>CM037854.1:77893717-78153627 GCA_021234595.1 Delia radicum | reverse complement strand
CGAACCAATTGTCCTCACCTTATATGCTAGATGTATTAAAACTTTGAGGACAGTCCCCAAAGTAAGCAAATGTCCCTAAATTATGCGGGGCAACGAATTATGTTTTCCGCTAAAATTTTAGTAATATTTTTTCAGCACTTTTTAAATCCATTTTTTACTAATATTTTTCTAATCTTTTACTAATTGATTTTACTAAAAAAAAAATGTGAAAATAAGCACATTAATATGTTGGACAAAAACCAGATTGAAAGATATACGCAGAATGAAGTAGATGTAGCGGCGTTTCAAGATGTAGTAGAGACGAGGAAAATGATACTACAAAGTCCAACTCTTGTAAAACATATACGAAAATCAACCATGGAAGATTTTTTTGTATGTTATCCATACAAAATTACGCCAGCAATGTGTATTCATATACATTGTTGATCTAATAAGCTCAAATATTGTGTTGAGTCCGGCTTGTCAAAGAAATTGATTAATAATTATATTAAAGACAAATACAAGATTTAAATTTATTAAAAATTAAATAAAATGTTGGTGAAACGAAATTTGTGTAATGGTTGTTTATGGAATGTCGAAAAATTGCAAACAAATATACCTTTAGGTAGACAGACTAAAGCGAAAAAGGGCACACATCTTAGCTAAGTATTTACATTTCCTTTATATATTTGCAAAAAAAGTGTTGTTTATGTGTATGTTGTGTGTATGATATGTTATCACGGCATTTAGCTTCAGTCCAAATTGTCATCAGTTAGATAACCATAGATGTAATTTGACGATTCAGCTTTGCTAGTTTAGGAGATACAAAACTGACCCTTTTTCGGAGATAAAGGCTGATTTAAAAAGTAGTGCCTATTTTGCCCTAATGAACAGTTTGTTACTGGTTTTTTTGTTATATACTGGTTTTTTCTCAATGACCAATATCCCAAAGAACATATTTAAACAAATATAACGTTTTATGTTCCAATTCGTTCCCAGTAATGGTAACATAACAGTTGGACTGGTAATCCTGCCAAATAAAAGCTTTAATATTTAAAGCAGTTGGCTAAACTTGCAAGAAAAGACAAAAATAACTCATGTTGTTCGGGTAATCAATTAACATCATCGATTTTCTGTGGTTACTAAAAATGGTAAGATAAATAATTCTGTTTGTTCGTTAGTTTAGTAGGGGAAAGTGGTGTACCTTGGAACCTTCCATGTTTTGAGTATATTTTGCACATTTTGAAAAAATGTTCTTCTAGATAGTATATTATTTAGCCTTGCGCACATATTTACTATAGATCTAGGTCCATAAGTTAAATAGATGCAAAGAAGAATGGGATGGTGTACCTTGAAACGCACAAAGTCAATTTTCAGAAAAATTTTAAAGTCACTTAAAATTGTATATCTGCAATATTTTTATTCCGAACTAAAATAATATTAATAAATTAATCTTTCTTAATGCCTGGGACTCCAAAATTCGGTACATTTTTTTTAGTGTATTAAGGTAACACTACCATAAGTGTAACTTGAAACGATTTTCGAGCGTACCTTGAAACAAAAAATTGTTTTTCAATCAACACATTAGCTAGGTTGATACTAGTATTTCGATCTGGCTAAATATCTCATCAGAACCCGAAGTTTTAGAAAATCTAGAGTCCCCAGAATTTTTTATTAAATGCGTATTTTGAAGTTGGTTTACCGTTAGAATTGCTAATTTTTACCAAATAATCCGTAAACATAAGAAAGTTCCATGTATAAGTCTTAGAAATGTCGAAAACTAGTTTTTTATACGATTTTAAACATTTAGAAAAAATGTTTTATAGCAAACAAAATTATCATAATCTCAAAGAGCATCCTTATATAAAAATGTTAATTTTTCGAATGTAAAAGTATTTGATATGATTTCCAGCAAATACGTAACAATAAACCGAACTTAATATCATTAAACCGGCAAAAAGCTTGTTTTCCAAAATAATCGCGGTTTTATATACACAGAAAAAATTATCAAATTGAAATATCTAATTAAAGATTTGATTTGAATTTAATTTGTTTCTAAACAAATATTTAATTGAATCAATTAATATTTTAATTGACTTTTAAATATACAAATACATATTTTATTTTAAACGCAATTACCATATTATTTTTTCATACACTGTATGCATAAATAGAAAATTTTCAGTATAAAATACCAAATACATTTGAAGTTAACTAAACAAAACAAGCACACACACAAACAGACTCAGCATTGCAAAAAACACACATACCAACGTATAGATCACACACTTTTTTTGTGAGTATCATATTTATTTTTTCTTTTGTTGTAGAAGTTATTTATAACTTTGTTTTCCTTCTTAATTTTAATAAAAGGTTTAATTGATAGTATCATTGCCGTGATAGGTGCAAAATCAATTAAAATATTAATTGATTCCATAAATATTTTAATTGAAACCCGTTTTTAGTTTTTTCTGTGTATGAAAAAACATTTTTTTTGCGTGTATTTTTATATCTTTTGAAATGTGATAAAAACAATAAGATCCAAAAATTGATGTAGCTTTATTAAATCGAAGCAAAAACTATAATTTTAAATATATTTAATTTGTTTGAAACTTAAAACCGCCATAATTTATGATTAACGCGAATGGATTTAGCATGCTTCAATGTCGGCTAACATATACAAAAAGGTTATTCAAAACAATTTTAAAATATTTTACCTTAAAGTGTCGAGAATTTTTAAAATTTGTCATATATGATTAATATAAATATGTGGAGATTTCTTTAATAATTAAAATTTTTAGTTATTTTTTAATTTTTCAACTTCTACGAGGGGGTTTTTCGAATCTTCTTTTAAAACAACAATATTCTTAAAAATTTTTTTTAAAGAAGCACCACTCAGGAAATTCTTCCTATTTATTAATGCGTTGCTTTCTTTGGAAATTGGATAGTGGAAAGATGAAAGGTGGAGAAAGATGAAGGGCTTCAAACATGGCTACACTGTAATTGCGTAAGATGATAAGTTTTAAAGCAGTTGTTGCTCGCCACCTGATGGAGAGTTGGCGAACTTATTGAAGCTTTTTAATTCATAGCCCTGATTCATTATTTTAGTTCGGTGGGCTTAATTGCTATGGCAACATCGAAGGCAGGCGCTACGATACATATAACTGATAAAAAACTCATTCATATTATTTTTCTAAATTGATGTTATCGTCACCGTGAATCGAACCCGGGACCCTCTGTGTAACATTCCAATGCGCTAACCATTACACCACAACGTAAAATGTGCTTTCATTTGTTAAAATCGGTTGAAAGTTAACAGTTGTATATGTATACAGAGTGGATTTTGTTTTTTTTTTTCGTAATGCATTAGTGCGAAGGACTAAATTGAAATCTATTATTTTAATCGGAAACATACATATTTCGTAACCAATCTTTACAAAAAAAAAAAAAAACAGAAACAACATCTCAAGAAAAGATGTTTCCTAGTTTAAAACCTGCATATAGCAACAATTCAGCACCAACAAACAGCATCAGAAGTTATGGAATGCCAAATAACCAGCAACAACAAACAATTCGTATACAAAAAATAAAAATAAATAGTAACAACAACTTTAAAATCCTCATAGTCTTAACTTTTGTTCAAAGTCTTTTGCCTCCTCTTCTTCTTCTTATTTTACCTGTTTTTCATTTCCATCGTTATTTTTATCGTGTGTGTAGTAGTATCGAATACAGGTTGTTAGTATATGTGTATTTGAATGGCTTTTGGCCTGATTGTTAGCAATTAATGTTGTCTTTCACCTCAACAAAGAAAAAAAATAATAACAAACTGCAGCCAAAACTGCAATTGCAGTCAGAAGAAGTAAACAACTAACAATAAGCAACAATTTCAACAAATATGTATGGAACAGTGGTAATAAATTTGAAAAAAAAAAACATTAAAATAAACCCTAAAAGTCTTAAATTTTCTCTACATGATATCTATTGTCTCTCAATTAGGTTTTTATTAGAAAATCTTATATATTACATACGGGTAACGGGACCGTAGGGAATATGTCCCAGGTGACTCTCAGGACAGGTTCAAAGGTGGCAAATATCGGTCCTTGGTCAGACTTTTGTATGTGAAAGGTACAAAACACTTTACCATGACGTTTTCCTAGGCATTGATACATTTAAGACGTTTTGTGACTTCTAATGTGGTGTATCTAAAAATAGATTTTCAAAATAATTAAAAAAAAATACTAAAAATTTAAAAAATCGTTCTGTTTATATGGCACAGGTGTACCTTTTGAACGAATATTAATTTTGCATATTGGCTGGCTAACAGCAAAGTTATATTTTTAACGAGTGTGTTTAAATCCACAAAAAAAAAACAATATTTAAACTAAATAATAAACTCAATAGCACGATAAAACCAAAATGCATTTGAAGAGAAATGATCACTCATGGGATGGGTCCTTTCAGGTCAATCGAATTATTTGTTAATAGAACTCAATTAAATTGCAGAAATCACAACAAACTTAAAAAATTAATTAACGTTGCTTAACCAAAAGCAATGACAAATTTGCGATAAGTGCTGATTTAGCCAGACACAGGATATATCCTTTAAATGCTATTGACTCTGTAATGGGAATTCCTCATTCGCTGTAGCATTTATTCACGTACTTTTGTGATTAGTACAACGTTTTATTTATTAATGTAAATTGTATGAGGTGATACTTATTAGACATTAAATGAAAAAGTGTTTTTAGTTTTACCGAACAACGAACAATGTTTATTAGTTAAAAATATTTTATTTTTGATTTCAATTAGTTCAATTCTTCCAAGTTTGTTTTTTACTTCTCATCGGGTAAATAAAACAATACAAGTAAAGCTTTAAACTGTTTCCTTCAAAAATTATAATTTGGGTAAATCTTCTTTCTACCTCTTCTACATTGTACCTCTGAAGAGTTTCGGTGACTCGAAATGAAACATGTACGGATCGGTCAGTAGATAGTTTGCATTAAATTAGCGGATGAAGAAATTTTTAATTAATAGATAAACATTGCTCGATTTTTTGTTTAACAAAAAAAAACAAATGATCTTGAACTTGAATAATCTTGCATCACATAAAAGATCGAAAAATAAATTTTTGGATTTAACTTTTTAAAATTTTAAAGTAAAACATTTTTCCGAATAGATAAAATTTGTGGTGAAAACAAATAGAAGCATTTAATTCGGATTGATTTACAATCCGCTATATCCCACTTTATACACTCATAGAAATAAACGTGTGAAGAAACTACTCAAAATTACACCCAGAAAACACACACGGATAAAGCATCTCATTTACTTGGTGAAGAAAAGTATCATTGATTCACGGAAAATTTGCATTATTGTTCGTCCAAAGAAGATCTCTCTGTGTATTCTAAAGTTTCAAGTTTGCTATTTTGAGGTTGAAATTCGAAATATATGCCAACAGCGTTATAAAACCGTTTAAATATCGAAACAGAAATTTATAACGAATTCAAAAATAGCAGGTTAAAGAGTCCCAGCAAAAAAATGATGAAGCACTTGAAAATGGATCACTTTTTTAACAACATACAAGCAAACAACTTCCAAAACAACAAATTTAAACAACACAACATAAACTGGTTCATACTAGAGATTGTAAATGGATTATAATCGTAATCGAAATCGCGATTAATTGCATCGTGTAATCGCAATCGAACATTTATTTTTAAAGAGCACATTTTATTGGGTAATATTTAGCAAAAAAAAAATCAGCTTATTTTAGCAATTTTTTTCTCCAGCAAAATTTTACAATCATTTTTAGTAGTTTTATCAAAAAAATTTTCTAATATTTTTCTATTAGTGCGGTTAATATTTTTATTTATCTGTTTTTAGTTTACTATTATTTAGAAAAAAAAAGTCCACTAATTCTAGTAGATTTTTCTGCAACGTCATATTTAACTAAATTTTAGTAACCTTTTCATATCATTTTACTGTCATATTTCTCTAACTGTAGGTATCATAGGAACGTTTAATACCCGTAAGCTAATATTTCAATAAAATCCAGCAAGATCATTGCTGATGTTAGCACTTTTGAGATTAAGTCAGTATCTGTAAAATCCGTCAGTATCTGTATCTGAGATTAAGTCAGTATCTGTCCACTCACAAAAAAAAAGTTGGTATAGTCGGCAAAATTTTAGTCAGGCAAGTGCTTGCAAAGATGAGTTTTGCCAACATTTATTTGAATAAAAATTTAAAATCCTTGCTAAAATTTAATAAAATTGTTGCTGCATTTTAGTAGACTAAAAAAAACTGAAAAAAATTGTAAAAAATTATACTTTAGTTAATTTATTTGACAAAAATTTAAATTTTTTTTTTCTGATTCTTTTAAAAATAAGTTTTACTAAGGAGTGTAGTCGAAAAAACCCGACATATTTTCCGTTACATCTACTTTTGCGTACGACGCGGAAGATTTTTTCTTCTGAAGTTACCTTTAAGAACGTTGTCAGATTATTTATGCAAAGTATTGAAGCGATCGGCTAATTATTTCGCTTGCAAATGGAAACTGAACAATGGAATTCTTTTGATCATATTTAGTGCCCTAATTGATAGAAGCGCACAATTTCCATGAAAGTGACAGTATTGGGAACTTGTTTTGTAGCCTTTACTAATCATTTCAAAAGAATCTTAATATCAATTGATTGTTCAGAGTTCTGAACATTTAAACAATTTTTTTTTGTGTGAGATTTTATTTGTTCGGTTTTACATCATGACAAATTTTTCTCTAAATTAACAGAAAAATTATAATTTTTATATGATAACTTACTTTGACTATTAGAAAAAAACACAGAAAAAGTTATTAGACACTAGCATGAATGGAATGCATTTTCTGACCCACTATGGTCTTCATCAACATTCTTCGTGCCATTTAGTGTTAATCGTAAATATCTTCTATTTAACTCACACGTTAAAGAAATTGGGTAACGTTAAATTCCACATTACTCTGTGTGTTGAAATAGAATGAAATTTACCACGAACGATTTCTATTTATAGTATGTTTGTTTTTTTCTCTAGTCATTATCATAGTTGCCAGTTTAACTTTCAGTTAAAACTTTTAAATGGCAGTTCTTTTCTCTTTTTTTTTTTGTTAGAAGTTCAAGTTTTTTTTGTAAAAATGCTACTTTTTCTTGCTCTCACTTTTTGTTTAAAGTCCATTTGTAACCAAACTAATAATCTGATTTCGTTAATATTTTGTACACATAATCAGACGACTTTTTCAAAGATAACTTTATCCAAAAAAAATGCACTTTTAAATATAAAAAAAGTTATAAGTGATAATCTATGTCGGGAATTATTCGATCTCTTTACTTAGAACCAAAAAACGAGTGGTTTTCAGAAACTACTTGTATAGTTGTCAAATTTCATACAAATGTGAAACCAAAAACTAAAAGTTTTCAAAAATCACCATTTTTTGGTTGTAGTATAAACGCAGCATTACAATACGATACAAAATATAAAAATGTTCAAACTCCCACATTGACGACATAAATTAATTTAATATCTGAAAATATATAGAATTATATACAACATAAACAAAATTATCCTTCAACTACTTACATTGTTGTCTAAATTATGCCAACTTTTAAAGGACGACCAATACAGTAATTCTAGATACGAAACTTAAACATAATAAAATATGAAATATCCAACACATTTTTTGCAAAAAGAAAAAGAAACATAAACAATTTGCTAATATGTGTGTCATTGTCTTCTGCTTTAGTCTGTCCACCTGAGTGTATATTTGTTTGACCGCACTATATGAATATCACTATACATGAATATCACTGAAAATCGCTATAAACATTTAGTTTAAAAATATACAATTACGCCCGTATTTATAAAAAATCTTAATTCAGATTTCAAATGCATTTTAGTTCAAACACATTTACGCATTAAAACTATATGCATATTTTGAACCATGTGCAAAAGTTAATATTCGTTTATGAATACAGTCTTAAGGCTAAAATTTGTGTTTTAGCCAAAATGTGTTTGAAATGCTGTTAACTGTTCTTATGAATACGGGGCTAAATCTTTACTAAATTTAAATATTTTATTTTGTCTTTAATTTAATGAATAGAAAATTACTTTGACAAGTGAGTGACAATACAAAATTTAAGTTTTTGTAATCCACAATTTATGTATACACATTGTTGGCGTCCTTTTGTCCTATATATGAAAAACACATACAAAAATCTTCCATGGGTGATTTCTTTTATATGTCTTACAAGAGTTGTACTTTTTAGTATCATTTTACTCTACTACATCTTAACAAGCCGCGACATCTATTTCATTCTGAGTATATCTTTCAATCTGGTTGTAGTCCAAACTATTAATGTGCTTACCGGCAACATTTTTTAGCAAAATAAATTAGTAAAATATTAGTAAAACATTAGTTCAAAATAGTTAAGTGCTGCATAAGTATAACTAAAATTTTAGCTGAAAACACGAATTTGCTGAAAAAGATTTACAAGAAGTTTTACTAACTTTTTTTACTAACTTATTTTTTGCGTGTATATCCCATAGTATGCAATTTTCCGTTTGAAAATAAAGACTCTAACCAGCTTTGCTATAAAATTAGTAGTTAAGTTGTATACAATATTGTTTATTTAAACAATATCTACCACAATTGCTGCTAACTACTCAAACGAACAATTATTTTGTACCTTCTGGACCAAACATAGAGTAAATAAAATAAATATTAGCTTGATGTAATTCTGAATTTTCTTTTTTGCTACGCTTATTTGTAGTTTTAACTAGTGTTTCTAATTATTCGACCTAGGCGGTTAACCGGTTAGGGCATTATTCTAAAAATAGCTAAAACGAATTAAACGGTTATTCGGGTCGATTAATCAACAAAATTGCAATTAATCGATTAATCTTTTAAAAAAGATTTTTTTTTCTTAAATATCAAAGTAAAGTTTACTGCACTGGTTTATAAAGTGTTTTTTGAGGATGATTCAAAGCTTCCAGCGATATTTCAATGAAACGTGCCTTAGAATCTTGGCGTTTTATTTTGGACTCTAAGTGGCCTCGAAAAACAAAATGTTATTGCCATTTGAAATTAAATGCCAATTTTCTAATTCTTTTTAAAAAACTTAATTTTTTATTTTATTTATTTATTTAATTTATTTACTATAATTAAAAATTACAATAAATCTTAAGAACAAAGCACTAGCAACTTGGGCTATCGGCTTTAATATTTTTGGACAACAAGTAGCTATTTTTGCAAATTTTTGAGATTTTTCGACAAACGTTCCGTAAAATATAGTTGAGGCAGATGTATGGATGTTTGTAAAAATTAAATTTCGGAACATTTTCTGGTAAAGCAATGAACATTTAAACCTTTTAAGTTCATACTAATACTAATACTAATACTAATACTAATACTAATACTAATACTAATACTAATACTAATACTAATACTAATACTAATACTAATACTAATACTAATACTAATACTAATACTAATACTAATACTAATACTAATACTAATACTAATACTAATACTAATACTAATACTAATACTAATACTAATACTATACTAATACTAATACTAATACTAATACTAAATACTAATACTAATACTAATACTAATACTAATACTAATACTAATACTAATACTAATACTAATACTAATACTAATACTAATACTAATACTAATACTAATACTAATACTAATACTAATACTAATACTAATACTAATACTAATACTAATACTATACTAATACTAATACTAATACTAATACTAATACTAATACTAATACTAATACTAATACTAATACTAATACTAATACTAATACTAATACTAATACTAATACTAATACTAATACTAATACTAATACTAATACTAATACTAATCTAATACTAATACTAATACTAATACTAATACTAATACTAATACTAATACTAATACTAATACTAATACTAATACTAATACTAATACTAATACTAATACTAATACTAATACTAATACTAATACTAATACTAAATACTAATACTAATACTATACTAATACTAATACTAATACTAATACTAATACTAATACTAATACTAATACTAATACTAATACTAATACTAATACTAATACTAATACTAATACTAATACTAATACTAATACTAATACTAATACTAATACTAATACTATACTAATACTAATACGAATACTAATACTAATACTAATACTACTATACTAATACTACTAATACTAATACTAATACTAATACTAATACTAATACTAATACTAATACTAATACTAATACTAATACTAATACTAATACTAATACTAATACTAATACTAATACTAATACTAATACTAATACTAATACTAATACTAATACTAATACTAATACTAATACTAATACTAATACTAATACTAATACTAATACAAGAAATCGGATTCTTATAGAATTAATTTATAAATTGATTGATAGTTGTTTGCCATCGATTAAAAACAAATTCAGCCTCGTCTTGAAATATATAGAAATATTGGTTATCATTAATTTGAGTTTTTAAAAAGTATTAAAATCAAAAATTATTAAAAAATTAAAATTAAAAAATAAAATATTTTCTATCAGATTTCCCAAAGCTGATATAAAATATGTTATCTTGTGGCTTAAGGATCGCTTTCACACAATTTTAAAACAATTTTATGATAATTTATATATCGTTTTTTTTTATTTTATTTTTTTATTAATTAAAAATCATATAATTACGAATTATATAAAAGTGGCTAGTGAGCCACTTTGGCTTTCGGCGAGTTGTAGCGAAAACAAACCAGTGCCTCTGGTGGGAATCGAACCCACGACCCCCGCACAGATAAGCCAGCACGCTACCAACAAGCCTACCGAGGCGGAATCGTTTAAATTTTCTAAAGCAAAGTCTAGAAAATTGACAAGTTTTGGGTTAAAATCCGTATAACAAATTTAGCCGGTTAATCTACCTATTTTAACTGATTATTCGGATCGAATTTGAGAGTTAAATTATTTGTTTCGACATTAACTGTAATAGAGGCGATTAATCGAGGAATCGGTTAATCGATTAACCGAATTGAAAACACTACTTCTGACTTGTTGTTTACGTGAACCAAACCAAAATTACCTTCGACTACTTACCAACTGGTAGTACACTCAAAATAAAAAGTTAGTCGAAAAATTAATAAATCATTTTACAGATTTTGTACTAATTTTATGAACAAAAAACAATTTTATTAGTTAAGATACACATTTCTTACTAACTATTGTTGCTGAATTCAGCAAAGTATTTTACTAATTTTTTAAACCCGAGTAACTATCTAAATAACATTTGCAAATTTTTGTAAAGAAAAGAATTATAATATAAATATATAATAAAATAAATATGTAGAATTGATTTTTAGAACCTTATTAATTTTTTTTATGTCAAGCAGTGTTATTTTAGTTTTATTTAATTAAATTTAACGTAGAGTTTGGAGTCTGATATTTTAAATTGTGATGTACATTTAAGATAATTTTAATAGATATTTTCAGTGAAAATTTTCGAGAAGATGTTAAAATTTTGAGTAAAATGTTATGAATATCAAAACATAAAAGACAATTTTCCACATTTTAAAAGAATTTACATTTTTTACATGAGGGAATACATTGTTTTGCTTAATCCGATTAATTAATTTAATTCTACCATATCTTGCAATTCGATTATGTATTCTATAACATATTGTAAGATAAAAATGCCGAATTTTACGAAAAATTACAGTGGCAAGTAAAATTCTAGCTTTCTACGCATAATGTCGTGCAACCATATTAAATTTTACAAAACCGGATCGCATTAAATAAGATTATACAACATTATTTTTACTCTAGTAGTTAAGTTGTTAAAGTTTAAAACCAAATTTTTTATGCACTTAGAATATTATGTAGTTAAAAACAGTTACAAATTTCACTTAAAAAAAGTACAACTTATATTTTATTAAATTCAACTAACAGTGTGATTTGCTTTTTTACTGTCGATAAAATGAATGGGTGTTGTGGTGTTGGACTGTTACACAGATGGTCCCGGGTTCGATTCCCGGTGACGACAACATCAATTTAGAAAAATAATATGTATGAGTTTTCTATCACTTATATGTATCGCTGCGCCCACCTTCGGTGTTCCCATAGCACTTAAGCCCACCGAAGTAAAATACTGAATCAGGGCTATGAAACAAAAAGCTTCAATAAATTCGAAAACTCTACATCAGGTGGCGAGCAACAACTGTTCTAAGACTTATCATCTCGCGCAATTACAGTGTTCCATGTTTGAAGCCCTTCATCTTTACCCACCTTTCAACTCTCCACTATACCCTTTCCAAAGAAAGCAACACATTAATTAATAGGAAGAATTTCCAGAGTGTTGCTCCTCTTTAAAAAAAAAATGTAGTAAAAAATTTACTTTTTTTGTTTGTTTAATTTTTTTTTTTTTTGGAACAAACAAATAAAATCTGATCAAATTAATATAAATATATATAGTAATTTGATGTGGTTTGCTTTTTAAATGGACTACAAATGAAGTTAAACCCGAATTAATTCTCCATATGACTGCTTTTTCAGTTAAAAATAAATATACTGATATTACTCCTCAATTAACTAAACATAATTACAGGCGAAGTTCCTTGTGGGTAATAGTAAAGAAAAAAAACTTTAATTTTTTGTAAAAACAAAACTTACTAAAATTAGTAGAAAAAATGGGTTGATTTTAGGAAATCGATTTTCATTAAGAGTTTACAAAAATTTTACTAAAGTTTGGTAATGTTAGCTAATTTTAGCACAACGTGTCTGTAATTATTAGTAAAGTGCAAATAGCAGGAAAATAAGTAAACATTACTAAACTTTAGTAAAATTTTAGTATATCCTAATGGAAATTGATTTTCCGAAATTTGCCACTGTTTAACTAAAAATGTGTAATTTTTTTTTTTGATACAAATTTATTTTTATTATACTTTGGTATTTTATTTATATTCAAGATGATAAAAAAAAACTTTGTCCTCAACTATGAAAAAGGAAATTATTAAAAATATTTGACAATTTCAGCAATTCAGGATTGAAAAATTTAGTAAAATACTTTGCTTAAATTAAAAAAAATTATTGTTATTTGTAAATAGAAATTAGAACACATTTTTACTAAAATTTGAGTACAAAATTTGTAAATTGGGTTTTAAAACGTTTTACTCAGTTTTTATTTGAGTGTATTAGTAGTCGGAACCACTCAATCGTTTGTCATTCAACTCTCATCCTTAAGATGATTTAAAACAATCTGCACAGAGTGTTTGTTTCTTCTACTCTTTCAGGTTTTATATTTTTTCTGCATCTTCTTTGCAAGTTGAACTGCAAACTACTTGTAAAATGATAGTAGAGATTTAGTTTTGTTTTTTTATATTTGTATCGCTAAATAAAACTTAAAAGAAAGAAACCAAGTCGTCACTACAAGTTTAAGTTTTAGTAGTAGAAACTACTTAAAAAGGGGAGGTACACTCAATTTAAAAAGTTAGTAGAAAAATTTGTAAAGCGTTTTATAATCCAAATTATAGTTTTTCTATTAATTTTTAGTGCAACATCATTTTATTAGTAAACATTTTTCACATTCTCCATTTACAAAATACAATTTTTTCACAGAAAAAACCTGTAGTCGCCAAAAATTTATTTACAACAATTTTTTTGTTTGAAATGCTTGTAAATTGTAGTTTTTAATATAAAAATTCTTGAAAAACAAAAACTTAAAATTATAAGAAAATCAACAAAAGTGTATTTGTATTTATTTACAAATCATCATTGAAGGCAAAAATTTAAAAAAACTTTTGCTTGTATTTACAAAAATACTCCATGAGGCAAACAGAATTTTGTAATTTATTTCTGTGTTGAGACGAAGCTTTTTTTAATTATCACAGTTTTTGTATCCAAAAAAAAAGAAAATTTTACGAAATTTTAATAACTTTTACTAATTTTATACTACTAATTTCTCTTTACTAATAATTACAGACACTATTTGCTAAAATTAACTAGAAAATATAATTTTTCTTTAAAATTACTGATTTTTCTGTAAATTTTACAAAGTTTTTTATTAAACAAAAAACAAAGAAATAAGTTTCGATTTTTTTTTCGAAATATGGCTCAAAAATTTCACAATGTTTGTTCCTCTGGTGGACCAAAATTACGCTACGGTAAATTTCAAAATAATTTTCCAGTAATAAGTCGAAATTTCATTTGAAATACCGTTTAAAATTTCAAATTATTGAGTTACAAATGTTTAAATGTTGCACTAGTCGCACAAAATACTATTTTACCCTTATCTCGAAAATTTGAGGGTATATTGAAACTTCACAAACTGGTTTTGTAATACACTCACCAAGCCTTACAACCCACTTGAAAAGTGATTGAAATTTTTTGGTTTTTGTTGCACCGTGTAATTTTTTATGTGTAACATTTTAAAGAGCCGAACTGTGTGTCACTAATATTTTTTGGACCAACTTTTAACAGTTAAACTTCATCAATATTTTTATACCATTTAATTAAGATTCCTTTAAAATCACATTTGCCACTTAGAATACCTTCCCTTAGTAGTTTCTATTCTTTTGAGGTATAAATAGTTAAAGCATTGTCGCTTTGTTTTGTAACAGTAGTGCAAAAATAACAAATAAAATGATATAAAAATAATTTGTTTAATGTTGGAAAAAGATGGTGTCCAATATGGCTGCTACATATTCAAAGCCACAGACAACAAACAGCAAACCAACATCAGCAGCAGCAACATCTGAGACTCTTAGGCAAACATCTTTTCTTGGTTGTGGTTAAATCTGTTGTTGCTACACTAATAGAAACAAATTAGTAAAAATATTTTCCAAAACTTCTAAAAATTAGTTAAAAATTACGCTGCAGAATAAACTGATAAAATAAGCAGATTTTTTTTTTTTTTTTGCTAAATATTAGTAAGATAAGAATAGCAAAAATAAATCTGTTGAATCTAACAATATTTAGTTATAGTCAATTTATAACGAGCTTCCAACCTCCGTATATTTCCAAATATAAAGCAAATCAAACATATTAGCTAGGTTGATACTAGTATTTCGATCTGGCTAAAGATCTCATCAGAACCCGAAGTTTTAGAAAAGCTAGAGCCTCAATAATAGGCAGAGCTTTAACAAAAAACCTATTAATCATCAATTTTGCTCCATTCTTGTCTTCCTAGTAATCAGATTTGAGCTAAATTTTAGTCAATTGAAAGTAACAAATTAATCTGCTAATAGCAGCAAAAAAATTAGCTAAATATTAGTTGACAAAGAAATCATAAAAAAATGTGAAATTGTTAAAAGTTTTTTTTTAGATTTTTTTTTAATGCGAATAAAAATTTGCCGCTCTGAAATCAGCAATCTACAATTTTTTAGCAAAAAGTTTTGTTGATTTAAGCAAATAATAAATGTTATTCTTTTTCTTCCTCTTAACCTTAACATTTCTAAATTAAATTTGTCAAGTGCATATTAATTAAGAATTAATCGCAACTCTCTATATGACGTTAAAAAATAACACTTTACTAAAATGCATTACAAAATTTGACCTGTGGCGATGTCTCAGCATAAACGCAAAATTGGCTACCCTGAACGTAAAAACCATACGTCGATTCTGGTAACGTTGTGAAATAGAGACGGAGGAGATTAGAAAATAAAAAAAAAATCTAAAAATAGAATGTCTGTGTTTGTAGCGTTTGTCACTTCTGAGTATATCATATAGAGATATTCTGACAATTAGACACAAATACTAAGTTTTAGAGAAAAAAGTTTATTCTTCTTAATCTCAACTTTTCTAAAATAAAAAAAATATATTAATATTTGCATTCTACTAAATTTAAATTATATATAGCAACAATCTTTGTTTGCTGTTTGTAGTCTGCAAATATTTAGTAAAATTGTCTGCTAATTTAAGCAAAGTAAATTGCTATTTTCAATTAACTAAAATTCAACTCATATATAACTTAAAATTTATTTATTATACTTATTATCGCAGTTTTTTCTGCGACGTTATTTTTAACAAATTTTTATTAGCTTTTTCTGCTATTTTAAGATGTTTATGTACACTCATAAAAAAAAATGTATTCAAAAGTCTGGTAAAAGTGTTCCAACTCAATCGAACTAATTTTTTCTGTTGATATCGTTTAAATTTGTTATTTAACTAAAGTTATCAGTTAACTCTCACATGAACAAATTTCAGTTGTACTTGAACTATTTTTTAAATGATTTTGAGAGTTTGTCTAAAATATTTTTTATTGGCTGCGTAAAAAAACACAAATGATGTGTACGCTTGTGTCTATTTTTGTGTGCGCGCGTTTTTCTATAACACTGTTCAACAAAATCAAATTTTTTTCAAAATTACAAGGTCCGACCTATAAATTTTGATAGAAGTGACAAAAAAAATACACGTGTATCGGCGTTTTGAAAGTTTACATCTGGGTTTCATTTTAGGGGGAGGTAAAGTTTCCCCCAAATGCAAATTTTGTATAGTCAATCGGCATAGAAAAACGAGTAAAGCTTACGTTTAAAGTATATGGTGTGTTTAGCAAATTTAGGTAAAATGTTACGAAGAACATTTTTGTGTTAAATCAAGGTAAGGGTCTCTTTTGTCATTCTTTAAAAAAAAGAGCAAAAAACACCATTAAAACAGGGATTTAAGGGGTTAAAATGTTAAAACTTTACTATAAGACCCTGAATACACCAAAATCAAACATTTTTGTAGAATAACTCCTCAAGGTAAGGATCTTTTTTGTCCTTCGTTTAAAAAAGAGCAAAAAACACCTTTAAAACAGGGATTTAAGGGGTTAAAATGATAAAATTGTACTATAAGTCCCTGAATCAATAAATATGTTTGATTTTTGTATATTCAGGGACTTATAGTAAAATTTCACGGCGAATATTTTTGCGGAACATTTTAACCCCTTAAATCTCTGTTTTAATGTTTTTTTTTTTGCTCTTTTTTAACAGAAGGACAAAAAAGACCCTTACCTTGAGAAGTAAGAGGGTTAACATATTCTACAAAAATTGTTGATTTTGGTGTATTCAGGGACTTATAGTAAAATTTCACGGCAAATATTTTTGCGGAACATTTTAACCCCTTAAATACCTGTTTTAATGGTGTTTTTGCTTTTTTTTAAAAAGAAGGACAAAAATCCCCTTACTTTGCAGAGTTAGAGGGTTAACATATTCTGCAAAAATGTTTGATTTTGGTGTATTCAGGGACTTATAATAAAATTTTAACTTTTTAACCCATTAAATCCCTGTTTTAATGGTGTTTTTTGCTCTTTTTTAAAAGAAGGACAAAAATACTCTTACCCTGAGGAGTAAGAAGGTTAACATATTCTACAAAAATTTTCTTCGTAACATTTTACATAAATTTGCTAAACACACCATATACTTTAAACCCAAGCTTTACTCGATTTTCTATGCCGATTGACAATACAAAATTTGCATTTGGGGGAAACTTTACCTCCCCCTAAAATGAAACCCTGATGTAAACTTTCAAAACGCCGATACACGTGTCTTTTTTTTTTGTCTTTTCTATCAAAATTTATAGGTCGGACCTTGTAATTTTTTTTTTTTGTGTTGTACAGTGTAATTAACGTGGTGGTGTTTTTTTTAAGTCTGTATCACTTTTTTACATAAAAAAACGACAAAACAAGCGCTTCTAGATAAAAACATGTTCGGACTTGTACTTCAGTCAGAAACGGAATGCAGAGAAGAAAGCAAGACACTATTTTGCCGGTTAAAATATTTAATTACTACATAAATATCAAATAATATAATTAAAATAATATGGTTAGTATTAAAATAAAAAAATATATGGGAATATTATTAAACATTATTTTTCTTTTCTCTCCTACTTTTAATATTTGCATGCAATTCTACATGTCATTAAAAAAGGAAACAGACAGGCAACAATGATCGAGAAAAATAATCGCTGTAGTTGTTTTTCAAATACGTATCCGTTTTTTTTTTTCGTTGGAAGCCGAAACAAAAAAAAAAAAGATTGCTTTTGAAAATATAATTAAATTGATGAAATACTGAGGTTAGTTTTAAAATATAAAATATTTTTATTTATGTTATTAATATGATTAAATATTGTTTTTCTTTTAATATTTTCAAACAATTCGACTTGGCATTGTTAAAGAAAACAACACGCAAACAAGGATTATATAAAAAAAAGTAAAAATAAAAATAATATAAAGCACATTTATATAGTGTTTTTCAATAAAATTAAATAAAGAATACTTATACTATGCTTTTATTTATTAAATAATTGGAAAAAGTGATCGTTATTTCAGCAGTATTTATTTTAAATAAAAATTCTCCTAAATTTTTGTATATTAACTAAATGGTTTAGCTGTTTTTAACCAACTAACATTCAGCAAAGACAGTGCTGATTTCAACTGATTTATTATAATTTAAATTTCACAATTTTTTAGCCAAATTATTGTAATTTAGCTAACTTTTTTATCTAAAATTTAGTTCACCTAAATTTAACAGAACGAGATTATTACCTTCATAGAAAATTCTGGTGGCGTTAATTCAAGTACTATTTTCTGTTGTCGTAGCTAAATTTTCAACTTTTTTTATGAGTGTACAGCTAGTGTGGTTGTTGTCTTTTCTGCTAATTGCATTGAAAAAGCTTAATTTTATATAAATCATGTTTATTTATTACACAGTACAATAGTGAAAAATACACTGACATGTTCAATACTACTACTAAAGGTAGTAAAACCTTATACACGGTTTGGCGGTTTTGGTGACCAATTTTTTTCTATTGGCCTCCCAAGACTCTGAAAGTCAGTGGGCCCCTCGAAAAAGATGTCATCAGTTTCTGTCCAACAGCTAATTCTGACTTGGTGATACCGCTTAACTATATTTGGCAATAAATAATGTGGCTAAGAGTCCGTTGAACAAATTTTATTAGCATTTTATGCAAAAAAAAAAAAATTTTTTTGTACTTCTTTTTAAAAACACTGGAAAAAAATATTATTTTTTTTTTACTTTTTTTTGCATAACTTACAGGGCTTCATAACTTTAAATAGCTCATAAAGATCACTTTGAACCTCAAAAATTCTAGTTTTTAATTAACTGGGCTGAAAAGCATTTCCATTTTATTCCAACGACTAATTTTTCGTTGGAATCCGATTTTAATAAAATTTCGTGAGTATGTTTGCCAGTGAACAAAAATTTCTAAAACTATTTTTTTTTTTATTTTGAAAGCTGTGGCACCCCTGTAGCTTTAAAATATCGAAAAATGAGGTTTTGGAACATCATTCAAACGGCCATAACTTTTGTTGTATTTGTAAAGTTTTCCCGTACAAGTAGCTTACCCTAATGACTTGCATGAACGCAGGTTGTAATGTAGAAAGTTTTATATCGTGCATTATAAATGATCTGTACCAATTCTCCCTAGTGATTTCCGATTGTGTTTTGGTGTTATGGCGGATAAAAAATGAGTAAAATGAAATGCAAAACTTTAAGGAAAACACGAACGAAACTGCACAAAAATTTAAAAAGAGACAAATAAATGTAAAACATGTGTAACACAAATACATGGAGATTCTCTATAAATATCTCTCTCCTCACACCAGTGCAATGTAAACAAACCTATACGGTTCGAGATTACTTTTTTTTGACATATGTCATTGGTAACTCATCTGTGTATCTAACTTTGTCTGAAGAGCTAGCACGTGGTGTGGTGAAAAAAAATTAAATTGTTTTATTAATATGTCTAAAATTTTAACAACAAAAAATTAATATCTGTAGAATTTTATGTAAAATAAATTATATAATATTCATATTATTACTTTATATCATAATAATGTATACATTAAATATGATTTTACTGAAAGCCCTAAAATCACAGCTTATAAAAAGCGATTATTTTGCACAAAAGTAATGCTTTTAAATGGGAACTCGCGATATAAAAAATTAATAGCATATATAAGCATGTTTTTAAGAGATTCGTTTTGGTTTACTCTCTTACAAACCTGCTTGCATGTAACCAGTAGTTTTTACTGGTATGGTTCTTTCTCATTTTTGAGCTAGTTTGCAAGCAGGGCTTTTGAATTCAATACAAAAAAAAGTTTTTCAAATTGTAATAATTGTTCCCTGAAGAATTCACCAATGTGGATACGAAATATTGGAAACAAATAATTATTAAATAATTGATCTTAAGCTCGTTTAAACTAAGAAGAATTAAAAAATGTTTCTTGAAAATTCAAAAATAAATGTAATTGGCAAGAACAAATTTAAAATTTGTTAACAGAATCAGTTAAACATACAGTGCAAACAAATTTTCAATTATTCAATTCATTTTTTTTTTAGTAATTTAAATTATTATTAATAAATTGCAAAAAATATAGTAACATTGTGTTAGATTTGTTTTAAACAATAATTTTGAAGGAAATCCTCGCGGAAACCCTGGAATACAGCTACGGACCCCTGGGTGTGCGCGTACCCAATTTGGGATCCTTTGCTCTATTGTCTAAATAAAAATTACAATTTTTAAGGTTATGTTTCCAAAACTTGTTCAGCTTTACCGTGGCGAAAATTTGGGCAAAGTTTGTTAGTGCAAAATTAGAATTCCCTGTAAAATATGCTAAAAAAAACCGGAAAACAATATTTTTCCAAGGTTTTTTTTTTCAAAAAAAGACCAAGAAAAAAAAATAGATCGCATAAAATGTTAATAAAATTTGTTCAGTTGATTCTTAGAAACATTATTTATTGCCAAATGTAGTTAAGCGGTATCACCAAGCTGTTGGACAAAACACCTTTTTTTCGAGGGGCATACTAATTTTCAGAATATTTGGAAGCCCATAAAAAAAAATTGGTCACCAAACCGAGTAAAGGGTTTTACTAACCTTTGGTAGTGGAATCGAACGTATACTGCCAAGTCAGTGTATTTTTCAAAAAGTCTTTGTGTGTTGCGTAGTGTTGTCTGTGATGGGGTTTTCTTCTTTATTTTGTGTTTTCTTATTATTTAATTTGTAGTTACTTTAGTTTTGTTGTAATTTTTACAAATTAATATATTAATTATTTGTAATTTATAACGAGCTTACAATCCCGTATATTTACAAAAATAAAGCAAATTAAACATATTAGATAGGTTGATACTAAAGATCTCATCAGAACCCGAAGTTTTAGAAAAGTTAGAGCATCCATAAAAGGCAGAGCTTTAACAAAAAACCTATTAATCATCAATTTTGCATCATTCTTGCCTTCTTAGTAATAAAACACGTCTTTTCCTAGCAAGCATCATGACGTTACTAAACTTTGAAGACCAAAAATAATCTAGTTATATAAAAAAAATTTAGTTTCTACCCTGGCTCAAGTAATATTTTTCACAGTTTTATTAGTTTTCTGTTTTTATATACATCGAGATTATTCTTATGTTATTTTCAATTTATAACGAGCTTACAAAACAAAAAAAAAAAAAATCAAACATATTAGCCAGGTTGATACTAGTATTTCGATCTGGCTAAACATCTCATCTGAACCCAAAGTTTAAGCAAATCTATATCCTCCATAATAGGCAGAGCTTTAACAAAAAACCTGTTAATCATCAATTTTTCTCCATTCTTGTCTACTTAGTACTGAAACACGTGGCTAGGGTATTTTCCTAACAAGCATCATGACGCTATCAAACTTTGAATTGATTATGTAAATAATGATTTTATATTTATGTTTATAAAAAAGTTTGCTATTTTTTATCTATATACTATTTTTAATTCAAAGAAATTTCTAGCAGCACTTAAAAGTTTAAAATAAATATAATATGGTGATAATTTCTAAGAATAA
The DNA here is from genome assembly GCA_021234595.1 of Delia radicum. NCBI lineage: Eukaryota > Metazoa > Arthropoda > Insecta > Diptera > Anthomyiidae > Delia > Delia radicum. The sequence goes on along the minus strand of CM037854.1, from coordinate 78,131,780 downwards.
TATAAGAAAACAAACTTTAACTAGATACAACAGCCATCAGTTGGAAAAAGTACCACAGATTGTGTGCAAAAATTTCCAAAGAAAAATAATCACAATTTTCAAAGAGAATTGATTGTTGATTGGGAAACTTAATAAGTAGTCAACAGAAAGAACAGCTCAGATTTTTTAAAATTCTAACAAAATAAAATCACTCTAATAAAAAAAATTACCGAAAAATCTGTAATTTTACAGAAGGGATAATTTATTTTATTCCAACAGACCATTTAGAAAAATTTATGCGTAACGTGCATATAATTCTTATTAAAGTAATACAAAATAGTAAACGTAACTAAAATTTAGAAAAAAAAAATAGTGAATTTTGTGGTAAACCATTATTTCGGGATGTAACAGCAACCGTTCGCCTTCTCGTGGTACATCCTGGCTGAAAAATACAGAAAAATTATGATACCAAATTTTAATAGCAAATGAACTAACACTGTGCAACAGTAGTTTTCACATACCGACTACTCAATATATACGTGAAACAAGAGACTCATTTGAAAGTTAGGCAATGTAAATGTGTCATCCTATTCAAAGCCACCAATGGAACCTAATCGCATATGACGAGCTTTATGATCAATAAAAAGCGGACTATGGATAAACTATTTTCATGCAAGATCAACGAGAAACTTAAGTCGCTAAGAGGTCTCACTCTGCCAAACTAATCATATTCTACACTCAAACAAATAAGTTTAGTAGAAAAATTCGTAAAACGATTTGTAAATGAGGTATAATATTTTTCCGCAAAGTGTTTGCTAAAATTATGTTTTCAGCTAAAGTTTTAGTTATACTTTTTCAGCACTTAACTGTTTTGAACTAATGTTTTACTAATTTATTTTGCTTAAAAAAAAGTTGTGCTCATTATCACATTAATAGTGTGTACGGCAACCAAATTGAAGAATATGCGGCATGTCAAGATGTCGTAGAGATTAGGAAAAAGATATTTAAAAGTACAACTCTTGTAAATATATAATAAAATCAACTATGGAAGATTTTTGCATCTGTTTTTCATACATAAAACAAAATTGTGGATTAAAACAACTTAAATTTGGCGTTGTCACCGGATTGTTAAAGTAATTGTCTATTAATTAAATAAAAGACAAAATAAAATATTTATTTAGTTAGTCTCTTTACAGGAAGAAGAAAACATTTTTATTGAAAAATTTTACGGACACAAGGGATACACCAGACTGCCGCAGTTTCGTCCCCCTCCTGGGACTCGTCAGTGGTTAATTTATGTGTCAATTGAACAAAGTATTTTATATTGTTAATTTTGCTCTATATGAAAAACTTTTTTTTATTTTTTGGTGTCGTACGATTGTCATTGTCTGACGGTTGCAAAACACTTTCTAACATAAAATATTTAAATTTAGTAAAGATTAAATGTGTATTTCTAAACTAAATGTTTATAGAGATTAATAATCGAGTCTGGTCAAATTGAAATCAAATATAGAGACAGGTTGACAAACTAACGCGAAAAATAAAGATACACATCTTAGTTAGATTTTAATGATTCCTTTTTCTTAACGCAAAAAAAGGGTTGTATATGTCATATTTTGATTCTGCGGCATTTGCGTTTCTTTAAAAGATAGCATCATTTAGACAACCATTGATCTAAGTAGTTGAAAGATAATTTTGTTTATGTTATATATAATTTTTTCTATTTTTTTAGATATTACATTAATTCATATTCAATTTGGGAGTATGCACATTTTTATATTTTGTAACGCATTTTAAATTATTTTTAAAAGAATATGTTTTATGATTTTCAGCATGTAATTTAACTAAAGTATAATTTTTCTACAAATTTTTTGATTGGGCATAAACTAATGAATACATTTTGGTATTCAAATTGCAAATCAATTGAAAATGTCCTAAAATATTTAGAAAAGTATTTAAAATTTTACCTAATTTTCCATATGCTTCAAAGAAGGTTCACAATAACGATTCGTTACTGAAAAATAAGTATTTCAGTATACCGAATTTTCAGTATTTTCGGCATTTATACTTTTTTTTCTTATATTTTTTAATTAAATATTTTGTTGCTCATATTTTTTTTTATTTAAGTTAAAACAAAGTAGGATTTAAAAGACTATAAATAATTTTGGTTGTTTTTTAATAAAGTAACAAGTTAAGCAAGTTAATGCATGCAATGTATTATCCTCCATTCTACAGCGAATCTTTGTGCAAATTTATCCGGCCACTGAAAAGGCCCTTTCCGGTTCAATACTGGTTTGTCGTATGGTGAGAAAGAAATCGGAAACCATCTGTAAGTATTTCCCCCTCTTGTTTGAAACATTATATAAACTTAGTTCCAGTTATTCTAAGGAGTTAATATCATTACATTCTGGAAACTTTGATCTTTCATTGAGTTTATCGAAAATAGCTGCCTACTGTACAACAAAAAAACATATGATGAAAATGAAAACTATTCAAGTTTGAGACCATATTCTATATTTCTTTATTAGGATATTGTCCTAACAAATAATTAATAGAGTTTTTGTTTTAAAATTTATTAATTCATCACTTTCAGGAATATATTTTTCGGGAATTTTCTAGGTTCACATAGAAATAGATCTATCAACACATTCCTGAAAGTGGTCAATTAATAAATTTGAAAACAACAACTCTATAGATTATTTGTTAGGACAATATCCTAATAAAGAAATATAGAGTATGCCCTCGAACTTGAATAATTTTCATTTTGATTGCACAATAATTAATTATTAAAGGTCGAAAAACATAATTTTTATTTTGAATAAAAATTAGATCAAACTTCAAAAAACATATGTTTATACGAAAATAGACAAAAACAATCTAAACTCTAGTTTGCGGACATAACTTGGATTTGTTTGAAATTTTCACAATATAACTTTTAGTTCAGAGCACACAAATAGCGTTTTTTTTTTGTTGGAGCCCCTGGTTCACAAGTTCTTTATATCTTCGCCATTTTGTTTCGGATCGAATACACATATATTTAATTTAAAAGCTAATCCAATCACCTTTCATTTAATATATAATACTTCTAGTTCCCTTAACCAATTAGGCGCCAAATAAAAGTAGTCCGGTTTTTAACGGAACGCTTATTTTTTTCAATATTTTACTAATGTAAAAGTACGAAAGAAGTGTTAATTTGCTTTAATTTGAGGTATAATTTAAAGCTTTAACCCTTTTAACACGGCAAATATTGCATATTTTTCCATACAATTGCCAAGAATCTACTTCTGGGCGAAGTTTATTTTCGTTATTTTTGACCTACAGTTACTAAAGTTATTATTTTCTAAAATAAATATAAATTTTGAATGCTTTTTTGTTATTTTGAATGCTTTTTTGCTTTCGAGTAAAATTTCGCAAAGTTGTGTTCAATTGGTTTGCTGTGAGTAGAGTTTTAGTTTGTTATGTTAGAAATATATACCTTACCCGGATGCTTAAAAAAAATCACAAAGTAATGTGTCTTAATATATATTTTACGTTTATATTTCATGCACTATGTAATATATGATTGGTAAGTCATTATTTCATGTTTTGAAATAATGAAAAAGGTGGTGATGTGTCACTATAAGGTAATCCATGAGTTGTCAATTATAGCTCATTGCTTTATGTTTCAAAATAATGTTCTTTTCAAAGTACTGCATTATGTCACCCATTATAGGTAACTCATTACTTTCTGTTATGGAAAATAATGATGCAGGTAAGGAGTATACATTACAAGGTAATGCATTACTTCATTGCACCCTTTATCAAAGTTTTCCTGGGTTTATAGCGGCCTCTAAATATTGACCGATTTGGCTGAAATTTGTGCTGAGCATTACTGAGAATAGGTGTAGCCTTGTGGATTCGATTGTCCTTTTTTTTGGGCCACCCTAGAATACATGTATTGCCTATTTTATGTATAATCTTCGTTGACACATGTATTTTGGAATACAAATTTGTGCATTTAAATGAAGATAAATTTCCAAGAATTCTATATAGATAAAAATGTATTCCCATTCTACAGAGCCCGCATTAATAAGCCGGCTTCCAACCCACTGACATCAATATAAATAAAAACGAAATGAAAATCTATTGCCGAACCTTATAAGGCCACACTAGAGACATTTACAGAGTAGTTGTTATTTAGTTTGTTTGCCTACTAATTTCCAAAAGTACGTGCCTCTTAACAATTACAACTCATTAACACATATTTATCCTACTTTTACCATTTTGTGGAAAACAAAAAATTATGAATGTTATAAAACACGTATCGTACATTCGCACACATAAATTATAGTGATAAGGCTCCTCTCAACCATACCAAAAATATATGAAGAAATTGGGGATGTTAAAAGTATATTTACACACAGAAAATGAAGTTATGGTGACACACAATTTTTTTTACCAACTGAATAATTGCGTTGCAACCACAGATATATTTGTTTGTGTCGATTGAAATTTGTAAATTCGCAAGAGAACTCCGCTTGCAACATTATATTACAGTTAATAAAGAAATACATTTGATTGCAACAATCAAATAATTCGGTTACTGCATCTAAACAATTCAGTTGTGACTGGTCTATTACCAGTTTTCTCCTAATAAAAATATTAGTACACTTTCTGTTATCAAACATTCTAAAGTGGTAAAAAACGAGAATCGTACTAATAAAGCAGTCAAGTATAGAGATCCGTACACTTAAGAAAAAAAAAACATGTTAAAGTTAGAGAAACATCAGTAATTTTACAGAAAAATTCAATGTTTTTAGGCTAGCCAGACCCTTTGTCTAATTTTAGCAAATTGGAAATTTTTGAAAAAATTTGTAAAAGTTATTAAATTTCAGTAAAACTTTCGTAAACCCTTAACGAAAATCGATTTGCTAAAATCCTCAAAATTTTTTACTAAAGACTAGTAAATTTTTTTTATTAAAATTTATTTTTGTTATCCTTCATTTTTTAGATTATAAAAATTTTCAAATTGAAAAAAAAAAATTATCTCAACAATGAAAAAAGAAAATTATTAAAAAATGTTTGCTTATTCCAGCAACTAAACTTTGTACACAGAAAAAAACTGAAATCGAGTTCCAATTAAAAGTTTAATTTAATTCGGTACAATTAAGGGAATAGTAGAATCAACTTTAATAATTGTAACTATTTTATTTATTTAGTGTTAATTAAATTGCTAATCGTATTTATAAAAACTTCAATTGAATATTGTTTTTAATTTGCAAAAAAAAAAAATTATTAGATACTGTGGAAACTTTATTTAAAATTTGAAAAAATCTGATAAATGGAAAAAAATTGTAATTAAAATAAATAAATAAAATTTAAAAAATAAAAATATTAAAAATTGCTACAATTAAAAAAATTATAAAATTAAAAAAACACCATAATAAAAAAAAAAATCGCCGCAATTAAAAAATCGATAATATTTAAAAAAAAAATTGCCAAAAATCTTCGTAAAAACTGGAAAAAAAAATTGACATCCTGACGAAAAAAGTGTATATTATAGACATATATAGCTTGATATAATGTTTTCTTATTATATATCTGGCCATATGTAACGATATAAGTATACAGTAAACCTCGGTTGATTACCTCTTCAAAATTGGCAAGATTTTTGGGTTATTATCCGGGGAAAGCAATAAAGCGTATACGTTTAATTACCTCATAGAGGTAATCTTAAATACCCATAACGATGCAATTATCCGCATATATTTATGTATTGACTGTTGAAATATCACATTTGAAGTCGACATCCAGTTGATGCTTTGTTTTATCCTTTTTTTGTCAGCTGAAGTTTTTCATTTATGGTTAAAGCTTTATTCTTTGTAGCCATTTCGTTAAAACACTTAAAACTTTTTTACTAAAAACTGGAAAAGAAACAATGTTTTTACCTTTTTTTATTCTTGAAAGACTGCAAGGTACGTAAACAAATAGCCAAGGCAAATAAACATACAAAATTTAAGGGAAATTTAATTTTGGGAGTGTACAGTTTCTATTAATTACCCAAAATGGGTAATTAAGCGAAAGTTACTTAATTTGGTTGTGTATGTGCAAGGCTGTAACCAAAAGCTACTTTGGGTAAATAAACGAGGGAAATTTAAGGGAAATTTCATTCTGGGAATGAAAATTATTAACTGAAATGGGTAATTAAGCGAAAGTTAATTAACCGTCGGCTTTTGTATGAAAAATGGGTTAAAATAAACGGGGACTCAAAGTTCAAAGTAAATAAGCGAGAAAAGTATTTATGCGTGGGGAAATTAACCGAGGTTTACTGTACTTATAATTCATACTTATTTCCGCGAACATGTCTAATATGGCGCTATATATTTTTTTTTAAAGTAAATCAAAAAAATATATGAGTAAATATATATAAATAAATATAGAATTTTACAAAGTGGCTTTATTCAACCGCATATTAATATAATTTATTTAATTATTTATTGTTATGAAATTTTAATATATTTCAGTTAAGAATATAAATAAAATAGAAAAAAATTATTTTGTAAATATTTTAAAAATATTTTTTTTTACTATATTTATATTCTAAACTAAATGACCCAACAAACGTTGTTTTGCCTTCAAATTTTATTTTCATTGAAAGTCTGGTTTTTCAGATATATTTTATTCTTTGTACCCGTATCCAAGCAAAGCAAAACTTTTCAAAAAAACCACCACATCTCGACCAAACGAAAATAATTTTAAGCATTTTTTTTTAAACCATCCTCATTGCATGTTTTACAAAACGTATTCAGCCATTTTTTATTTTATGCAGCCGTTCTCGAGTTATGTACACTTCTTTTTATATATATGGAGATATATAGATTGAAATACCTTAAAAATTATATTAATATGCGGTTGAATAAAACCACTGTGTTAAAAGGGCTACCCCTCAAACTATCACCTTTTTGTGCGGTGTCAAGCAGGCTCGTTGACGGGCAAGCGCGATCACATGCGCGGCGCAAACAGAATTGCTAATCCTGGTTTATATAATCCGTTGGCTCTATACACAATGTGAATTAATAACTTATAGTCTATATTGTTATTTAAAAAAAAAAATAATAATTTTTTTTACCTACAAGCGTTTTAAAATTGTTCAACTACTAAATTGGCAGAGGCTACTAAATAAAATTTAAAACGTCCATATATCGAAAATAAAAGAGATAGCTATTTTTTTTGCACCAATGGTCCAAACTCGCCCTATGTATTCCAACACTGTCCCTAAATTTTAACTCGATTTTTCGATTACGCTGTTTTTATTTTTTATTTCAATTTTGACGATTTTCTCATTTGAAAAAAATTTTTTAGCGATTTTGTCATTGACGATTTTTTTAAATTTTGATGATTTTTTATCTTTTGCCATTGTTTGTAATTTTGGCGAAGTTTTAAAATTTTTAACGATTTTCATAAATTTTGACGATTTTAACGATTTTTTTAAATTTTTAATTTCAGCCAATTTTTAAATTTTTTGTCATTCTAGGTTATAAAAATTGGAAATTATGCGGGCCCAAATTCTTTTCAATTAAAAATTTAATATATATTATTAAGGTTTTAATTGAAAGTGAGTTTGAAGTCAAACAAATTGTAATTGAAATTTAATTTCCAATAATTTTTTCTGTGTAATTTGTCAATAGAGAAAAGGAAAAATGTTCACCAGAAAAACTGTAAGTTGATATGTAAAGCGTTATACTAATGTTTCAACTAATTTTTGTATTTGAGTGTAAATAAATTGTATACCACATTTTATCTAAAATGTCGAGTGTGAATTTTTGTACATTTTCAAACGAAAGAAATGTGACATACAAAATCTTTTCTTCTCTGACAGAATAGAACAAACAGAAAACGTATTGCGAACTTTATTACTTAAACTCAACCCAACTTCACCTAATGCAAGAGGCCATAATATATGGAAGCAGCACCCGCATTTTTTAAATACTTTGTATACTAAAACGTAACTCTACGCAAAATAGTACTTACACTAGAGTACCCAAGAAATATATAAAAATTGCATAGTTGCTTTTTTTCGCTCACCGCGCATTTTCTATGATCGACTGGGGGTGAAAAATAAGATCTGCGAAAAGACTGGACTTCTGTCGCGCAAACTGGCCATACCGTTTTGAGTTTTGACTTACAACTTGTTCTACAACTTTTTAAATAAAGGGTTTTCGTTATAAAGTGTTAGTACTGTTATTGTGCAAAATAAAGCAATAATTATTTTTCTCCTAAACACTTTTGTCCAACATATGAAATATCGTAATGTTTTTCGCGATCAGAATCAAAATTTAAAAAAAAAAAAAAAAATTTAAACGTCTCTTATTAATGTTTGTAAACCGATAAACATTTTGTTTTTAATGTTCTATTTCTATAGTCTACATAGATTGTAAAAAGACATTTATAGTTTCAGTTTCTGAAAATTTAAAAAAGTTGTGATTTTTTTTCGTTTTATTTTGCAAAAAAAAAAAAAAATCGTCCAGAAACAAGAGATTTATATGGACCGTTCTTTTAGAAATCAAAAATAATGCCGATGATTACTGTGGTATTTTGAGTATATCAATGTATAAATTTAGAGATTACCATGTTTGGCTTCCCGAAATTATTCAGGAAGAGCAGAAATAGTTCATCCATACACTGAGCTGATTTTTAGCAACAAAATTAGTAGATTCAGCAAAAGTTTTGCTAACACTTAGTAGATTAGAAATAAAGAAGCCTTGGTAAAAATTAATAAATTTTTTGCTGAATTTTAGTAGACTGAAAAAAAACGCAAAAAAATTGTAATTTAGTTAATATATTTGCTGAAAATCATAAAACATATTTTTGTGATTCTTTTAAAAATAATTTACAATAATTACGATATATAAAAATTTTCATTTTCCCACATTGACGACATGAATTAATTTAATATCTGAAAATATCTAGAAATAAATATATATAGCATAACAAAAATTTTCTTTCAACTACTTACATCAATCGTTGTCTAAATGATGCTTTCTTTTAAAAAACGCAACTGCCGGAGATAATTATAGAAACGAAACGAAAAAATAAACAAAATCAAACGAAACGAAAAAAACAACCCCTTTTTTGCAATCAGAAAAAGGAACCATACAAATCTACCTAAGATGTGTGTCTTTGTCTTTCGCTTTACTCTGTCTACATGTCTGTATTTGTTTGTTTGCAATTTGACCACACTAGATTATTAATCTATAAACATTTAGTTTAGAAATACATATTAAATTTAAATATTTTCTACAGTTATATTAGTTTTTTGTTTTTATATACATCGAGATTATTTTTATGTTATTTTCAATTTATAACGAGCTTTCAACCTCCTTATGTTTACAAAAATAAAGCAAATCAAACATATTAGCTAGGTTGATACTAGTATTTCGATCTGGCTAAAGATCTCATCAGAACCCGAAGTTTTAGAAAAGTTAGAGCCTCCATAATAGGCAGAACTTTAACAAAAAACCTATTAATAATCAATTTTTTTTTTTGCTCCATTCTTGTCTTCTTAGTAATCAAGTACGTGGTTAAGTCTTTTCCTAACAAGCATCATGACGTTACTTTTGTGTTACGTTTTCTTTTGTCTTTTATTTTATTAATAGACAATTATTTTCACAAGCCAGTGACAACGCAAAATTTAAGTTGTTTTAATCCTCAATTTTGTTTTATGTATGAAAAAGAGATACAAAAGTCTTCAATGGTTGATTTTTTTATATGTCTTATTAGAGTTCTACTTTTTAGTATCATTTTCCTCTTCTCTACTACATCTTGACATGCCGCGACATCTGCTTCATTCTGCGCATATCTTTCAATCTGGTTGTCGTCTACACTATTAATGTGCTTATCAGCACAATTTTTTTTAGCAAAATTAATTAGTAAAACATTAGTATATTAGTAAAGCATTAGTATAAAACAGTTAAGTGCTGAATAAGTATAACAAAAATTTTAGCTGAAAACACGATTTTAGCAAAAAAATTTGCTAAAAAATAGTATACCTGATTTACAAGACGTTTTACTAACTTTTGTACTAACTTATTTTTTTAAGTGTAGCAACTTATAAATGCTGTTAGTACTACGATATTTATATTCGATATTTTTATATTATGGGTCTGACAACTAAAATTTTGTTGAATTAACCGAACTTTGTTGTGAAATCTAATGCTCAGTTTTACCAAACGACTGAAATTCGTAATAACCGAATTTGAGTAGTAGTACCCGAATTTCAGTTGGCAAATAGAAAATTTTTGCTCTGTGTGTAAAATTAGCTAAATATTAGTATGATAAGAATAGCAAAAAATAAATCTTTCGAATCTACAAATATTTAGTTATATTTGAGCTAAATTTTAGTTAATTGAAAATAGCAAATTAATCTGCAAAAATCAGCAAAAAAAATTTGCCAAATTTTAGTAAACAAACAAAATTATAAAAATGTGAAATTTTCAAAGTTTTTTTCTGAAATCAGCAATTTACATTTCTGTTGACTGATATGCATTGTACAAAATTTAAGGTAAATTCAGCAAAAATGTTGCTGATATATTGCAGTTTTTAGTTTACAAATATTTAGTAAAGATTTTTTCCAAATTTAGCAGATTAAATTACTATTTTCAATCAACTAAAATTCAACTCGAATATAACTAAAATTTTGTAAAGTTAACTTTTTGCTGTTCACATTTTATTAATATTTAGGAAAAAAATCTGCAAATTTAACAGTTTTTTCTGCAACATCATTTTTAAGCAGTTCTAAAGGGTCCGCCAAATAACTTTTTTTTTTGAACTCCTGAACCAATTGGACTTTGTATGGCGTCATACCAAGGTCTTTATGCAAAATTCGTCTCAATGATGTCTCCGAAATGTTCAAATTTGAGAACGACGGTGAATTGATGTTGATGGCGCTTCACGCACACTTTCTGCCACAGCAGCAATATTCTCGGGAGTACGCGCTGTTTTTGGCTTTTCACGCTTTGGTTTATCGATGAGGATGCCAGTTTCTTTCACTTTTTTCACAAGATAACGAACATACGGACCATATTCGTTCAGCGGAAGAATAAAACTAATTATCTGTCAAATCAGACATGAGCTAAGTGTTACCATTCACGAAATAAGCACTAGTTGAAAAAAAAAGTTAGATGGCGGACCTTTTAGTAGCTTTTCCTGCCATTTTTTCAGGTTTATTTCTCTAAGGGTACAATAAAAAAAAATATATAAAAATGTGCCATCAAAAAAGTTTTCAAAAATTTTATTTATAGATTACTTGAATGAATCTCGTGAATATATAACCTTAATTATAAACATCTTATAAAATAAATAACAACAATAATAAATAAATTAAAAAATAAAATATTCAAGTCACATTAAGCAAATTGTTTCTTCCCTGCGAAAACAGGACAAATTATTGCCAGGCTATTTACTCGAAACATTACTTTTGATCGCATTGTTCCAAATGGTACAGATTAGTTTGTGCACTTATGTAAGCGAGAGGGTAATGGGTACCCAACCCTTTGGCTCTTTTTGTAAGCGACAGGGTAATAGGAACCTATTGCTTGCCAACAAAAGTAATTTTGAGAGTGACTAGACTTGTAATGAGTTGAATCACTGTTGTTGCTGGGTTAATTTCATTTGAATGTCAATTTTTTCCATTACAAATGCAGCTTTTAGCAAAAGATTTTTTTTTAATAACAGAAACTTAACACAAAGTTTGAATATCGATGGTCATAAGTGGACACTTTAGTAGTGACAACTGTTTTTACAATTTATTTTTAAAAAGCAACAAATAAAATTTAATATGACAATATCATATTAGATTTTTGGACTTGAGGTAAACCAACATTCTAACTAAATTTTTGGTATAAGTTATATGAAATTCTTGTTTCAAGTAGAAAACACAAAAATATTTAGAAGGTGTCCTCTTATGAACGTCGATTATTTTGTATACATTTTTAAAATATATAATATAAAATAAAATTTTTGTCTACGATACCTATTTTTTGAGATATAGGTTTCCAAGTTTAATTGTTGATGAATTCCCATAGCACTTAACCCCACCGAAGTAAAATAATGAATCAGGGCTCTCCATCAGGTGACGAGCAGCAACTGTGCTAAGACTTAATATCTAGCGCAATTACAGTGTTGCCAGGTTTGAAGACCTTCATATTTCCCCACTTTTCATCTCTCCACTGTCCCCTTTCCAAAGAAAGCAAAACATAAATAAATAGGAAGAATTTCCTGAGTGTTGCTTCTCTTTAAAAAAAATATAAAATTAACAAATATAATTGAGAATAAAATCTCGACTTTTAGAAATGTTTAAAAACTGTAAAAAAAAATATCTATATAGCATTCTAGAGCACACGATAGAACATGCAAAAAAATAAAAATTAAATAAATCTCATTGTTTGGTTTTTGTCATGGAATAGATGATATTTTTTAAAAAATCTAACCTTTTCTGAAAATGCAGTTAATAATGATGAGTAGCAAACAAATTTATCGGCTCATAAAATAAGAACTGTTCCAAAATTTCGGTTTTGATCGCGAAAAATATCACGATTTTTCACATGTAGGTCAAAATTATCTGTGAAAGATATAATTGTTGCTTTATTTTTCATAATAAAACTTTTTAATGAAAGCCCATTATTTTAAAAGTTGTAAAACAACAAACCCAATAACAATTTTTAGTCAATTCTTTAGGTCAAAAGTCAAATTGGCTTGGCCGGTTTGCGCGATAGAAGTCCATTTTTTTGGCATATCTTATTTTTAACTTCCAATCTAAAATAAAATGCGAGGGGAGCGAGAAAAAACAACTTTCCTTTTTTTTTGGATACTCTAACTTGCACATGCGTTCCATTTCCAGATTTTTCATGCATCATAATAACACTTTTGTTCGATAAATTTGTTTTTTACTTTCTCTTAAGTATTAAAAGAAAACTATTTAAAATAAAAAGGAAAATAATGATTTTCATGAATATGTATAAAAAAATAAATATTTCAAATTCGTCATGACATTGTTTTAAATCAAAAAACAAATTTTTTTTTTGTTTAAAGATGTAAAAAATTTTTTTTTTGAATGATCGATCATTGAACTTTGAAATATTTTTCATCGTTGAGTTTTTATATTTAATTAATTCAAATATTGAACAAAAAAAGTTTTCTTCGTGGTGGTAAGTATCTTAAAAATTACCCAGACAGCAAAATACAATCGTCACAGTGCTGGCAAAGTGACGGTGAGTTATGCGTTGGCAGAAAGTAGGATGCACGATATTGAGAGTAGTCGCTAACTACTAATGATTAGTGACGTATAACCCCGAAATTTCAAACTTATTTTTAATTAAAAGCTTAATCATATCTATTAAATGTGTTATTGAAAATTAATTTGGTGAACAGTTTTGTTCAGTTTATATAACCTAAAACAAAATGCTTTTGCGTTACCCGGTTAAAATAGTTCATATATCGTATGATCAATATGATATCCATTAAGAAAGGCTTTTTCGATTTTCGTTGATTATACCCCCCAATTTAATTGCTAATTGTCCCAAATGGAATTATTATTATTTTTTTTTTTTTGAAAACCTTAACCCGTGCTGATTTTCAGACGAAAATGGACCATTTAAAAACAATGGTAGCGATTCCTATTCTCACGTTAACCTCAGCTGTCGAACCTCATTTTCTCTCCAATAATACAAATTTAAAAATTTTTATGTTAGAAAAGTGTTTTTGCAACCGTCAGATAATGACAATCGTAATTAATTTTTTATATTAATTACTGTAGAATATTTCTTTAGTTAGTCTCTTTACAGGAAGAAGAAGAAAAAAGCATTTTTATTGAAAAAAATTTTTTTTTTCAATTGTTTTTAATTGTCCAATTGTCTTTACAATAAACAAATATTAAAAAATCATAAAGGGAAATAATACGATTCAAAAATTGAGGTAAATGGTGAAAGTGAGAATAGGAATCGCTACCAATGTATTATTATTAAAAATTTAAATTAAAAATTTTTTTTTTTTTATTCAAATTTTAAAAAATTTAAATTTAAATTTTTATTTTATTTTTTATTTTATTTAAAATACTTCAAATTATTTAGATATGTAATTCTGACTTCATCGGATATCATTAACCTACTTAGCCTGGAATTAAAAATGATCCCCGAATTTGACCCGTTTTTTTAAATGCCGACTTCGGAGATTTAGATTGATATTTTCAAAACATAGTAGTTGTAAAAGAAAAAATATAAATTAAAAATATTATAATTCGCGTTTCTATGTGGAACGACTCCATTGCAGAACAATTTATAAAAATTTATAATTTTTTCGAAGGTACATTATTTTCAGTCAAATATTACTTAAATCTGATTGGAATATCAAAAATTTACTTTTATTAAAAAAAAATTTAGTTCTTAGTGGCATGGGGACAGAAAAAACCCTTGAAACCTAATTTAAATAATGACTAAAAGATTGTAAGGTTAAACATTTATAAAAAAAAAAAATCTACTTGATAACAATTTTTTATGAATTTTAGATTTCTCTACAGGCTGTTGATGGTCAGTCTTTTAATAAATCGATATAAATAAAACCAATTGACATTATCTTTCACTCAACGTTTCGTTGGTTGTTTTTTCCAACTTCATCAGGAGTTAATGTTTATTAAATTGATTTCATAAATTACATTGATTAAATAAATGGTGTTTTTATAGAGGTATAGAACTTTGAAATGGATGTAACGGTTTCTCAAGATACACTTAAGGATTATCATCACTCCAAATCCGGCACTTTTATTTATTGACGTATCCATTTAACCAAAAGTGAGCTGCTTCGCTAAACAAAATTCGCTTATGAAAATTTCGAACAGAACCATGATTTTCAAAATTAATTTGCACAATTTGGAAGCGTTGTTCAGGAGTCAGTCTATTGAAATGCCAAACCATACTAAACATAAGTCAATTGACAGCTGACAAAATGGCCGCCAGTTAAAAGAGTGTCGCCAACTTAAAGTTCCATACCTGTATAAAAACACACTTTATTTCTTTTAAATAAATATATAATTAATCAAAATTTATAAAAAATCATTATTTTTTGTAATTTGCTCAACATAGTGTTAATATTATCAGTTCTGATCAAAAACGACCCACTAGGAAATTTACAGAATGACTAAATTTGGGTATATGATTAAGGGCACCAAACTAACGAACAAGCGCAATTCTTTATCGTACCAATTTTACTTTTAAGGGCTAAAATGGTGATATCCAAAGCGGCCACAACTTTTGAGAAAAAGAAACAATTTTTATAAAATGTCCTACATACACAAACACAAACACGAATTATTATTTTTAAATTTTTCAAAGTTTTGTATTTTGAAAATTGTTAATAAAATAATACATTTTTGGCCAAAATTTGGCAAATGTTAAAGTTTTACAAAAAAAAAAATTAAAAAATATAAAATATTAAAGCTCTGCCTATTATGGAGGCTCTAGCTTTTCTTAAACTTTGGGTTCTGATGAGATCTTTAGCCAGATCGAAATATTAGTATCATATGTTTGATTTGCTTTATTTTTGAAAATATACGGAGGTTGAAAGCTCGTTATAAATTCAAAATGTCATACAAATAATCTCGATGTATATAAAAACAAAAACTAATAAAAGTGTATAAAATTTTTCCATTTGCACTAAAACCGGTGGTTGTAATGAACGAAAACCGACTAGTCGTATGTATTTTTACCCCAACATATTATTGAGGTTGCCGATATTGGGATTATATTGCCCGCCACGGTATACTACTCGAATTCCAAATAGCCTGTGGTAGCTATAAATTCTTAAATATTTGAATATTATTTTCAAATCCTCAATACTCCTTTACAAACATATTTTTTTTGCAATTTTCTCTACATAAACAAACACATTCCAAGCAATCTCAGCTCATCTCATTCCTTAACGTATCATCTCCTTTTCATGTTGATGTTGTGATTTTTATCCATTCAAATACTCAACGAACTGCAAAGACTGCATCATGTTGTTCATAATCTCGTTTATGTACGTTAGGGGTATAACCAAAATGCGGCGCTATTCACATGCGGTGTCCAGTGTTGTATTAGTTACGAAAATAGATTTGTTTAATGGTTTTGAAACAAAAACCTTCCATAGGGAGAGCAATTTGTAAAACAGCTAATTTTTTTGCGCTTTTTTACAAAATCCCAGAAGTATTTTTGAACAATTACAGACGTAATTTTACGACACTGACTTTATAAAGATTTCAAACCCAAAACATATTTTAAAATACATTGATCCGAGTTTTTAAATAGAGCAAACAACGTTAAAATAAAATAAAAAAATAAATTTTTACCAGGGCCCCCCGTTTTCGAGTAGCTCGGGTAGTTAACGAGTAGCTCGATCCCATTCACTAGCTCGAGTAGTGAAAGAGCACTTTTTTTACGTTTTGAAAAGGTAAATTTTGCAAATAATATTCCTAACAAATCTCACCTCACTCGGAAGAACATTGTGTCCTGGGCCATTTACTACTCGGAAAAAACTTAATCAGTTCACAAAAAGTTTTTTAATATTTTTTTTAAATTCAGCACTTTTATGAATTGACTATAGACATTTAATTTAAAATTTTAAAGTGTTTCGATAAAAATCAGGGATAGCAGGCAATACCGCTAAAATACCGTTATCGGTTCAAAACATATTCAACTGACTATCGTTATCCGTAAAATACCGTTGCCGAAATAAATGAAATACCGTTATCCGTAAAATACCGTTACCGATATAACTGAAATACCAATACCCCTGAAATACCATTACCGAAATAACTGAAATACTGTTGTCGCTAAAATACCGTTACCGAATTAATTACAATAGCGTTATTCTTTTAATACCGAAATAATCTGATAAGATTAGAAGTAAAAATAATAACTGTAAATACATATGTTTTAGAAGTTTGATTGTCATTCCCGGTCATTCAAATTCAGTCATGATGGCGCTTAAAATACCGTTACAGAAACAACTTAAAAACCGTTATTTTTAAAATACCGTTACCGAAATAACTAAAATAAAGGTATCGCTAAAATATTTTTACCGAAATAATGAAAATACCATTATCACTAAAAAACCCTTACTGAAATAACTGAAATATCGATATCCTTAAAATACCGATACCGATACCCGCATCGAATCAGTTACCAACCATGCTCAAAATTATAAATATGCTATTTTTTAAAGTTTTATGCCATTTTATAAAAAAAAGTTTAAAAATGTTGTATAAACTTATATATTTTGAAGTCGAGGACTTTATGTCTAAAAATTTAAAATTTCGTGGTAATCCGACGAAGATTGAGGGATAGTCCCACTACTACTCGAAAAAAAATCGAACTCTTTCATACAAAAGTGTGAAAATATGCAGAATTTAAACATTAGAGGTAATTTTTCACAAATATTTTAAGAAAATCTTGGTACATATGTTACTATTTTTTTGAGTCGCCTACGTTAACAGATCAACCACTCAAAAATGCAAAGGAATGAAAATTGTGGCCTTGTCGAACAACTACTCGTAAAAACTTAACCAAATCCATACAAATGTGTGAAAATATGCCGACTTAAATACTAGATGTCATTTTACACAAATTTCTAAAAAACTTGGGTACAGACTTTAATTTATTGCCGTCATTCTGATTAAAATTGTGGTCTTGGCCAAATAAAGAAAAACTCGACCGTGCAAATTTGTGAAAATATGACGTATTTTAAAGTTTCATGTAAATTTGAGGAACTATTCCAAATAAAAAAAAAAACTCGACCGTGCAAATTTGTGAAAATATGAAGTATTTTAAAGTTTCATGTAAATTTGAGGAACTATTTTTTGAAGCACTTGCGACACGCTTACATATTTTAAATCCGCATATAAGAATAGACTCCGTTTACAATTAATGAGAGCAATTCGATATTAATTGTGCAGTGCGCGAATCACTAATCGAAAAAATCTGCCCATTTTCACACATTAGTATGTGCCTGGTACAAATTTCCAACCGTACCAAAAAAATATTAAAAGCATTTTTTAATATTGTATTATATTTCGCACATTTAAATATGATGTATAAGATTAAGAGCAAACTGTATTGCTGCTTTTTAAATGTGTTTTACTATACATATTTCTTAAAATTAAATTAATTTAAGCTTTTTTAAAAGTACCAACTTTTTTGAATTACTAACGTTATTCCAATGGCGGCAAGTTCGCTTAAACCAACGGTTGGCCACTGTTATCAATCAGATAACAGGACAATACTGTCGAGATTGTTAATCCCACGTTCTGCCAACTCGTAACCGACTGTCGCCGACGTTTTGCCAACACTATGTAGATTGTATTTTTCTGCCTGGGTGGTTAAGTTTTCTCGAGTTTTTTTTCTCGATTAGTTGTTCGCCAAGTCCATAATTCTTATCAGATTTCTTTAAATTTTTGAATATGGAATCCATTAAAGCATGCGACTGCAAAAAAAATCTGTAGCATGATTTTTTTTTTTTTATTTGTGTAAAATGACATCAATTGTTTGAAATCTACATATTTTCAAATATCTGCATGGAAGCTGCCGAGTTTTCTCGAGTTCTTTGGAGTAGTTGTTCCCCAAGGCCACAAGTTTCTTCAGATTGCTCCGAATTTTTGAACAGGTAATCTGCTAATCAAGGCGACTCCAAGAAATTAAAGTATGTTCCAAGATTTTCTTAAAAAAATATGTGTAAATTGGCATAAAATGTTTAGAATCTGCTTATTTTCTCATATTTGTAGGAAGCGTTATAGTTTTTTTCGAGTTTTTTTGCGAGTAGTAGTTGGCCTATCCCATAATCTTCGTAGGCTTGCCGTGAAATTTTAAACATGGATTCTGCTTAATGGCATCAAACTATTAAAAATAGCATATTTCTACAATTTTGTAGGGAAATGGTCGAGTCTTTTCGAATAGTTGTTCGCCGGCTGCGCAATTTTAATCGAATCATTTTAAAATTTAAAATGAGCTTTCTATGAATCTAGTCAATTCATAAAAGCAATCAAACAATTCGATTAAGGTGAGATTTTCCAAGACAATTCTTAGAAAATTTACCTTTCCAACAAGTATATATTTATTATACTTATTTTTAATATTTACCTTTACACATGAGTTCAAACAAACAAAAAGTGCACTTTCAACACTCGGGGTACTCGACGAGTAGTTCGACCTCGTGATATATTCGAGTAACGAGTTTCATCGTGTACTCGAGTTACTCGAGTTTTCTCGTAGGCACTGATTTCTATGGGAAATAAAAAATATTATTTTAAAATTTTTCAATGCATTCCCTGTTGATTATTATTTATTACTCTCGCGAAAAATTTCATGTTCATGATATTTCCAAATAATGTTCGAAAGTTATACCCCTAATGTACCTACACTCAAAATAATACATCTGTAATATATAAAAAAAAAAAAAAACTCTTTTAATTTAGAGCCTTAAAATATTATAAACCTACAAAAAAATTAACTGTGGGTCACAATCTCGTTATAAATCACCAAATATAATCTCGACAAGGAAACTGTTAACAGATTTTGTTTAGGCAGAAATTATATTAAATAAGTCCATTATTTTTTTCAGTGCAAATGTTTAAGTGTATAGTGGTCAATGTACGCACTTTTTTGTTGTTTTTGCTGTATTTTTTTGTTCATCTCTGCCTGTTAGCAATTGCCTTGTCAATGATGACCACATTACATTCCATTTATGTGTTCGTTCCAAGTTCAAACGTTTACTTTGTTGTTTTTACTCTATAGAAACACATATTGTGTACATTGATTTTACGATAATGTCTGGTTTATCATTAAAGTTTTCTTTTAATGATTCCCGACTAAAAAAAAATTGAATATGAAGCAACAACGAAATGAATCAAATTGGATACAGCCTTATATCTAATTGAAATACAATTTGATCCGAAAACTGGTGGATCGTATTGCATATAAATGGATTAGATCACATTGAATTAGATATAATTATGGTGCGATTATAAAGATCCCAATTTAAATTTAACGTATGTAAAAAAGTTTATATATATGTATATATAATTTAAAACAATTAAGTGAGTCAACCCGAGTAAAAAAAAATTATATATAACGATATATTATTTAATATAAAAATATCTGATCATATAAAACAGCATATGTATCAAGATGTATTTATATACAATATAATAATATTTTCAAAATGTTTTTTTAAAAAAATGCATGTATAAACACATCCAATCATGTATACAAAAAAACTATTCTGATTTATATATGACAATATTTGGTTGATAAACTTGATTAAATTTTTATAAAATTAGATATAACCAATACATAATACAAACATCAAAAACGTCTTCTGTAATTTTAGACATACTTATTTATATCTAATCCAAAACTAAAAAAATTTTGGTTGAAAAATATATTTTTTTTTTAAATTAAATTAAAATTAACAATTTCGTTAAAAACGAATATTTCATGTCCTAAAAATATAAATAATATTTAAGTTATTTACAAATTTCAATCATACATTTTGCCTTCTGAACCCGTTTTATATAGGTAAGATATATGCAACTTAATATCTTTTAATTTAAATATAATTGGATTATTATGTATCTAATTGTATCTAATTTTATCTAATTTTATCTAATTGTATCAAATATAATATAATTTGATGTAATTATGTCGGGACAAAACTCGGATATAATTGGATAGTTTTTTTATTATATTGTTTCGATTTTAATTTATATGGAAAACAACAAATGTTGTATTCAGTTAAATTCCCAGTTAGTTGCTAACGGGACATTTCTTTTATTGAAAAAATATTTAACCCTTATATTATGACTACAAGAGTGAAAAGCTTTAAAAGTTTAAAGCTTTTAAACTTATGACCATAAATGGCACAACGACTTCTTTTAGATTTCGATTAACTTTGGATATGATGAAAACGAACAAGTGAAATTCTGTATCGTACCAATCTTACTTTTAAGGCTTAAAAAGGTTGGGTCAAAAATGACCAGTTTTGTTTTTATCACATTTGTTTTAAGCAATGTAAAAAATACAAAAATGGTTATTAAATTAGAGGAATTTTAAATGTCTATCTATCAGTTTACTACAACAATCTTTGCAAACTTCGAGAATATCTAAATAAAGTACATAAAGTAGTTTCCTACTAAATTGTTTGCAAATTATTCATTTTTTGTTAAAGCTCTGCCTCTTCTGGATGCTCTAGCTTTTCTAAATTTTTTACCCTTGGTAAGCAAAACTTTTTGGAAATTTTAGTGTACAGTTAAAAGTTAAATTATTTCCCGTCATTCAGATTTTCTCAAAAGTTGTTTACGTTGTAGGGTTAAAAACATATAAACATATGCCCTTTAAATATATTTTCTAAATAGTTAGATAGATCTTAATATATCATTAATTTGATACCCATTTTGGTACGCTACAACAAAAAGGTTAGTAAAGTCAGCAACATTTTTGCTGGGGCGACCCGCAAAAAAATTGCAAATATCACCAAAAATGTTGCTGACTTTACTGAATTTTTTTTTAGAGTATAGTCTCTTTGGAATAAATGAGAATAAATCGCAAAACAAATTAGTGCCATTTTTTACTAAACGTTTTTAACACTTAAAATTGAGTTTGGGTTAATCAAGAATTGAGCTTTTGCGTTAGTTTAGTACCATTTATCACATATCCACTTTGGTAAAAATTGGTAACATTTACCCCATTTAGATCAAAATGCATATAATAATAATTTTTATCTATTGGAAATTTTTTTTGATTTTGATGGGGGGAAGACCTTCGAAGAAAAATCTGCACATATAACGAAAAATGTTACTGAATTAACGGACTTTAGGTGGATTTTGTATAGTTTCTTTGGAACAAATGAAAAAAAAAAAAAAATCGCAAAAAAAAAGAAAATTAGGGTGATTTTTACCACACATTTTTAAAACTTAAAAAATAGTTTGGGACAATCAAGAATTGAGCTTCTGCGTTAGTTTAGTGCCATTTATCACATATCCACTTTGGTGAAAAGTGGTAACATTAACCCTATTTGGATCAAAATACATAAAATAATAATTTTTATATAGTGGAAAATTTCTTTGATTTTGATGCGGGGACGACATTTGCAAAAAAATTGCAAATATCACCAAAAATGTTGCTGAGTTTACTGACTTTTTGTTTTTAGTGTATAGTTTCTTTGGAGTAAATAAGAATAAATCTCAAAAATAAGAAAATTTGAGAAATTTTTTACTTTTTAACACTTATCCAATTTGGTAAAAAGTGGTAACATTAACCCTATTTGGATCAAAATATATAAAATAATAATTTTTATTTAGAGGAATTTTTTTCGGTAAATTTAAAAGCGTTAAAATCTTGTAGTTATAATTTCAAAAAGCTTCATTGGTCTATTTGTCCCCAGGCCACTAAGGTTAAAATACTTTTTTTAGTAAAAGAATCAAATTTAGCACATATTTTTCCGAAAATTATGCAAACTTTGATAAAAAAAAAATCAAATTTTGTAGAAATTTTGACAAAATAATCAAATTTCATAAAATCTTGTGAAAAGGAGTTGCTCGCTCCACACAAACGCGACTTATAAGTTTTTCATTTATTTTTTTTTTCTATATGTTTACAACTTCTCTGTTATAAAAATAGCAATCGATAACGTCAAATTAGGAGTTTTAAAAAATCTTTAAAATTAATTTAAAAAAACTACACGTTTAAGCATTTCTGACTCCAGGCTAAAGTGGGTTAATGATATCCGATGAGGTCAGAATTTCTTATATCAATAATTTTGAGTATATTAAAGGAATAACAGAAATTAAAAATGTGGAATTTTGGGAATTTTTAATAACAACACACTTTTTTCAAAAATGTGCAATTTTTGGATGAAATTCGGCAAGGGTTAAAGTTTAAAAAAAAACCAATTGCTATAATACTGGGTGTTATAATTAACTATTTAAATAGTTAATAAATATTGAAATATATAAATTTAAACTTTAAGACTTAAATAAATATTTAGTTTTTTATACGAATATCCTTTAAAAAAAAAAACATATTGTTCATCCTTTAACTGTTTCTATTAGATTTTATTTTATTTTCTTTCGATTTGTTTTTTTTTCTTTTTAATCAATTGATGATTGCCCTTTTATACTCTACAATATATCCGAAGGGTGTTTAAATTCAATGTAATGTTAGAGATAATAAAATTGCTGAAAATACATTTATTGACCAAACACTGATTTTAAGGGCCAGTTTTATAGTTTGCACTAATAACGAATTTTTACCAAAATTTGTTAAGAAAAAAAAAAGAAGCACACCTACACTACTCAACAAATTAAAGTTTTTGCAGAACCTGTCTTTGAAATACAAATTTTTTTTCTCATTTGCAGTTTTTGAACTGTCGTGGTTTTTATATTTACACCATTCATACCATTTTTTTGCGTATATTTTGCTCAGTTTTTCAAAATTTGACTGCACAATCATGAAATATTGTTCAAGAATATAAATATTCACAAAATTATCTTTCATTTGGGTATCATCATGCCGGTATTTATTTTAGGATATCTTACCGGTAATGCAAGGAAGTTGAAAATTTTGCATGTTTAGTTTTATTCATATTAATTGTTTTTCTTTGGTATTTGAAGCATGTGGAAAATTAGTTAAAATTTGAGGTTATTGGTTGGAATTCCATTGCAACCAACAAAATTTATTCATTATTCAATAATTTTAATTGTAAGTACTTAAAATTCATCATCAGAGTAATTAAACTATATTGTAAACAGAAAATATATAAAGTTAACCAAAACACAGTCACATCATTCAAAATATTGGTTTTCCTTATCAATATTGAAAAAAAACATTATCTGCTACATTACCTTCAACACCAACAACCAACCACTTTTCGGAGATGTTATCCATTAAATAAAATATTTGAAGTTAAAATCGAATATTAGTTTTGCCTGCAAAAACAAACAAACACTCTATCTAAAATATAAGTTTTCGTTACCAATTTTAAAATAGTATAATCTTTTATAAGAGTTTTGTTAACTCTAATAAAATATTAAGATTAGCAACCTAATTTCTGTTGTACATACAAATATTTTTTTTTTTTAGACATTAATATTTAAACTTGAAAGAAAAAAATATTCTAAGTAGAAATTTTAAAATACAAATTCAAATTGAGTTTAGGCTAGAGGTAAAGTAATTGCCTGACAAGCAGAAGATCGCCGGTTTGAGGCCAGTTCGAGGCATATAATTGTTTGATTAATAAAATTAATTTTGTTGAATGCATTTAAATCTATTTTTAGAACATTATAGTCCAAAAACATAAAATATTCAATTGTTACAATAAAATTCAAAATTTGTAAATAAATGTCGGTTGTATTAATATTTAGTAATAATGATAGTACGTGGAACCACCAAAATTCGGTTGCCAAAAAATTCCGCTGCCACTACAAAACTGTTTTCTGTGTGTATGTCTATGCAAAACCACGAAATTTTTAACTTTTTTAACAATCATAAAATTTATAAGGATAAAATTCAATAGGACAGTTATCAACTTCCTTACAATATCCTGATACAGAAGACGACATAATTACACACAACTTAAATTTACTTTTGGGAAATTATTATTTTGCGATCAAATTTCGAAAAAATTATGGAAAATATACAAAAAAAATAATGGGAATGATGTAAATGATGTAAATGATGTAAATATAAAAACTGCTATATGTAAAATTTTTGTTTTCCAAATTTGAAATCAGATGCCGAATAGTGTTATTGAAAATGTGACACTCTTAAAGTTGATATTGTCTCAAAAACAAAAATATAAGAGAAACATTTTAAAGTATTTTCAAATTGACCATAGCATTCGAAAAAATTTTCTATATTTGATTTGGACCGATCGTAGTTATTTAAATTGTTATTTTCAACTGCTATTGTTTATTTGTCTGCAGTTCACTAACATTTTCCAATAACAATTTTGCAAGTATAAAAATACTGAAAATAAGAAAAAGGTCAAAAAAAAAATTAGAAAACTTTTTATTGACTCCGTCCTTTACAAAGCAGACTCTAATAAAAAAGTGAGACGTCCACAAAAAAAAAAAAAAAAACATTTAAAATAAACAAAAACAATCAACAGGCTAAAAACCAATTTCCCATTTCAAAGAGACTCTGAAAAAACACATCTAAACAGAGTGTATCCTCTGGGAATGTTGAGTATTTTAACTACAATAAACAATCGAATATACAAAACGTCAGCTTGAATCCAAAAGGGCGTAAATAACAAAATTTCCGAAACTGGTTTGATGATTATGAAGCTAATTCCGTGCTTCATAATCATCAAACTACACTACATTTCCAGACAAAATTTGTTTTTTTTCTATAATTGAAGCTATCAGTTTTATTAACGATATTCTTAAAATATCTGTGAATGTTTTTTGGGTCTTTTGTAAAAAAAAAATATTTGTATTAGTTACGGCCTTTTGAATTTTAAGTGACGAAATAAAAATCTAGCAAGACTTATTGACTTTTTTAATTTAAAGAAAACAAAAACACAAACGGATAAAACATAAAAGATTTAGAGCAGATATTGATACAATTTGAATACATTTTGTACCCTTTTGATAAAGAAAAGTAAAAAAAATTGTATGGTGAATACATCACTTACAAACAAAACGTTTTTTTTTTTTTATTGAGTGCCGTTTTTACTATAGTTTTTTATTTTTATTTTTTTTTTACTTTGTTTAAATTTTTATTTATGCAATTTTTGCAGCAACATTTTTTCTTGTTAGCATTTTTTGTGATTTTTTTTTTATTTACACAAATTAGCTTTGATGGTAGTGTGACAAAAGTACAGATTTTGGTACTTTTTGAACATGTAATGAAAAAACTGCTTAGATTTTTATATAATCGCACATCAAATGGAATTTATTATATTGTTTACTTTTATTTCTTTATTTTTTAATTGCCTTGCAAAAATACTTTATATTCGTACAGCCTTAACGGATGCGCCAATTTCCAATTCAATAAAAACCAACGATTTCTTTGGAAGCTTTTTTTATTAATTCTTAGTTTACCTTCATTCCATTTTAATGGAAATCAAAAATTTAAAATCTGTCTACATTAGAGACAAAAGAATTTACTCGTGTGTAAAATGGGTACTCTCAGATGAGTACCCATGGCTCCACTGTGGCACCCGATTTGGCTTTTAAAAAAGGGTATATAATAAAATTGCCACCAGGGTTGCCGTGTTAGTCCGAATTACAAACTATGATTTTTAGAATAATATTTAATATTGTGTCATTTTATTGCAAAAATAATTTTTTTAATAAATTATTTCTTTATTTTTGTATAATTGTTTAAATGTTGTTGTTTATATTGATTTCGAATTCATATTTGTTGTTATAATTTGTTCATCACGTATCCTTTTTAAGAAAATCGAAATGAAAAAATATGTAAAAGCTCAATTTTGCATAAGTGGCTGTATTTTTAAAACGTTAAATTTTTAATTAAATTATTTCGATAGAAAACATAATATCGTCGGCTAACCTGCAAGTAGTGCTATGTGCTTTGTGTTATTTTGCTTTTTTTATTGTACCATTTAGTGCACCGCCCTGGAGCAGAGATTAAATCCGGATTTCGTTTAATGCAGTATTTTGGTAAATAAGGTAGTAAATCATTAACCCTTTCACGACCGAACTTAAACTGTTGGAAAATTTGTTTTTTTTAGCGGTCTCACACAATTTTCCGCACGGGAAGCCAACATTGAAGAATTTATTCGGGAGATACCGGCCGATATGTTGGAGAGAGTATGCCAAAATTGAACCGAGCTTTTAAACCATTTGTGGCGTAGTCGCGGTCAATATTTACATGAAATCATATTTAATCATTAAATTATATAGATCATTCTATCGATTCTGAAAGCTTTTAAAAAATCACCCTTTATATGTCCCATATTTATATGTTCCCATATCAGTGTACTGTCGGAGATGGAATGAATCAAATTCAAATATCTCAATGTTTCTTGAATTTTGAAGGATTTGACCATGTCCTACCAAAATTTCGATACCCAATGTGCAATAGCGTGCAAGAAAATATGTACCAAAAAATGATGAAAAAAATATTTATATTTTTTAAATTTGGATTCACCCTGATTGGCTCTTAGGCCGTATTGGTACAAGTAGTTGGTATGATCTGAAAACTACATCTATCCTTTGCCGATACACAACACACTCGGAAAAATCAGGTCAAAAATGTAGCTAATACAACAAATAATGAAAATGGGACATACCCGTCACCCATTCGTTGTCAAAGGGCATATGATGTCAATAAATTATCTTAAAATGATAATATAAATAAGTTTTTTCGCTCTCATGCAAAACACATAAAAACACATAGCACAACTGGCAGGCAAGCCGATGATAAACTAAATTATTAGAGAACAAATTTGTATGTACAAGTAACAAGTTAGGAGCTAACAATCGCACTAGTTTACAGCAAAAAATGCTAAAAACTTGCTACAATTTGTTGAACTATGTATTTATGCCTGAAAAATATTATAGTTTCTGAAATATTTGTATATGCTCTGTTAACAATAAAGCCAACATCGGCAAGGACGCCACAATGGACTCGGCAGTGGTTAATTTATATGTCAATTGAACAAAGCATTTTTATTTTATTTTTTTTTATTTTATTAATTAATAATAATATAATTACAAATTATATACTATTACCCTAACCGAACACTAGCTACTATGGCCTTCGGCGCGTTGTAACGAAAACAGACCAGTGCCTCTGGTGGGAATCGAACCCACGACCCCCGCACAGATAAGCCAGCACGCTACCAACTAGTCTACCGGGGCGCACAAGCATTTTATATTCTTAAATTGATCTATATGAAAAACTTTTTACTTGTACTAATTTCGTAGCTAAAAATCAGCTCGCTGATTTTCAGTAAAAGATTTTGCTGACATTAGCAATTTTTTTACAAGCACCCTCCTGACTAAAATTTTACTGACTCAGCAAATTTTTTTGCTGACTTTACTAACTTTTTTTCTCCAAATTTTCAAGTTAAAAGTTTTGCAACTTTTGCTTAGCTTTTTATAAAAATATGCTCAAAAAATATTTTAAAATATCTAATTTTTTCATTTCCTAAGTTTTTCTCGTCTCCTGAACCTTATGCGCGTCACATCTTCATATGTATTTTTTAAATTCCAACCGTGACATATACGTTTTTTTTTTAAATTTTAAGAACTAAATAATAAGATTTGTTAAAGGCCCCATAGAGAATATAAGACAAACAAGATAATCTGAAGAACAAAAAAATATAAGAGTTTTTGGACCTCTTTGTCATAGTTCTTTTGCCTGGTTATATTTTTTCTTTATCTTCGTGATTGTTTCCTTGATTTAAGAATTAAGTATCATTTTTGTACAAAAATTAAATTTTTGTTAACAAATTTAGTACCAAACGAAGTGTCAGAAATATCATCTCTATAGTAGAAATTAAATTATCTGTATCTGTGTATCTTTTATGTGCATTGTTGTGTATCTGCAGTTTTTTTATTGCATGTTTTTGTTGTTGATCATCAAGTGCTCAGTTATTATTTTTTCTTTTTTTCTGTTCTGTTTAGTTGTGTTTTTCTTTCAATTCTGTATTATTTTCCCTATTTCTTCTTTGTTGTTATTTAAGTTTTGTTTATTTGTATTTGTATCGTGTTTGATGGTTCCATTGACCATATACTGGGTTGTTTTTTTTTTTTTTTGTTGTTGATTAAATTTTTGCTTATTATTTTTACCCGCATACCAGAAATTCCAGTGAAACTACATCTTTTCCAGTTGGATAATTTATAAAATGCAATTAGTAAGAAGAGAGTTACAGATACAAAATAACATTTTTAGGGGGAGAGTGTTTCAAAAGATCGCTTTTGAAAAAATGCAGTTCTCACTGCGGGGATGATTAAGTTGGTACTATAGTACTCTCTGTGGTACTATTTTAACTTGAAATTAATCATTGCACTGTGAGATTGGGTAACTAAAAAATGGCACATATTTCCAATTTGATCTTCTCTATCACATATTGAAACTTTATTGCAATCAGTGGGTGAGTTGGTCTCAGAATTGTTTGAGACCACTTCTTCTAGAATTTGTTAATATGAAGAAAATATTTCCAAAAGATTTGTTTTGGGAAGCTCGGTTAAAAAAGTTCATATATGATTATATATATTTTTTAGATAATCATATATCGCTCATTTACTTTAAGAACGTCACAACTCAAAAAACATGATTTTTAAGTTAATGACGCAGAATTATTCGTTATATCACATATCACACTGTGTACAAAATTCGTATGGATATCTTGTATACTCAGCTCATGAGAGAAATTATTTTGTTATTTTTTTCTTTAAGGTGGGAGTAAACTGAAAACTTTAAACTCGTTTTCTACATAATCAAAATTTTTTAGTTATGACGTTATTGAAGTAAATGAGCGATATGGTCATCCATATTCGCACATACTAGAAAAATTAACCTAAATATCAATATATGGACAAATATGGTCATATATGTTCATAGTTTATATATTTTTAATGAGAAATAATTCATATTTAAAAAAATTTATTTATAAAACAAATATTTTATTAACCCTAGAAAGTTAATCTGGTTTTTTGCACATAAAAGTTAAGTAATATAGGTCTAAGAGACAACTAGAAGGCGTTCTTAAAATTAGCCGACCTGACGTATAGATGTAGTCAGTAGTTTGCAAAAAAATTACTTTGGTGAACAGTGGCAACTTTATAAAACATATGTTTTAAGTTTCAAGACGCCACGTTGTTTAGTTAAACGATCTCATAGAAAATAAACGCTCTCAGTAAATTTGTAAACATGGAAAAACTTGTTCACCGTTATGTAATTCAATACTTTCATTTGAAAGGTCATATCAAACAAAACCCTCTTTTTCGCCTTATATTTTAGATCCTTTTAAAAATATTAATTCCAAGGTAGTGAATTTTTGTTTAGTAAAATAAAAAACAATTAAAATTATTAAATATGTGTTAATTTTATTTTAATTTTACAAACCAGACATTAAATTATAAGTTACATGCATTTTTACAGACAAATTGTCAGTATTTTCGGTACAGAAGTACGGGCGATCAAAAAATTTGCCGACCTAACAAAGAAAACAGAACAAATTTGGGAAAATTTTTCTTTATTTCTCAACATAATCTATTTTTAGCTCAATACACTTTTCCTAGCGATATTCAATAGCTTCGATACCCTGTTTATAGTAAGAACTGTCTAGCTCCTTTAAATAGCCATCAACGGCACACTCCACCTCTTCATTGTTGACAAATCTTTAACTACCGAGCCATTTTCTCTAGTTTGAAAATAGAAAATAATCCGAGGGAACTTAACTAAATTTGTACAATAACGTTCCTGATGAAGCAATTTGAACTTTAATTCATTGATTTTGGATATCGCAATAGTGGATGTGTTAACTGGTGCATTGTCTTGATGAAACAACGTTTTCTTTTTCGCCAAATTTTTTTTTTTTATTAAACAGTATTTTAAATACAATTTGCTTACAGACTACGACTAGCCAAAATTGACTAACTAGCAGTTTAGTTTGGATGATTTGTGAAATTTATTTTACATAAACAGAAAACGGAGTTTTATTATAAAAAACATCCTACTGGTTGAAGCGCCACTTAAGATCATGTGGCTTGAAGCGGTTTAATCTCCTTTGTAGACCTGAAGTGTTTAGAAGGAGCGGGATTTCAGGATTAATGTTTTGTATCAGTTTAATTTCATGTGTTTCAGATCTGGTTTGTATCTCTGAAGCTATTGTTTTATTTTTAGATCTCTGTGGATATCTGCATCTCTGGCATACCATGGAGCTTTAACTATGTTTCGTAGCACTTTGTTTTGGAATCTTTGTATGATTTGAAGCACACTATTCTTCGCACATCCCCAGATTTGGATTCCGTAAGTCCAGACTGGTTTTATGATTTGTTTGTAAATCATAAGCTTGTTATGAGTTCAGAGAGTCGATTTTCTACCAATGAGCCATTTGTATTTTCTATATTTTATATCTAGTTCTTCTCTTTTCTTTTTTACATGCTCCTTCCAATGTAATTTTGCATCGAAAGTCATCCCAAGATACTTTGCTGTATTCGCTACAGGAACTCTTTGTTGATGTATGTAAACTGGCTTGTAGTTATAATTTTTATTTGTGAAATTTACATGTGTAGACTTCGAGCTATTTAATTTAATGCACCATTTGTTAGTCCATTGTTCTACTTCCAGCAGGGCAGCTTGTAATTTAGTAGTTGATGTATCGATGTCCTTGTCGATGGACATGATTACGGTGTCGTCAGCAAACGTACCAACAACACAATTTTCATTGACAGGTATGTCATACGTATACAGCAAGTATAAAATAGGTCCCAGAATGCTACCTTGAGGAACACCAGAGTATTGGTCATCTTGTTTAACTCTAAAAAATCTGCCTGATAAGATTCTAACATTTCACAATATTGTTTTGGAAGAAGATGATTTAATTTGTGAAGCAAACCTTTATGCCATACGTCATCAAAAGCTTTTGAAACATCTAAGAATACAGCAGAGCATATTTCCTTGTTTTCTAGTGCTATTTCAATCGAATGAGTAATTCGGTGTATTTGCTCAATAGTTGAGTGCTTTTCACGGAAACCGAACTGGTGATTTGGTATTATATTTCTATCATTAATAGTATTTTTAAGCCTTTTGCTGAACAGTTTTTCAAAGAGTTTACCCAATACGGGGATGAGTGATATTGGTCGGTAAGAACTTGCTTCGCTTGGGCTTTTGCCTGGTTTTAATATCATAATAATTTCTGACACTTTCCAAAGGCTTGGCATATGTTTTAGTTTAAGAGCAGCATTAAATATATTGGTAATTTTGACTACGCCTTGATGAGGCAAATGTTTTAAAAGGCCAGCAACAATGAGATCATATCCTGGACTTTTTTCATTTTAAGACGACTTATTTCTTTTTTGACTTCTGTTATTGAGAAAATAGGAATCTCATCGTCTTTGTTGTTAAATACTTCTTCGAGGCCTTGGTTATTGCTCATGTTAGAACTAAAAACTGTTGACAAATATTCTGCAAATGCATCAGCTTTCTCTAAATTCGACTTTGCCCAGTTACCATCATTTGTTTTGATAGCGGGAACGTGGCACAAAGGCTGTTTTAATTTGCTAGTTGCTTTCCATAATGAATAATCTGTTTTATTATCATAGGTTAATTCAGATAGATAATGGTTTAAGTTGACATTTTTAATTTTTTCTATTTCTCGTCTTAGGTTCTTAGTAGCATTGTTCAATATGGTTTTATCAAGTGGACATCGAGTTTGCTGCCATTTCTTACGAAGCCTTCTTTTATTTAAAATAAGGTCTCGAATGCTTTCTGGATAGGATATTTGTTTCTCCGATTTATTCAAAACAGGTGTACTTCCACATGCTGATTGCTGCAATAGAGTCGTAAATATTTCTACTTCTCTTTCTAGATCATCAGTATTGTTGATATTACCCAAGGTGTTGACTTTATCTTTTATTATTTTCGCCAAATGCCGACTATTTTCCTTAATATCATCACTTAAACGATGCAATAAGTTAGCATAATGCTTGCCACTGATAGTTTTTCCTTTCTGAAGATAATCAATAAAAATTATCCTTAGCGCATCCCAAAAAACAGACGCCATGAACTGCAGATGGAACTGCCTATGCCTTCTTTGGACACGATTCTGCCATTCGAGTCCACTGCTGTACACGGCAACCATCTTGCGCACAGCTTTAATATCTCCAAATTTTCGGTCAATATGCTTTGTATAGCACTTTTTGAACTATCAATGAGCCAGCTCACGCACCTTCAGCTGACGATCATTCAATGCCACCTCAATTGGTCGAACACTACGGTGTTCGTATTGGCAGCTCGTACGACCTCGTTTAAACTCTGCTGCCTAACATTTTATAGAAGTAAACGAGAAATCCGACTCCCCCAGAGTAGAATCTAGCCCGGTTCTAATATTGGTTGGACTGATACCTTTCAAATGAAAGTATTGAATTACATAATTGTGACCAAATTTTTCCATGTCTGCAAAATTTACTGAGATCGTTTATTATTTGTGGCTCCAAAAAAAGCGACAAAGCGTTTTTTAAGGGATATTAAAATGATCATATATGAGTTTTTTTGGTTATAAAAATGGAACAAAACTATTCAGCTAATTAATTTTCAATAGAACGTTTAATAGATATGATTAAACTTTTAATTGAAAATGAGTTTGAAATTTCGGGTTACATGACACTAATCATTAGTAGTTTCAATATTGCACGTCCTACTTTCTGTCAACGCATAACTCACCGTCGCTTTGCCAGCACTGTGCCGATTGTATTTTGTTGTCGGGTAAATTTTAATATACTAAGCGACACGAAATAAACATTTTCTTAATTAAATATGAAAACTCAACTTGATCATTCAAAAAAAAAAAATTTTTTTGTTGGTTTAAAATGATGAATTTAAAATGTTAATTTTTATACATATTCATGAAAACCACAATTTTCCTTTTTATTTTTAATATTTTTCCTTTAATATTTAAGAGAAAGTAAAAAAAAATGATCTAACATAAGTATTATTATGATGCATGAAAAAGCTGAAAATGGAACACATGTGTAAGTTAGATTATCCAAAAAAACGGATAGTTATTTTTTTCTCGCTCCCCGCGAATTTTATGATATGAAAAATAAAGTGATGCATGCAAAATCTGAAAATGGATCACATGTGTAAGTTCACTGTTTTTGATGGTTGATTTTTTAAGCAACCTACCAAAATGACTGCATCTTGGTAACATTTAGCAGTGTTTATCAAATAATTAACCTTTCGACCCAAACCCTTTCGTTTTTCGAAATATGACGCCATGAAAATTGGCAAAGACGTCAATATTTAAAAAAAGTGTCCATACAAAGTCGCCCATAACTCCTAAACTATACAACCTACAATTTTCCTATTGATACCATTTTGAAGGTCAACATATTTTAGATTTTTTCCGTAATAATAATTGAAAATGCATAAATAAATAAGCTAAATTGCAGTTTAAAAAGGAGTTACAAAATCTTTTTAACTTGTCATAAACTCGTAAACTTTGTCATAATCAAATTGGGTTTCTTAACTTTAATTACACTAATTTTATATTTCATTTAATAATTAATTCTTAAAAATATAATTTTGTTTTCCCATTTAATTTTTTTTTTTGTTTTTCTTAAAATTGTTATATCTAAATATCAAATCAAAATGTATATATTTACACTACTAGCACTGTCATTTATAAGATATCAATATTGTTGTGCTAGTTTATAACTAATTTTCAAATAAATAAATAAAAAATAAATAAAATAAAATAAATTACAAATAAACCTTAGATGGACCAACAAATTAAAAGAATATCTAACTAGCAACAAATTCTGGAAACAGAAATCTTGAGCTGAGCACACTTTTAATATGCCTTTCATTGTCAATATAAGATTTTAGTGTACTATTTTGTTATTATTTATATATATAGATAAATCAATAAAAAAATAGTTTTTTATAAATTGCAGGAACCGAAAATTTTTGATTTTTGAATATGAACATATGTATGTGAATATGTAAATATTAAAAAACTTATTACGCACATTATAAGTAAATTTGCACAAATTATGTGTAATGAACTATGTGGTTATACATTTTTGTATACATTTTGTGTGTATCTATTTACACACGTAGAGTAAATTTACCCAACTCATAGGAGGTGAATAATATAATGATATAAGTTGGGTAAAATTCTACAGAGTGTAGGTGTTATTCCTTAATTTTATCTATTAAATTTGTACGCAATACCAAAATCAATATTTCGAATTTAACAAATTGGTTTGAATTTCGGAAATTTCTGTACTGAAAAACCTTTTTTGGTTTTAGTGATAAAAAAGATAAATGTTTTCTTAAATATGCACATCAAATAAATTTGAATTACTTTTATCGTCGCCCTTTTAAAAACATCAACTTAAATCACTTTAAATCTACCGCTCATATGACTTTTTACATCAAAAATCACTATAAATTTTATGCAAATTTAACATGTTAGAGCAAGAAAAAACTACAAAAAAAAAATATATTCAAAGTAAAATATCCCCCAGAAGATCTACACCTGAAATAAAAACAGACGTGCTTTGGTTTTAATGCCGACAATACACACGTTTAAATGCAGATTTTTACAAAATATTCTTTTAAGTATTGTGTTTTATAAGGCGTTTAGACTGTTTATATATTTTATTTATTAAATGTCTACTAATATTTAGAAATTTGTTTGCTGGTTTTAGCAGGCTAATTTGTAACTTTCAGTTAAAGATAACTCAAAGCTAAAAGATAACTAAAATTTTATAAATTACTAGATTTATTCTTACTAATATTTAGCAAAGAACAATCTGCTAACTTCAACTTTTGCAACGTAATTTTCAAATTTTTAGTAGTTCTAACAAAAACTTTTACAATTTTTTTTTACACACCCGATTAAAAAAATCTTAATACAGTTTTATCTAATTTAACGTGACCCCATACATAAGTATATGAAATTTCATCCGAAAAATGGCCCGATTAAATTGTATCAAATTACATCTAATTTGATCGCATTAGATTTATTAAAATACAATTACACGTGATTTGATTCAGTTTTACCAAATTTTGTCTTCATCCAATTTTATCAAATTATACGTTATATTATAACATTATATCTAATTTAATATAATGGGATGTACAATGATTTTTATACCTGATTTTTAATATCAATATCATATGGTCACATGACTTGTAAACATTTCAAAAAAAAGTTAAATATAAAATGTATAAAAAGCTTTCAAAAAAATGCTGCAATTACTCTATATTTTTAGCTAATTTTTAGTTAATTTAATCAGGAATTTATTCGCCTATAGTATATTATAGTATGACATCCGGAAAATTCGAAATTTTTCATATAAAAACACTGGTAAATTTGCTCAAAAAAGTAGGTGTCATATACACTGAGAGAATTATCTGAATTATCACTGAGAGAATTATCTGAGAATTATGAACAAAACCAACGAAACCATTAAAACTTTTCATTAAGTTAATGCAAGATTTCATGAAATTGTATAAAACATATCATAGCATTTATAAAAAGTTGCATACTCTCAACGAAAAGTATTCATTAAAAAACTGGTTTCATAAATAGTATGAAGCTTTTCAATAATTTTAAGAAATTTATCGTTTATTTTGTGAAGAAAAGTTTCATTAATTTACTGAACAATTATATTATTGTTCGTTCAACGAAATTTTCTCAATTTGATTGATTGATTTTATTGAAAATCTATATTAATTTCAATATATGTATATATATAAGGGGCGGTCGATTTGTAGGGAGGCAAACAAATCGCTCAACATACAAGGAAAATCGTATTCTAGGGATCAAAATAAGAAACTTTGCCGAAGGAACCATACCTCTAAAACGAATTCTGATGTCCTGACTTTTTACCCGTAGGTTCAAATTTTGAAAAAGCCCACTTTGATATTTCAAAAAGTAGAAAGAATCTGTCCAAGATTATGCGAGCTACTTCTTCCCCGGGAGACTTCTTCCTCGAGCAGATGAATGTATAAATTATATTCGATTGGGTTGGATTCAATTGGTGCACTCTAAATGGGTCAAAGTGGGATTTTTCAAAATTAGACCCTATCGGTCAAAAGTCGGGACATCAGAATTCGTTTAAGAGGTATGGTTCCTTCGGCAAAGTTTCTTATTTTGATCCCTAAAATACGATTTTTCTTGTACGTTGAGCGATTTTTAAATCGACCCGTCCTAATATATATGTATATCAAAAATTTGCAACATCCCCAAAAAATCCCCAAATTTTTTTTGAAATCCCCCCAAAAAAAGTCCCCTATCCCCACCCTAGTAAAAAGGTTTAGATATGACCAGATATGATCATATGTAATTACATCCACCATTTGAGTCCATCCTATTATATCAGAGTTCCGATATATTAATATATACCTTCAGGTATAATTATATATCATTTCGGATATGTTTATTTATAAATATATATAACGTTATATATAAATATATATGGAGTTGTATATAGAACTGGATAAACTCAAATTTCAGATATAATTATATATGGTCATATATGATCATTTATAAAATTTTTTAACACAAGTCTGGCAAGAATGATGTCTCATAAGAAGTCTATGAAAATTGAATATTGTGGGAAGATAACACGGTTTTTTTTTAATATTCAAATTTGCGAACTTTGTTAATGTTCATTATAAATTATTCTGTTCAACTTGGCATCAGCCTAAACACTGTATTACATTTTAAGCAATTTTTATGCATGCCATCAGTAGAAGAATACAATAATGAATATTTTATATAGGTTTCACTTACACTACTGCTGAAAGTACAGTAGGGCAGATTGGGGTACCCCTATCAATTTTTGAACCCATAACAGTTTTAAAACTCGAATAATTGACAGATTATTTTTAACACTCTAACCAGAAGGACCGCCTTCAGGCGGGGTATTTTAAATTGCCTATAAATGCGTGCAATAAATGACAATTGAAAATAAATAAAGCAATTTCAATAGAAAACCAAATTAGCAAAGTTTTTTGTGAACAAATCTTTTGTCTGCAGTCCACGGTTTCGAAGCGAGAAAGTGTCTAAATGGGTCTGAATTAAAACATGAAGAATTACCTTAAAAGCCCGTTAGAAAATATTTCTATAAACTTTAAATTGAAAAATTAAAAAAAGCTCGATAGAAAAAAATTATATTAATTAAAAAATTCTTATAGTTATTTAAACAAAAAAAAAAACAATATGAAAAATTTCAAGAATTTTCTACAATTTGAGGCAGAATTTAAAAAAAAAAATGTTGTATGACATAAACAACATTTTGCGTATATCTTAGGCGTTGTTAATTGTTATCTTTAACGGTGCAACAATTTTGCATGGTTTAAAGTTTAAATCAAATTAAAAATAATAAAATTATAGTTTTAGCTTGGACTTAATTAACGTTTCGTCAATTTATAGATATCATTGTATTTATCACATGTCAAACCATAAAAAACTCTTAAAATACACTCAAAAAAATTGTTTTTATATATAAGAAAAAGAAAATCGAGATTATATTGGAAAATACGTATTTTTTTAACAGTTTTATGACATATAATATGGTTATTAACGTAACTTACTTAAAGGAAATTTATATGGAATACTTTTAAGTTAGCAAAACTAAAAATTTTATATAAATATGTTTTTTTGAGGTTATGAAAATTTTGTTTGTACCATAAAATTTCAAGTAGTTTACTAAGAAACTTAGTTCACGAAATACGCCAGCCAATTTCAAATATCATTGTGAATATCAGACGCAAAAACATCCATTTAAAGTTTGTGATCCTTATAAGTTTGTGATCATCGTATCTCTTTATCGGTGCGCTGACATCAACTTGGTATTCCTTAAGTTACGCCGTTTTTAAATAATGTTCTCAAAACAGTATTTAAAAAATGGATAAAACTGCGATGTTTAAAAATCGGAAAATGTTATTTTCACTAGTAAAACACCATCTTTCACCAGGAAGCTATGAAGAAATTACTTTTTTAGTGAAATTACTTTCAAGTTTAGTGACTCCATTTTGTATTGGTTTGGATCTGAAGGTTAAAAACTATAAGTAAAACAATATAATTAATAAAGAAACTTTTGTAAGTTTAAAATTATATTTTACATTTTTTAAAACTTAGCATTTCATAGTTCTTAAGTCTCTAAAGTCAGATTCAAGAGGTGTCGAATATTTGTAAATTTACTCATATATCGAAACGAAACAAATTTTCAAAAATTTTAGAAACGATCAAGCTTTTAAAAATAGCAAACAGTTTTTAGAATGCAGTTATATTTTGGTTAGAGCAATAACACAGGAGGACAAAATCTTAACGCCCCGGTAGGCTAGTTGGTAGCGTGCTGGCTTATCAGTACAGGAGTGGGTTCGATACCTATCAGAGGCACTGGTCTGTATTTGCTACAACGCGTGGAAAGCCATAGTAGCTAGTGCTCGGTTAGGGTAATAGGATATAATTTGTAATCATATGATTAATAAATAATAAAATAAAAAAAAAAGAAAAGAAACTTAGGGCCATTATTACAACTTGCCAATAGCTAAAGTTCGGATGTTATCTGACAGATTATTAGTTTTTCGTTATTATAAGTATACTTTAAGCTAAAAGTGACCCATAAGCTAAAGGGAAGCCATTGTTGCCTTTAACTTTACACGTAAGTTTTATGTGTTTAAAGTTACCACATTTTCTGCTCTATAAAGAAAAAGAAGAAAATACCGAATTTCACAACCGAATTTCAGAAATTATTGTTTGTTTGTAAAGAAATAAATAAAAGTACGTTGCCACTACGTATTTTTATAAACCAATAATCGATTTTTAGTTTGTTGCTGCCACATTATCAAAAATATTAATTTTATTTTATTGGGAAGTTGTAATAACGAAAAACATTATAGCTCCCTTTTTTCCTCACTTTAGCTAAAGTTACCTTTTACTAACAATTACTTTAAAGACAAGTTGTAATAATGGCCCTAAATCACATAAATTAAAGTTATCCACTTTTAAAAAAATCTTAACTTTTAAAAGTTTAAACAGTTATGACTAAAAATTCTATATATTTCAGGTACTATGATTTCGATGTATGGTACAGTTTTTCACGAAATGATTTTAAAGTTTGGCGCATTTGCATTCAGTTTTGGCGAATGAAGTTTTCAAAATGCAATCAATCTGACATCTTTCTGCTGAAATGTAAGACTAACTCTTGTAGTCTTGGTTCACAAATAAACCCGCTGGTTAGCGGTTTTTCTCACTTTTTAAGTTTTAGCTAATTTTTTCGCTAAAATAGAATGAGCATAGTACGAAGAGGTGTTTCCGCAAGGCAATAATTATTTTAATATGTTGCTTCATATGCATATTTATATTTGCAAAGTGTTTCTTACAAAAACCCTATTTTTTTTCTCAAGTCAAGCAACACTTAAAAAATTCTTCGTATTTTTTAATGTGTTGTTTTCTTTGGAAAGAGTATAGTGGAGGGATGCAAAGTGGAGAAAGATAAAGGGTTTGAAACATGGCAACACTGTAATTGTGCGAAGTGATAAGTCTTAGAGCTGTTGCTGTTCGCCATCTGATTGAAGGTTGGCGAACTTATTAAAGGTTTTTTGGTTCACAACCCTGATTTATTATTTTAGTTCGGTGGGGTTAAGTGAGGTTTTTTAGTAGGACAACTTTTGCAAATATAAACATTTCTGCCTGTAGTTTTCGGCATATACATTTCAAAAACTTTCACATATCATACCTTAATTCATACCTTGGGGTCATCGTGGAAAGCTATGCTTCCATGTAAAATGTTTGTCAAAACGGCAAATTTTGCATCAAGAACGCCTTAAGAAAATAACTTTTTTTTTACTCTTACCTCTTAAATTACTTTTTTCACTGTCTGAAAGTTTCATTGTTTCGATTTAGCGGTCGAACTGTAGCGAGTTCGACCGCTAAATAATCAAAACATAAAAGAAATCGCTTAAAAGCGGGTTTAATTTTAAGCTTTAAATTCAAGTCTGTCCCATAAATATTACTATTGGTCTTAGATCTTAGATTTAATTTGTTTTGAAAAGTTTTGTATATAAAAACTTCATGAAGATTCGACTAACTTAAAAGTAATTTTCCGTTATAACCATGTACCATACAGGGACCTAAAATAACAGTTATTTTTAAAATTTTAAACAAAAAAAAGCATATAGGCAAATGTCGGAGAACTGATAAAAGTATACCATATCATGATCCTTGGGGAAAAGTCTTTCATGCTCAGCTTTCTAAAATTTGTTTTTTCGACCAAACAAAAAAGTTCAAAT
The DNA here is from genome assembly GCA_021234595.1 of Delia radicum. NCBI lineage: Eukaryota > Metazoa > Arthropoda > Insecta > Diptera > Anthomyiidae > Delia > Delia radicum. The sequence continues at coordinate 78,090,789 of CM037854.1, read as the reverse complement.
CACAGTACGACACCAAAAAAAAAAAAAAAAAAAAGTTTTTCATATAGAGCAAATTAACAATATAAAATACTTTGTTCAATTGACACATAAATTAACCACTGACGAGTCCCAGGAGGGGGACGAAACTGCGGCAGTCTGGTGTATCCCTTGTGTCCGTAAAATTTTTCAATAAAAATGTTTTCTTCTTCTTCTTTCTGTAAAGAGACTAACTAAAAAAATATTTTTTGGCTATTATTATTTTTTGATTTAAAATAACATTTCTTTTTTGACTTTTATTTTTTGAACAAAAATAACAGTTATTTTTTGACTTTTATTTTTTTGAACAAAAATATAAGTTAATTTTTTTCAAAAATGCTTTAAATAACAAAAATGTTTATTTATAGTAATTAAATGTGCTAAAGTCCCAAAACTTATTTAACAAATTGTGAAAAGCAATCTGATGTAGGCGTGTCCCTATCCGGATTTCATTCCTGCCCAAGGAAATCTTCAGGGGACTTTGTTATTAGAATTTCTAGCGATATTTGTTACGTTAAATCACAAACTCAATGAGAATTTCTTGTCCTCGAAATCCGGATAGGGACACGCCTACATCAGACTGCTTTTCACAATTTGTTAAATAAGTTTTGGGACTTTAGCACATTTAATTACTATAAATGCAATTAATGTTTATCCCGATGAAATAAATTTTAAATAAAAAAAAAAATGTTTATAATTTTGAAAACCTTATAACAAACGCATTAAAATGTGAGGAATCCCGATAAAAAATACTCTTCATGTGAATTTTTAATTACCATAAATAATTAACAAAATAGAGAATAAAGTTGCTTAAAAAAATAAAAATTAAAAATAACTTTTATTTTTTATCTAAAAAAGAAATCATCACAAAATAAACTGTAGCATCTGTCCTTTATTATAAACTGAATTATAATTACGGTCTCCAAAAATAATGAACGCCATTAAAATCAGTGTGTCGGAAATGTTTTTTTAAAATGATTTGTTTGCCAAAACTAATTGATTTTTATGAATTAGTTTTTGAAATCACTATAAAAATATTTCGGCCGATGTTGCCTAATAGTGAGTTTAGACAGCGAAACTAATATACTTGACAAACGTTAATCCACCTTTTTAATCTTCCTTGTTTACATATGCATTTTTTGACAGTTAAAAGCATAACTTGACAGCTAAAACATTAAATTTGTCACTTTAAAATACCGCACAAGTAAAATATCGGCGCGCTGTGGCATATATTTAGGGAACGCAGCCAAAAGTCCATTTTTTTCATTAGCATTAGAAACTATGTAGGTCATATGAGAGGGCATGCCTAAGAGCCTCAGGAGCCAAACATTCTATTTCACTGCGAAGGGGGTGATAAGAAATATATATTTTTTTTTTCTTTTAGGTTAAACTATAGATTTTTTTAATAAATTTTGATAGTTTATTAGATTAGATTTTCTTTGTTTTTAAACAGATTTGAATCCGGTAAATTTTTTTGGATTATATGGCTTATTTTCTATTAACGATTTTTGATATACTCAGTTTTTTTTTTTCATATATTTTTTTAAAAATCCAAATATTCCCAATATGCCGTACTTTTTGGAGTATAACTCTTTAGCATCAAAAGTACCCAGCAAAACCACACATTACCAAATCATGGGTAAAGTAGTGTATCGCCATAGGGCTTCACGCATTACATTACAACTTACTTCACTGATGAATTTTACAGGCGATGAGCCTAAAAGTAATTGGTGGACTCATTACCTTGTATGTGGTAAAGTAACTGGTTACTTATATGGTTACATGGTGGGAAAATGTAATGTGTCTATAATAGATTTTCATATAAACAAATTCATAAAACATAATTTTTACAGATATTTTTTTTAATTAAATAAAAAACATTTTGTTTTATTATTAAATAAATTACGTGGTCATGCTGGGATTCGAACCTGGGGTGTTTGGTATTTAACAATTAGTTAGGCGAGAAATCTACCAACTGAGCTATCGATATATATAATATTTTATTGCTTAAAATGTAAATGGGTTGTTGTGCTTCGTATTTTTGTTCGTGTTAACAAAAATATACACCTTACCCTCGTGCTTACAAAAAATCACAAAGTAATGTGTCTATAAATAGATTTTCAAAAATATATATTTATAATTACTTTACGTTTATAGTTCATGCATTATGTAATTGATGATCGGTAAGTCATTATTTTATGTTTTGAAGTAATGTAAAATGTAATGAGGTATCAGTACAAGGTAATCCATGAGTGTTAAATTATCGGTAACTCATGTCTATAAATAGATTTTCAAAAATATATATTTATAATTACTTTAAGTTTATAGTTCATGCATTATGTTATTGATGATCGGTAAGTCATTATTTTATGTTTTGAAGTAATGTAAAATGTAATGAGGTATCATTACAAGGTAATCCATGAGTGTATAAATATCGGTAACTCATTACTTCTTGTTGTAAAATATTGATACAGGTAAGAAGTACACATTACAAGGTAATGCATTACTTTATCGCACCCATTACCAAAGTTTTGCTGGGTATTTTAGAAAATTATCTGATTACATAGCCTGGACATTTTGCTTTTGATATATACCTCATTGTGGCATATTCATAAAAAAAACACTCGGTTTGAGGTTTAAACAGGCTTTAAGCTAAATATAATGTCCTTTGAATTGCCGCAGAAATTACAACGGATATAGGAAGAATAGAAATAAGTGAAATCGTAAGAATTTATTTGAAAACTTACGCATTCAAATATTTTACAAATGATTTTGAAACAAAATAATTGGGAAAGTAATTACTTTAATGATAACTAGTGACGACTTCACCCCATTCTACCCTACAAACAATATCGAAGGATTTGGACACCTTTGCTTGATTTTTACAAATAAACTGAGTGACAGAGTAGGTGGTTTAAATTATAAGGAATACTAACAATGCAAAGACACATGTGATCATGATGATAGTGGGAACGACAATGGGAAATATGATGATGAGTTAATGTCGATGTGTGACACGTAATAATTGATTCCTTATGTTTAGAATGTAAATTTGTCTAACAAATTGAGTGGGTGAGGGGTTAAGGTTTTAAGTAGCAGTTCTAAGTTATAAAAACAATTTAGGACACTGTAGATATAATAAATTGAAATTTGAAGTTGTATAACAAAGTTTTTATAGGAATATTGGTTTTTGTTTAATATTTTATTTCCACACAATAATTCATTATTCAACATCTCCATCATCATTAGTCACATCTGTGCATAAATTTTATATTTTATTTAAAAAAAAATATATATTAAATATAATTTCAACATCAAACAGAAGGAGAAATAAAGTCATATTAAAAACCCCCTGCAGTCAAATTCACCTAACAAAGTCATTCAATATATTTTTCATCATAAAAAATTTCTTTCACAAGCTACAAAATTTTACGATTTTTTTTTACTCCTCCAACTATTCATCACTTAAAAAATTGTTTAGACGAAAGTGCTGGAGTATTTTATGAAAATATATTATCAAACGAAAATTTGTATAGTTAACATCATCGAAAGCCATCAGGTCTCTTGATGGAAAACACCATCAAAAACTTTAAAAACTCTATAGAAACCTATTTACAAACACTAGGGTGTCCCGTTAAAAAAAATTATTTGAGTAATAGCACTCACATGATGCATATTTTGAGAGCTGCTGTTATTACGGGTAATTTAAATATTTTGAGCCTTGCGGATTTTTTTTTTTTTTTTTGCTAAATTTAGCAGCACATGGCTACTGAACTGTAGTAGAATGAAATTAGTGGAAATAATTAGTAGCCGTTACTAAATATTAAAAAAATGTTGTGAAATGCAATTCAAAGTCGTTTTGCTAAAATCAGCATAACAAATTACCTGATTTTAATAAAATTAATATAATTTAATTAGTAGCCACTACTAAATGTTAGTAAAATTCTTGTAAAAAACAATTTAGAACTGTCTTGCAAACCGTATATGACATATACAATTATCTATTGTTAATCTAATTATATACTAATGTATGTATACTTAGATAAAACACAAATGCAAATTATATATAATAACGTATAGTGTAATATCCAAAAAAATATATTTAATTTTGGATAACACAATTTCTTGACATACTCATAGTTATATATCGTTCCATACCAGAAAAATGTAGATATTCTTTTGGATACAACTATATATTGCAGCAGGCTACGAGGGCGGATCAATAAGTCTGTGACTTTTCGAACTTCCCTCGTAGTTATATAAAATGCAACACTGCTCCCATCAAGTACCGCCTGTTAATAGACTACTGTAAAATTTTGAGCAAGTTCCGTTATTTACTTTGCGTTTAACAGCTGTTCAAAACATACAACATCGTGGATTGTTTTGAAAATGGAAAAAGTGAATTTCGAGAGCTCAGTAAATATTATTTTTTGCGTATAAAAAGCCGTCAATCAAACCAAGGAAAAGATTGATAAATACTATGGGTACTCTGCACTCTGTACTTCGTCATGTACTCAAAAGATAGGAAAAGCTGTTTATGGATAAAACCAAAAAAAATTTTAACTGTAAAATCTTATAGTTGCTACGCGCGGTCTTCGTAGAGTATTTCTAAACTGTCTGACCAAAGAAGAATTTTAAAATTTGGCACTTCTGAGCATATTATGGGAAAAAGATTTATAAACTTTCAATACAATAATTTTGGTCCACCACAGCATCATTTATTTTGAAACAAGTAATTTTTTTTTATTACTTGTTTTAAATATATTTTCAAAAATATGCTCCGCATTACCTAACTTGAGGCATTACCTAACTTTTCCCCGCAAAAAAAAGTAAAATGTTTCTTAATATTTTTTATGTACTTAAAGGATTTGATAGGAATTGTGAATATTTTCATACAATCTTATAAAAAAAATGTAACATTTAAGGCATTTTAACTCGGACCTAATTACATTTAAATGTATCAGTTTACATAAAATCATGTACAGTTACACCAGATCGAAATCCTGATACAATAATATCTGCTTTTCATAAAATTATATCTATTTGTATAAGATCAGCTATAAACAGATACAATTTGATACAAAACTGATGCAATCTTATACAATTCTATCGGGTCATAATTTGGATAAAACTGTACTGGGCATTTGAATAATTGCATCAGATTAGATCTAAACCAATACAAACAATTATATGCATCCATATTGCAGATGAAATTTTATAAGATTACATATAGCGTCACATAGAAATTGATATGACCACATAAAGCTCCATATAATTGTATTTTTAATCGGGATTCTATACATAACGAAACTTTTTAGCCCTATTTCGATAAAAAAGTACGACAACTATTTTTGAACAAAACATACTATTTTTGACAATTTAAAACGCTTGTTGGAACCAAACCCTCTAAAAACAGTTTCGTTATATTTTCCGTATTCAGCTCTTAAATAATCATAGTTTGAGTGCAAGTACTCACGCGAATTCGTAAAAGTAGCTTTTGGCGGGACACCCTATTTTAGGTACACACCTTTGACTAGCAACTATTCATCAATTTCAAAAGGAAGATAGTTTTTTTATAAAAAAAATAAACGTTATGTGTGTTACACTGACCGGCGAAAAACGATAAACATTAATATATTTTGGACACGTCATAGATCCTCTGGAAATTTCTAATCAAAATGATAATAACAGAAGCAATTGTTTGTGCATGAAGAAAAATTTTTTGTATAGAAAATTGTAGTTTTTTTTTTTTTTTAATAACTTCTTTCTTTATTTGCAATCTATCTATTTTAAGACAATAAGCAAATTTAATAACTTAAGTATAATATAACAGGAGTTAAGCAGCTCCAATGAACTGCTTAACTATATACAATTAAAAATAGTTAACAGGTATTTACATATTTACAATGTGTAAAGATAAGCCTCTACAAGGCAAATCTAATACATGTGCACGTTTAAGTCGTCGTGTTTCATTAGTATCATCTAAGAGAGCAATTGCTAAGGGATTTATATGGTTGCTTAATCTTTGAAGATAGTTTTCGCTGCAATTATTACAATTTGATTGAAAAACTTGTTTACAATAACTGTTCCCTGAAGAAGTCACCCAATGTGGAGACGAAATATTAGAAATAAACAATTATCATTAATAAATAAATGATTTTTGACTCGTTTAAAATAAGAAGAATTAAATAAAAGAAGATCAAAGAAAACTTAACATTTTTAAATTTAAATATTTTATTTTCTCCTTTCATTTGCCTTGTCCTCGTTTCTACTACATCTTGACATGCCTCGACGTGTACTTCATTCCGGGCATATCTTTCAATCTAGTTGTCCTTCACACCATTAATGTGCTTATCAACACAATTTTTTTAGCAAAATAAATTAGTAAAACATTGTTTCAAAACAGTTAAGTGCTGAATAAGTATAACTAAAATTTTAGATGAAAAGCTAATTTTAGTAAAAAAAATTAGCTGCAAAATAGTATACCTGATTTACAAGACGTTTTACTAACTTTTCTCCAAACTTATTTTTTTGAGTGTAAGATAAAAATACAAAATATACTGTTATTTGTATTCTACCAAATTAAAGGTAGATATGTTTTTTGCTGTTCTTAAGGGTCCAATACACGACACCAGCATGAATGCACAATCAAGTGATTGTGTGATTGAGCTTTTGAGCATACACCACACCATCATGCTGGTACAGTTTCCATTTCTTTACAAAAGTGTGTAGAAAAGGTACTACTTTGTCTCTGTTGGCATCTGGAGCAAATTCTTTTAATTTCTCAATCATTTTAACATTGGCTTTTTAAATCATGATTGCAGTATTCTGAACTTTTAGTTTTCCATAAACACGGCATTGACTTGTATAAATGTTCTCCCCAAAATAATTTTTCTTTTGCATTCATGGTCTTGTTTACTGCTTGAAAACTGAGCTCATTTCACCACACACGATACATACATGCTGGTACAATCATAAAAATGTCAAACTGTTTTTGATTTTGCTCAATTGGCATGTGTAATCGCACCACAACCCCACACACGGTCAATCGGCATGCACAATCACTTGATTGCGCATGCATGCTGGTGTCGTGTATGGGCCTTTTAGTCTACAAATTGTAGATTTCTGATTTCATAAGAGCAGACCTTTATTCGCATTAAAAAAAAAAAAACTTTAAAAATTTTAAATTTTTTAATGAGTTTTTTGTCTACTAATATTTAGTATGTATTTTGGTTGATTTTAGCACACTACTAATAGTAAATGCGTAAAATGTGCGTAAATGCGTTCAAGAATGCGTGAATTTTAAAACAACAAAATTGTTCGTAAAATAAATTAAAATGTATACATTTTGCGAAGTTTTGTCATTTTTGTAGTTTTGGCATTAATTTTGTATTTTTATGCATAGTACAGATTATTTTGTTACTTTGAATAAACTAAAATTTAGCTCAAATATAAATAAATGTTTGTAAATTCGAAAGATTTTTTTTGCTATTCTTATATTACTAATATTTAGTAAAAAAAAATCTGCTAATTTTTTAAGTTTTTTATTTTTAACTAATTTTTAGTAGCATTTTTTTCTATTTTTACAGTTTTATTTCAATGAGTGTATACATTGACTGTTGAATTTCAACAAAATTTTACATAAATTGGTAAAAACTTGTAACAATTTTCAAGATATTCTGATTTATTTGTTTTTAAATTCCCAAGTAGTCCCAAATAAAATTCCCGAGAACCGATAATCGGGTTAATACCCTAACCCTACTATCCAAGCTACAATAAGATCTACAGGCTCACCAATGTGTAGTTTTCTCGTTAGTAAAAAACTGCAGTTGCACTCAATGTAAGTACAACCGTATTACTTATGTAGTAACTGCAGAACTGTGCTGAGTGTAAATAACGGTAGCAGATATTTTTCGCTAAATGCTAGTAAGATAAGAGCAGCAAAAATTAAACTATCAAACTTACAAAATTTTAGTTGTATTGAATTAAAAAAAGCAATTAAGTCTGCTAAAATAAGCCAAAACTTCTTCAGAATAGTTATAGACAAAAAACAGAAACAGTATTATCTAAAAAATTTAAAAGTCAACAGAAACATTTGCTAAAATATTTTAGACTGCCGATTCCAGAAGTAAAAAGAAACTGAAAATTTCATATTTTTAGTGATTTATTTTGTCTTCACTCAGGGAACTTCTGCTCAAATACTTAAAGTTGCTTGAGTTGTAATACAGTATCTTGATTTTTAAGTGAAAAAGCAGTCATTTGTAGAAGAAATTTCAGTTTTGACTATAATTGTGGTTCATTTAAAAAAAAACAAACCACATAAAATTACTGTATTAAGCTTCTAAATTAATTTTATACATTAGTTTTTTTAATTTAAAAAATAAAACAAATAATTGTTGGTTTATTTTTTACTACATATGTGGTTCATTTTTACTGCAATTGTGGTCAATTTTTTGAACCTTCAGTTAACTAAAATTTAGCTCAGATAACTAAAGTTTTGTAGATTGAGCAATAGCGTTCGACCGAAGACTTGATCCAGAAAATGCTTTTAGTCGGTATTCCGCATTTTAAAGCATTGTGTACAAATTTGACAAATGAAAAAATCTTTATTGGGCTTATGAGATTTTGAGTGTAAAATTTAAAGAAAAGTTAGTAGTAAAGTACTGAATTCAATAATCGGGCGATGAAAAATATTCCAAATCGAAAAAACTTCGACGTCCGATTATTTAACTTAACACACTTCGGCTTTTTTGTTAAATTTTTAAATCAAAATCGAATTCAATATGTTTTCAACAAATATGTTTTCAATATCAAAATTGGCCCACATTGTCTCCAAATACCAAAACCCTCGACCAAATGTCGTTTTTTTTTTGTCGAAGTTTACGGTCGAATACTATTGAGCAGATTAATTTTTGCTATTTTTGTCTTTCTTATATAGCAAACAAAAAAAAAATCTACTAATTTCAGCAGCTTTTAATCCAACGTCATTTTGAACTAATTTTTAGTATACTCAAAATAAATAAAGCTATAGCTTTATTTCTATGAGTGTAAAAACAGCAGTAAGCTTTAATTGCATTTAAATGTTATTTCACAAGTTTATCAAATATTTTCCCTAAAGAGTTTAACTGTCACTTATTTTGTAATAATAATTGAATTTCATTTACAAGAATAACAATCTTGACATTTAATTTTCAACAACTAAAAATTATATAATGCAATACTAAAAATAATACATAACAAATAATTTTCAAACCATATTTATTACTGATTTTAAAAATTTGACATTTAAAAAAGAAACAAAAATATTAAAAAAACATACCTAAGGTTATTCTAAAAGATAAACTATCTAAAACTAATCAAAGTTGTCAGTTAATGTTTGTAAAGGAATAGTACGTAATTAAAATTAAGCTTTTTGTGTTGTAATTTGCAAATTGTGCCTTAAGTAAAAAGCTATAAATAAATAAAATTTTTAAATACTGTACAGGTGAGGATGTCCCTTTAAAACGGATTTGTCATTACACAGTTTAATAGCAAAAAGTTCCATAACGAAAAAAGTGTTTTTTTTTGGGGAAAACTTTAACTCTTACAGAATTTCGGATGAAAATTGACCATTTTTTAAAGTGTATTTATATTAAAAAAAACACGTTGTGGTGTAATGGTTAGCGCGTTGAACTGTTACACAGATGGTCCCGGGTTCGATCCCCGGTGACGACAACATCAATTTAGAAAAATAATATGTATGAGTTTTCTATCACTTATATGTATCGCTGCGCCCACCTTCGGTTTTCCCATTGCACTTAACCCCACCGAAGTAAAATAATGAATCAGGGCTACACTCAAAAAAATAAGTTAGTAGAAAAGTTAGTAAAACGTCTAGTAAATCAGGTATACTATTTTTTAGCAAATATTTTTGCTAAAATCGTGTTTTCAGCTAAAATTTTTGTTATACTTATTCAGCACTTAACTGTTTTATACTAATGCTTTACTAATATACTAATGTTTTACTAATTAATTTTGCTAAAAAAAATTGTGCTGATAAGCAGATGTTGCGGCATGTCAAGATGTAGTAGAGAAGAGGAAAATGATATTAAAAAGTACAACTCTAACAAGACAAGTAAAAAAATCAACCATGAAAAAAACATATACAGACATGTAGACAGAGTAAAGAGAAAGACAAAAACACACATCTTAAGTAGATTTGTATGGTTTCGTTTTCTTATTGCAAAAAAAGGGTTGTTTTTTCGTTTCGTTTGTTTTGTTTATTTTTTCGTTTCGTTTCTAGAATTATCTTCGGCGGTTTCGTCATTGAAAAGATAGCATCATTAAGACAACCATTGATGTAAGTAGTTGATGAAAATTTTTGTTATGTTATATATATTTATTTCTATATATTTTCAGATATTAAATTAATTCATGTCGTCAATGTGGGAAAATTAAAATTGTTATATTTCGTTATTATAGTAAATTATTTTTAAAAGAATCACAAAAATATGTTTTATGATTTTCAGCAAATAAATTAACTAAATTACAATTTTTCTACAAATTTTTTGCGTTTTTTTTCAGTCTACTAAAATTCAGCAAAAAATTTATTAATTTTTACCAACGCTTTTTTCTTTCTAATCTACTAAGTGTTAGCAAAACTTTTGCTGAATCTACAAATTTTGTTGCTAAAAATCAGCTCGCTGATTTTCAGCAAAAGATTTTGCTGACATTAGCAACTTGTTTGCTAGCATCCTCCTGACTAAAATTTTGCTGACTCAGCAAAATTTTTTGCTGACTTTACAAACTTTTTTTTATGAGTGAATGAAACAAAAAGCTTCAATAAATTAGCCAACTCTACATCAGGTGGCGACCAACAACTGTTCTAAGACTTATCATCTCGCGCAATTACAGTGTTGCCATATTTGAAGCCCTTCATCTTTCACCATCTTTCACCACCTTTCATCTCTCCACTATCCCCTTTCCGCAGAAAGCAACACATTAATTAATAGGAAGAATTTCCTGAGTGTGGCTTCTCTTTAAAAAAAAAAAAAAACTCACTTTTGCCTGGATTCAAAAACAACTCACGAATTTGATAAAAAAAAAAACAAAATCGTGTTTTTTTTAAATTAATTTTAAAGATTTTAAAAATGCCTAATTTGGAGATGTCGATTGTTATTTTCGTAATATAATTGTTAAAGAAAAATATAAACTGAAAAAAGATAACGTCCTTTAAAGGACTTTTTATGGATATTGCGTATTTTATCAAAAATTTAACATAATTTTAATGTTTTCATTAAAGTTTCCATAATTTTCGGAAAAATGTCACTTACACTTGATAAGACTACAAATTCCTTTTAGTTTTGTTTAAAAAATCTTTAACCCTTAGTGGCCAGTACGGCCAATGGGCGAACGAGCCACTACTGGTGCGGTGTTGGAGACGGTAGTATATGTTCTGGCAAAGTGGTCTATTTTTAACTTTTACAGTACTAACACGGTGTCGAAATGATAACACGAATATACGATTGGCCGTAGGTATTTACCAACGTAGGAACAACAATGGAATTCAGTAGTTTGTCAGTAGTTTACATAAGATAATTCAGTATTTAGCCAGTACTTTAAAAATTATTTTTGTTCAGCAAAAGTAAGAAAAATTACCAATAATTCTATTTTCTCAGCTCATATAAAAACTGCTATTTTTATTTAAAGTGAAAATAAATTTGAATTAAAAAAAAACATGTAAATTATCCCAATTTTCAATTTGTCTTTCGAACTAGCGTTTCCACGTCATTACAGCCGATAATTGATCTACTAATATATAGTTGAGGGAAATGCAAACATAATGTTGGCCTTCTGCGATAGAAATATCGGTTTTTAAACAAAATTCACATAAAAATGTTTTAAATTTTCCACGAGGGGTTGAGTGATTATAACAAACAGGACTTTTTTTAGAAAATTGTATAGTTCTTTAATCAAAACTACTGCACTCAGGCAAATTCTGCTTTAAGAATATGTAGTTGTTTGGTTTGAAATATAGTTTCTTTATTTTTAATGTAAGTGTCAGTCATTTGTAGAACAAATTTAATTTTTTACTAACCTTGTAGTTCATTCAAACAAACAAATCACATCAAATGACTGTTTTATGATTTTTACATTTTTTTATACATTAGTTTTGTTTTTATTTAAAAAAATAAAAAAAATATTTATGTCAGTTTATTTTTTACTAGCATTTGTGGTTAACTTTTACTACAATTGTGGTTTATTTTTTGAACATTAAAAAACAAATGAGTTAGTTGAATTTACTGAAATGTAAGTCGTCCTTTTTTTAAGTGAAATTTTATTTGTTTTTAACTACATTTGCAGTTTTCTTTACCTAAATAGTATTCTAAGTGTATAGATGTATCAGTATTTAGTGCACGCAAATAAAAAAGTTAGTAAAGTCAGCAAAAAATTTTGCTGAGTCAGCAAAATTTTAGTCAGGAGGGTGCTTGCAAACAAAATTGATAATGTCAGCAAAATCTTTTGCTGAAAAACAAAATTAGTAGATTCAGCAAAAGTTTTGTTAACACTTAAGGAGCATATACACGACATGTATTTGTCATCTGACATGTCAAATTTTCAAGTAACATGTAATTGTGCATGTCTGTCAAAATTGCTGTTTTACATAAGGTTTATAATATTTGGTCACAAACGTACATGTTTTTTGCTTCTGACACAGTCTCTGTTTTTTTTTCTTCAACAGCTGATCAGTGCGAAAATTTTATTAAAATAATTTTTTTTTTTAAAGTGATAGTCAAATGGAATCAAAGGATAATGCAATTGCAGTGTGCAGTGTAATTTCAAATATAACTGCAATGAAATCGAAATTAAAAAAAAAAGAAAAGAGGAAAAGAAACCGTTCTCTGTGGAGCCAACAATCAAGTCGATCTGGGTTTCAACATGGCATGCTGCCGCAGCAAAAATTTTTTTTGCGCCGCAAAATAGTTCAGCCATCTTAAATAATTTTTCTTTAAATGCGGAAATACCAATTTGGGATATAATTATAAAACTTTTTATAAACATATATATGTACATAATTTTATTAAATGGGAAAATGTATATACATTTATTGGTATTGTAAAATGTTAACTTTAGCCGGCTAATGATTCCGTCAATAGGGGACCGCCGCTGTTTGTTTTCTCACGGCGTGGATTTATGACAACTTTTTGTTTCATATTTAAAACAGCTGATGTCAGATGGTTTGTCAGAAGAAAATAGAGCACGCTCTAATTGAAATTTTGTCAGATGACTTTGCGTCTGACTTTTACAGAAGCAAAGTTAAAAAGGTCACACACGACATGTATGTATTTTGCAGTGGGAAATTTGACATGTCAGATGACAAATACATGTCGTGTATATGCTCCTTTAGTAGATTAGAAATTAGAAAACCCTTGCTAAAAATTAATAAAATTTTTTCTGAATATTAGTAGACTGAAAAATACTCAAAAAAATTGTAGAAAAATTATACTTTAATTAAACTATTTGCTGAAAATCATAAAACATATTTTTGTGATTCTGTTTAAAATAATTAACAATACGTTACCAAATATAAAATGTGCATACTCCCAAATTGACGATATGAATTAATGTAATATCTAAAAACAATAGAAATAATTATATATAACATAAACGAAATTATGTTTGAACTACTTACATCAACTATTGTCTAAATGATGCTATCTTTTAAAGGAACGCAAATGCAGCAGATAATTATAGAAACGAAACGAAAAATTAACAAGCCTTTTTTGCAATAAGAAAAAGGAAACAGAAAAATCTACCTAAATTGTATGTATTTGTCTTTCGCTTTTGTCTGTCTACTTATTGCATAGTTCAAAACAGTTAAGTGCTGTATAAGCATAACTAAAATTGTTGTTTAAAACATAATTTGAAAAATAGTATACCTAATTTACAAGATGTTTTACTAACTTTTCTACAAACTTATTTTTTTGAGTGTAGATTTTATTAGTCAGTAATGCAATTTTAGCAAATAATTTATATACGATGAAATAACGCTTCACTTATAATTGTCTTTTAACCCTTTGGCGATCACAGTCAATTATAGTACGCAGAAGTTTTTATAATATATTTTTAAAGTTGTTTTTATTTTGAATATATACAATTTTTGATGTTGCTACTTTAGATAGCCTTAAATACTTTAAAAAGCCTTTAAAATAACAGAATTTTTGCAAATTTTAAAAGTAAAAATACAACCTTAGAATGTTATCTTTGAAGTTTGTCAATAACATTTTTCTTTTCATATTGTAATTTCAAAATTATGATAAAAAAGAAAAATTTGAATACAATTAATTTAAAAAAATAAAAATACCATCAAAAATTTAAGTTTAAAATTATTATAACGCAGAAAAATAGCTAAATGTTTACCCAATTATGTACTGGTTCTATTATGTTATGTGACAACGCGATTGCCAACACATGGTCGATATACCCTTATTCGCCTCCACTCTTCAAATGTACATTTTGTTCTTAATTAATTAAAATACTACACACAGAAAACAAATTTGTGGTTCCAACCGAATTTTTTGCCAACCGAATTTTCGTAGTCACTTGTACTATCTTTTAATTATTTTGTTAGTTCGATTGTAGTACCAAAATTTTTGTTGAGGTAATTATGTGAGTTAGTTACGTACATATGTATACCGAAATCTTTTTTGTACCCACCGAATCAGGTTGTTGATGCAATTCAAATTATATGGTAAATCCTATCGAATTAATTTAAATAATACACTGTTTCCAATAATATAAAAATAATATATTCTTAATGATATTAAAATGCAAATAGAAGTTAAGCATATTACATAAAGCTTTAAATTCAAACAAATTTTTAACAAAAAACCTTAATATTCTTATGCATTCTTCTAGAAAAAAATTAATTCGACTTTTTTTTTTGTATATTCGATTAACAAAAAGTTTTATTTTCATTTTGTTATTTTTCTGTAGAAAACAATCTTTGGGATTGAATAATTTTTAATCAGAATTAATGAATTATTAAAACAGTATGACCTCTAAAAAATTTGGAGGACTGAGGCCACATCCCAAAGCTTCATGGGTGCATGTTTTCCTGAGCTAACAGCATTTAATCTTCTTTTTAGTGAGATATCTAACAAGGGGAGTCTCCCGATGGGTTCTCTTTGATCTTAATTAAATTTGGATATGTCGTGTGTTTTTTCAGCTTATTTCGAATTGTTTCAAAAAATTTGAGAGAAATGATGCACCAAATCAAAGAGCTTTTTAAGCGATATTTTAAATAAATAAATTTTAAGGCTTAAAATATTCTGCGACTACGTTATGTAATTTTCAAACTTCCTGTGTTGTTTTATAAATTCATTTGACACCAAAATATTGCCAGTGCTAAATCAAAGTAAAACTTTTTTTTCTCGATTATACTTATTAATTTTCTTCCTAAGTAATTGACTCCCACTGAAATTTAATCTAGATTATTTCCGCGAAGGAGTTAACGTGATTGATTCATCGTTTATAATTGATTCAGACGTTTAAACATTAAATTTATCTTAGAAAAGCACTTGCATTGCTGACCCAATCCCTTTAGAAGTTCTACTTAAGCACACGGCTCAGAAATCGTTCAATTCCAAGACCATCGCCATGGTTCAGTCGCAAAGTGCTGTCTGATGTTTTTTTTTTTTTTTTTCATTAAAATAGTGATTTCAACCGCAGAGTTCTCCTGCACAATGTTCAGTAATACCTTGTTAGATATTTGACTTTCTGCACGTTACGTTGCTGATTTCAGGATTTTCTGAAACCAGTGGAATTTCACACTTTTGGCCATTTTTTTCTTCTAAAGTATAGAAATAATAGGTAATTTTTGCTTATGATATAAATTGTGCTGCAAAATTGATATTTATAAAAAAAAAATGCTGTACTACACGGAAATTAATACTTACGACAGCCAATATTTTGTGTTATAATAAATTTGCATGTTTTTATAATAATTTTATTTAGCCTTCTCATTTTTTTTTTATTTTTTATTTGAAAACGAATTCAAAATTAATTTTCAATTTTGAATAATATATTTGACAGAAAAAGCTAATAATTGAATTTTCTTTCGTAAACATTATTTTATTGCTACTGCAGATAAAAAGCGGTATTTGTGATTATACTGAGTAGTTGGGTCTGCTAGAGGTATAAATAATGATATTTTAATTTCGAAATTAGGTGTAACAACAAATGAATGGTGATTTCAAAATAAAATTCAGAGTTGTGTCCAGTATTACTAGCATTATTTAAATTTTTAAATTAGGTGTTTGGAATAATTCTTTGTTACGGTGATAATCAAACAATGAATTTTAATAGTTGTATCTACTGGAAGTTTCTCTAATTATATATTATTTTTAAAATTAGGTGTTATAACTAAAAGATCGTAACTGGGATAACCAATTAAGCGTCCTAATATTTAAATATGCACAAGGAAAGACTATCATTTATAATTATTTAATTTATACATATACAACTAAAATATTCATGGAGTACCTAAAATTCAATAGTATTGATCGTTTTCCAACTAATATTTTCCCTGTGTGAAATTATTATTTTGTTTTAGATTAATTTATTTCTTGAGTTTATTTTCAAATTTAATTTGTCATCTTTTTGTTCCATAAACAGAGACTAAATTTAAGCTTTTTTGTCTAGATTTGATGAGTTCAGAATAAAAACTTTGGTTTCCGTTAAATCGGAGTTTGTTAAATTGACCAATAACACGAAATGTTGACCACGCTGTGATATGCTACTTTACATGTGAGATCGGGCAGCTAAAAAGAAGTTTTTTCTTTATAACATATCCAAATTTCATAGCTATCGGAATATAGCAATGAACGTTAAGCGCTTCTTAGTACATCGTTTTAATTTTCTTGTAAAATATATAACTTTACTATATGATTTACATATATTTCTGAATCCAAAAATCATCCACCTTGAAATTTGTCACGACTGTAGAGAAGAAAATCATCTTTCACATATATATATTTTTTTTTTTTATTTTTAAAAATGTCTAGAAATGTGTCCTTTAACCTTTCCAAATAAAAAATCATATTGCATATCAAAGGTAATTTAATAACGTTTCAAATGCTACCCTAATGAGTTACGTACCCAAAACATTTTAATGTTTTTGTATATTGTTATAGTTTTGTCCGATTTTCAAGTCCTCATATTTTCGGATCCAGATGCGTCAGTGCCCTCAATCTTTATGTTTGTCTTAGATCTCTGATATCCCTTATTCCTACCAAAATTCAGCAATTTTGGAATCTGTGATGTCAAAAAGAGCTATATTTTAAGTAGAACCAGTTTACACTCAGAAAACAGACTCGGTAGTAGTAACCGAATGGTAAGGTTGTAACTATCGATTTTGTTTTGTAGTTATCACCGAATTTCTGCTAAGGCAATTGGAATTTTATTATCGTATCACAATTTCTGTTGTTTTAATCGAATGATTGTAATCACAACTGAAAAATTTGGTCACAACACCCGTAGCATTCGATTGGCTATAAATACGGTTGCTACTACTGAGGCTGTTTTCTGGGTGTATAAAATATTGCATGATTATATGTAAACGTTTTTGCTTGGGTAGTTAAATTGAAATAGTATTCGCGGTTTTTAGTCCCATTGTCGCTTATTTTACACTACATTTATTTTAAAACTTATATAGTTAAATCGAAAAAAAAATCTTTAATATCAAAGTCACGTCATCAAATTCTGACATTGTTTAATCCTTTGCCATGTCCTGCTAACCACTCACACTTTAACACCTACAATTTTTCAACAATTTCCTAAAAATTTTCCCACCATATAAATTTAGAAAAATCGTATTACTTAAACACCATTGTAATACCGTTCTGCTAGTACGCTAAAAAACTATCTTCTACATGATGATTTCCTTTATTAAGTTGTGTCCTATTTTAACATTCTTTACACACAGAGAAAAACTTTGCTATTTGCCAACTGAAAATTGGTTACTACGACTTAAAGTCGGTTATTACGAATTTCAGTCGGTGAATACATCTGAATATTAGTTTTTACAACAAAGTTCGGCCAATTCAACTGAAATTTAGTTTCAATACCCAAAATATTCAGAAATCTAATGTAAATATCGTTATACTAACTGAATTTATAAGTTGTAACTATTAAAATACACTTTTCAATTCGGTTGGCACTTTATTTCTCTGTGTGTATACTTAAATTCAAAATTCTATAAAATATTTGCAATGATTTTACAATATATTTTTTTCTACTTCTCGACGAAAAAAAAAAGTATGTCAAGGTAAAAATGACATTTCCTTAACACAGCTTGAATTTTACGTATGGCTGTCTGGCAACAAAACCTTTTCAATTGAGTTGAAAAAAATAAATGTCAGGAGGAAAGTAATGTAAAAGTACTATGGAGACAGTTGAAAGATGTGTAAATATACAGAAGGATGGCAGTTATATGCAAAATTTTCAACCAGAAATAGTGAAAAGTCTCTTTACGTAAGGTCAAACATATTTATAAAGAAAATAGGGTATATTTCCAGAAATTTCATGGATAAACTTCAAAATCATATTTAACAAATTTTTTTTTTTTTTTTTAGATATACACACAGAGAAAAGATTCGCTGTTAGAACAAAATTTTCCGCCCACCGAATTAAAGTAGTTACACGTGCTATCACATTATTCGGTTGCAGCTTTCGACATTTGCAGTTATGTCTACCATACTATTAAAGCATATTCTGCACTCTTGACCGAATTCTGAAAAAAAAAAATTAAAGCCCAGAATTGTTGCTGAATAGTGTTCCCATAACAATTACACCCACGAAATAACGAAGTTGCGAATTTTGCAAAAAATCAACGTTCATTCCGTGATATTCAAAATAACTGACAACACAAGAATCTCGTTAAAATTTCAGCGATCTTTGGAATTTTTACAAATAAGTTTAGTGCATTGAGTAGAATCCATTGAATACTATGGAACACCATCATTACCTCAATTTTTCTGAAAATGGACC
This sequence comes from Delia radicum, assembly GCA_021234595.1. Classification (NCBI taxonomy): domain Eukaryota; kingdom Metazoa; phylum Arthropoda; class Insecta; order Diptera; family Anthomyiidae; genus Delia; species Delia radicum. The sequence goes on along the minus strand of CM037854.1, from coordinate 78,071,745 downwards.
CATAACACTTTCAATATAAGTGCTTCATTTGTAGGTTAACTTCATCTTAATATTAACTGGTTTTCATCAAATTTGCGCATCCTTATAATATATGATCCAATAATCTATGCTAAGTTTTGTCTGATCCGGACTAAAATTAAATCTTCAACTAAGAAACTTTTCGCTTAAAATCGTACACTAGCAAAACATTATCAAACTAATTAATTTCTAATAATAATTGTGAAATCAAAATGACCACAAAATTTTATACATTATTACGTTGAACGAAAAAACGAAAAAATGCCATGAGGGAAAACACTTTAGTAGAATAATTTATAACTTTTGGTTGAAACAGTTCTAACAAAGTATTTTCTTGATAACGATAAATTACAAAATAGAAAAAATTTCCCATAAATAAATATTCAAAGTTTTGACAAAAAATGTTCCACTTCTTAAATAATTCGAGACATTTTTCGCTTTGAAAGTTTCGAATAAAAATTTTGCATTTATTGTACAAATTGGCATAAGTTTAGAGCAGTTTTGCAAATTTGAGACAGCTGGGTAAAATACATCAGCTGGGAAAAATACAAATTTATTATACCGTTTAAAATGTAATTGGCCATATAAATTGCAACAATGAAAATTTTGCAAAACTGTTCAAATTGTTTTATTTTGTTTTACATTTCTCTACTGAAAAATGTATTTGTTCTAAAAAATCTTTTAGCGATATAAAATAGCTCTATTATTAAAGTTACACTAATAGTAAATTTTTTTGCTAAGACCAGTAAAAATTTGTTCAAATAACGGTGCAGGAAAAATTAGCAGATTTCTTTTTTTTTGCTAAAAATTAGTAAGAACAAAATAGCAAAAATAAATCAGTTGAATCTAAAAAATTTTAGTTATATTTGAGCTAAAATTGACATAATTGAAAATAACAAATTATTCTGCTAAAATGAAAAAAAATAAAATTAATATTAGTAGACAAAAAAAATGCACAACAAATTTAAAAATTTAAACATTTTAAAGCTTTTTTTTAGATTTTTTAGATTTATGCGAATAAAACTGTGCCCTTCTGAAGTCAGCAGTCTACAATTTTCTAGCAAATATTTCTGTTGATTTAAGCCAAATATACTGCTAGTTTCATTCAACTAAATTTGAGGAAAATATATCAATATAGTTGATATTAAAGTTTTTGTTTGCTGCTTCTTATCTACAAATATTTAGCAAACGTTTTTGCTAATTTTAGAGGAGTAAATTGCTATTTTGTATTAAGAAAAATTTTGGTACCGTGAAATAACTACCAAATGAAATAACTCCCAATGAAATAAGTCCCAAAAAAATTGAAATTAGTCCCAATTTTAATAAATGAAATAACCTCCAAAGAAAAAATGAAATAAGCCCCAACATTTGGGAGTTATTTCATAGCAATAAAATAACTCCCAACAAAGAATGAAACAACTCAAAATGAAAAAGTCCCAAAAAAAAAATGAAATAATTCCCAATTCAAAAATATCGAATTCTGCGATTCGCGGCCGTTTCCGCGCCTATAGGACGCGAACTACGGTGGCGCCGAATTACGCGAATTCGCACCGCTTTCCAGAGGTGGCATGTCATAACGGTCAATGACATAATGTCCATGGACGTTATGTCACTCGAAAAGTGTCATAATGTACATGGACTTTATGACAATTTGGAATTTGACAATTTTGGACATTATGTCACTTTCAAATGTGGCATAGCGTTCAGACTTTTTAAAATAAAAAGATTAATAATATTTAGTATATCAATGCAATTTTTTTAAATATATGTATATTACAAAATAAAACTAAACTTATAAATCGTATAATCGCACGCAGAAAAAACTTTATTTCGCGAAGCCGCCTGCCGCGTTCTAGGGAGGAAAAAAACCCCTAAGAGCGGCTGAAGGCCGCCACACAGAAACACTTGTTTTTACAAATTACTTGATGTCTTAAAAATATAATATTTCAACGGATTCGTCATCTTATTTGAAAAACAAGTTCTTCTGGGTGGCGGCCTTCGGCCGCTCTTAGGGGTTTTTTTCTCCGTAAAACGCGGCAGGCGGCTTCGTGAAATAAAGTTTTTTCTGCGTGCGACACAAAAGAAACTTCAAAATTACTGATCTGTTTCCACACTGGAGTATAATGTCCATGGACGTTATGTCATTCAAAAAGTTGCATAATGTCCATGGACTTTATGTCATTCCATTTGAGGACATAATGTCACAATGCAGAGTGTCATAAAGTCCATGGACATTATGACACTTTTCGAGTGACATAACGTCCATGGACATTATGTCATTGGACGTTATGACCAACATTACCAAAATTCTAGCAAGAACTGCGTTCCTTTTGGTAAAATAACTCATTGTATTGCTATTATTTACTTTACGACAATTTTAAGAACCGTTACAAATGCATAAAATTTACCAAAATGTAATTTTAATGGAAATGAAATAACTCCCAACAAAAATGAAATAACTCCCAATGACAAAAATAAGTGAAATAACTCCCAACAAAATCTGGTTGGGAATTATTTAATTTGGGAGTTATTTCATAACGAAATAATTCCTAACTGAAAATTGTGAAATAAGTCCTAACGCATTGGAAGTTATTTCATAGTGAAATAAATCACAATTTATATGGAAAATTTTTGGGAGTTATATCATTTTTTTTTGGGAGTTATTTCACGGTACCAAAATTTGAACTCGCCATATTGTCACCAAACCCTGGACAGAACGTACCGGAAGAAGCCATCCTTGTCCGACTAGCTCACGGACGACAGGGGGGGTATGACCCGCTACTTCCGGTCGAGGGCCGAACAATAAAATTTATACAAAAAACTACATAAAACTAAACTAAAAAAAACACAACTCAAAATCAACAACAAAACAAAATAAACCGCAAAAATATCACTTAAAAATTTAAATTACTTTATGTCCCTAAACACAAAAAAAAACCCATATTTACTAACAAAACGGACTGAAAAAAAATTACAATAAATTGAACTACAATACAAAAAAACCGAGGACAAAAATGTAAGATGTCCCCCCTAGCTTGCCCACCCTACCATGGTAATCTACACTTAACATTTAAAAGATTACCCCACAAACACTGCACTAGTCACTTTAACACATACTTACGTTAACACACCAATTTTTTTATCTTTAGCCGCACATTTTTCCTAACTTCATCCAAATGAAAACATGTATTTAATTTGAATTTTTTCTGTTTAATAAAAACAATTTAATATAAAATTTTTATTTTCGATAAAAGACTTATTTTCTAACAAAAATTAGACGAAGTAAGTATATAAAAAAAACTAATTTATCAAAAAAACTTATTAAAACAATTAACAAAAAAATAAAACAATCTCCCAAAAATACACCTAACAGTATCCAACCCAATTAGGGGTTACACAATAACAAAAAAAACTCGAACTCATGTTGGTTATGTTCAGGCATTTACCACATGAAATGTACTTACCTTAAAGCTCGTGACGCTGATGCCCTTCTTGACAAAAATAAGTCATTAACATGGACCTGCCCACGTTGTAAAACTATAGGTATCGAGTTTTATAATTTCTTTAAAAATTCTCGTGATGAATTTAATCAAATCAATAAGGATTTTGTTAACTTATCCCAACGTCTAAATAAATATGGCGAACTTTTTACCAGTTTTAGTAATTTGGATAATTTTGCTAAAAATTATCAATCATCACTCCCAATAAATAAATCACTTGATTCATCTCAAACATCTTTGCCTACACCAGCTTCAACGGGTCTTAATATTAATAATAATGCTCAAGTGCCTTTAAATTTAATTGAGATTGATGCTATGTCTCCGCTTCCATCCACTTCTGCCCAATCGTTTCCTGATATAAATATATCTCAATTACAACGCCCCCAAATAGTAGTAAATGATGTTTCAATCTCATCCGAAAATATCACCGCTAATACTCAACAAGTTCATACTCCACAACCTGAAATAACTCGTCAGACCGTCAATAACTTAACCTCTAGACCATTATCAAGTCATTCTACTGCTCCTATTCCTGTCCAAACAATTTCTCACAAAAAAACAATATTTCTTTCACGTCTTGCTGCTGATACAACTGCTGAAGATGTTGAAAATTATATTCGATCAAAAATAACTGATGACAGCATTAATGATATGAAAGTATATAAAATGAATACGAGTAATCGAGCATCTTTCAAAACAATTGTACCAAATGAACTTTTTGAAAACAATTGTCAATCGAGAATTTTGGCCTAAAAACACCTTGGTTCGTCAGTTTATATATCGTGAAGAGGACAATGTTCGCTTACCTAAATCAGCCAATAACGTTAATTCAAAAAACTGATTGATGAAATTCCAAAAACACCAAATCAAAACAAAGAAAAAACTAACAATGATACCACACAGTGCCCATCTGTCCAAAACCTTTCCATTATTTATCAAAATATTAATGGCCTAAACACTAAGCTATCTTCATTATATGCTGACAGTTTCGGTTTCAATAATGATGTAATTATTTTTACTGAAACTTGGCTTCGTAACTCTGTAAATAATCAAGAAATTTTATGCCCGAAATACCAAATTTTTAGACGTGATAGAGGAAGTATCACTACTGGCGGTGGAGTGCTAATTGCCGTCATGAACAATATTTCATCTGAAGAAATCATCCTAAGGCAATTTTCCGATATTGAAATTATTTTCGTTCGAATAAAATTAAACAATAAATGTTTGTATGTTATTTGTTCATACATTCCGCCTAATTCACCTACTGCATTGTACGAACAACATGGTAAAGCAATTGAATTTATTAGCAAAAGCTTAAAATCCTGCGATTCAATCTTACTTGTTGGCGATTTTAATATACCATCTTTATCTTGGCAAGTTGATGCAATTTCCAACCATCTGATACCTTTGTTTTCTACTGAGGCTCCTGTGGAATTTATTAACGGCTTATATGACAATTCACTTTCACAAATCAACAATGTTGTCAACACTTATGGTAAATGGCTTGATCTCATCTTTGTGAGTGAACCAGACGATTTCTCTCACAGGCGAACAACCCCACTTAGATATCCCGAAGACCGATACCATCCTACAATCGAAATTACTTTCTCATACTCTTACTCACAATCCTTTAAATCACCTACATTGGAAAAACAGTTTTGTTTTAAAAAAACAAATTTTCAATTACTACTGGGCCTTTTGTCTAAAATAAACTGGATTAATATTTTTTCATATTATAACGAAAATTTGGATTTATGCTTAAATACATTTTATTGTCTGCTCAACGATTGCTTTTTAAGTTCAGTACCCAAAACATTTATAAAAAAATCATCTGGTCCTCCATGGAATACGAAATATCTTTCTAGTCTAAAAAACAAGAAAAATAAAATGTACAAAAAATATAAGGAAAATGGTTCATCTATAAATCATATTAATTATTCTGTATCAAGATCGGAATTCAATATTGCAAATAATAGTGCATATACAGACTATTTAAACAAAATTAGAAACAATTTAAAAAATGATCCAAAATCTTTTTATAAATTTGTCAACTCAAAGAGACGATCAGTTGACTTCCCCTCTACAATGAAATACAATGGTTTAGAATCTTCTGATGACATTTCTATTAGCAACATGTTCGCAGAATTTTTTGCTTCAACGTATTCTTCGTCTGTGTTTACCAATACGAGTTATCCTTACTCTATTCAACAGTCAACATCTATTTTTATTGCATCTCTTGACGAACAACTAGTTTCGTCTAACTTGTCGAAGCTAAAAATTTCTTATGTTGGTGGCCCTGATGGTGTTCCAACTTGTATCCTGAAAAGCTGTTCAGACATACTGTGTATTCCTTTAACTTTCATTTTCAACCTGTCCCTTAAGCTTGGGTATTTTCCAGAAACTTGGAAACGGTCTTTTATAATTCCTCTTTTCAAATCTGGTAGTAAAATCAATATTTCAAATTACAGAGGTATAGCCAAGTTAAGTGCAATTCCTAATTTATTTGAGAAACTTGTTACGGAATTGATGTCTCATCAAGTATCTTCCATATTATCACCAAAACAACATGGTTTTAGAAAATCCCGATCTACAGTTACTAACCTACTTGAGTTTTCTTCTTTCGTAATTGATGGTTTTACTAAAGGAAAACAAACTGATGCTGTATATACAGACTTTAGTAAAGCATTTGACAGAGTGAACCACGACCTCTTGCTGTTCAAACTAGATCTTTTGGGGTTTAGTTTCTCACTTCTAAATTGGATCGAATCGTATTTGAAAAACCGAATACAATATGTCAAATTTCGCAACTGTGACTCTAAATCTATAAATGTTCCATCAGGCGTCCCGCAAGGTAGCCATCTCGGTCCATTGTTGTTTACACTTTTTATTAATGATCTCCCAAACGCTATAAAATATTGCCAAACTTTAATGTATGCAGATGATGTGAAAATATTCCTTTCATTCAATAATCTAAACGATCAAGCTTTACTCCAGTACGATATTTTAAATTTTACTACTTGGTGTGATGACAACTTAATGGATCTCAATACTGGAAAATGTAAATATATGATTTTTTCAAGATCAAATCCTACTAACGGCTGTTACTTAATGAACAACGAATTGTTGCATTTGGTGCAAACATTTAATGATCTCGGTATATTACTAGACAAGCAATTGGATTTCAGATGTCATGTTTCAACTACTATAAATAAAGCCATGGGCGTGCTTGGATTTATTAAACGTTGGTCAAAAGAATTTTCCGATCCTTACACTACTAAGCAGCTTTTTACAACATTAGTCAGACCCATTCTAGAATATGGATCAATTATTTGGGATCCTTCTTGTAAAACTCGTACTCAATCTCTTGAATCTGTGCAAAAACAATTTTTGTTATTTTGTCTACGTGGTCTCGGATGGGATTATAATAATTTGCCTTCCTATACTAGTCGGCTTGCACTTATAAAACTACCTACTCTTAAAAGCAGACGACAAATGCTCAATGTAACATTTCTCCTAAAATTGATAAACGGTGCTATGGATTCCGAATATCTTTTGAGCAAAGTTAATTTACATATTCCAGTTTATTCAACAAGGAACTACGTGCCTTTACGTCTATCTGCTTTTCGAACAAATTACGCCAACGCTGAACCTTTTCGAAGAATTTGCGATGAGTTTAATCAACTATATTTTGTAGTAGACTTCAATAAAAGTATGGATGCTGTTAAACGTGATATAATTCGCTATCTTAATGAACTGTAGAATAATATGAAATAGTTTTTTCTTTTAAATAGTCTGTAAGGTTTAAATCTGTAGACTGAAATAAATAAATAAATAAATAAAAAAAAAACTCAAACTTTAGTGTTTTTTCTTGTTCTGCTTATTTAGCAGTTTTGTCTGAAACGCAATTTTTAACTAATTTTTGATCGCTATTTCTGCTATTTATTTCTGCAGGTTTATTTCTATGAGTGTACTCTCATTTCAAATAAAACACAAATATGTTTTCGAAATGTTGTGCTGCGGTAATCAAACGAGGGGACGCTGTATTGTATAATTACCAGGAAAAACATACAGATTTAAACAATATTCCTTGCGACTTTGCATTCCAAATGATTTTTAACGTTTATTTTATATAATTTATAAATCAATAAACATTTCCAATTTTCTACCAAAAATCAAAAATTTCCTACCAAAAACTTGTATCTTTAATATTTTTTACTTTTTGTTATTTCCAACCAACATGTGTCGAAATCGAACAGCTGCTCAAACTCTAATAAGAATTTGATCAAAAAGTCAAATTAGAATAAAAATTCACGTATTTTTCGATTTAAAAAAAATTTTTATTTTCATTTGCTTCACCATTTATTCTCTCCCTTTATTAATTTTTTTTATTTTCCGATTTTGCTGACGTGGGGGAAATATTCTTATACCCCCACCAACCCCACCACCCCTGGGAGCCACGCATGATAGTAATGAAATTATTTTCATTACAATTTCATTGATATTAATTTTAATCAATTTTTTTTTCAATAGCATTTTTTTAGTTAATCATAAAGAATTTCATTGATTAATGGCAATAATTTTAAATTTCATTACCATTAGTAAAGCATGATTTAAAGGAAACAAATTACAATTGACATATAAGATTTTCGAAAAACTAATGGTGAATATCGATGAAATCAGTGCATCAAAGGAGCTTTAAATAGCGCTCATAATACAAATATGCTACACACAGAGAAATAAAGTGTCAACCGAATTGAAAAGTGTATATTAATGGTAACAACTTATGAATTCAGTTAGTACAGCGATATTTACATTCGATTTCTGAAAATTTTGGGTGCTTCAACTAAAATTCTGTTAAATTAACCGTACTTTGTTGTGAAAACTAATATAAAGTTGTGCCAACTGTCTGAAATACGTAATAACCGAATTTGAGTCGTACTAGCCGAATTTCAGTTGGCAAATAGCCAAATTTTTTTCTGGGTGTATGTCTGGGAAAGATCACAAGAGAATATTTTTTTATTATGTCCGATAATAGAATGAAAAAATGGAACGATATGGAATGAAACGGGGAACGAGTGGAAACGGAACACTTAATACATTTGTATTATCGGAACGTATTACAAAAATTAAGTTTTACAAAATGTTTGTCCGTTTCGCGACATCTCGCTTAGTTTTCGAGATACTAGCCATTTTATAAAGTATCTCCAAAACTAAGCGACATATGGCAAAACGGACAAAATTGTCCTCAAAATACAAATTGGCAAGGTCCCGAAAAATTATTTTTTTTTATGAAACGCAACAGGGTGTCCTAATTATTTGTTTACCAAATAAGTACGTGACAATACCAAGTTAATCACTCCGATAATTTAATGGAACATTGTTATAAAATGGAACGATATGGACTGAACCGGAGAACGATTGGAATCGGTTATCAGTTAACATATTTGTGATCAGTTAAGTTTTGCAAAAATTTTGTCCGTTTTGCGATATCTGGCTTATTATTCGAGATACTAGAAATTTTACAAAATGGCGATTTTTAAATATGGACAGTCTCCCCGAAACTAAGCGAGATAGGGCAAAAGTTACAAAAATGTTGCTTCTCAGGAGTGTTAATAATATAAGTGGGCTAGCTCCGAAGAGATTCCGAGTGATTAATTTTTATAAGACCGCCACAGGGTAATTTATTTATTTTTTTATTTATTTACGTGACAATGCAAATAAATAGTTCCACGTTCCATTTCATTTTCTGTATTCAGTGTAACAATTCCTATCGATCTCCGTTCCATTACTATGAACTAAAGCTAAAGAACTTTCAATGCTAATCAAAAATTTCCACGTATGATTTAATATTGAAAATCTATTGATACTACACATTGTTAGTGTCCAGTACTAATTTTTATATTTTGATACGGTTGGGTCTACCGATCATTATCACAATTATTATATTAATACAAGATTTGTTGGTTTTACCAATTATTGAAGAATTGCAAAATAATTTTGGTAGTATTACAAAAGCATTGGTTGTAAGAATACTTAAACTGTGTTAATTAAGAAAGTTTAGTAATCGGTATAAAATTTCTTGTTTAGCAAAGTATTTTTTATATTTTCAACCGATTTTCAACTAATTTATTCTCTGTGTTACTACACGGATACTTCTAATTTGTTGTGCGCCCCGGTAGGCTAGTTGGTAGCGTGCTGCCTTATCAGTGCGGGGATCGTGGGTTCGATTCCCACCAGAGGCACTAATCTGTTTTCGCTACAACGCGCCGAAGGCCATAGTAGCTAGTCCTCGGTTAGGGTAATAGGTTATAGTTTGTAATTATATGATTATTAATTAATAAAATAAAAAATAAAATTCTAATTTGCTATTACCACGTGACTTATCGATGGATTTTCTTAAAATATTTCTTGTTTTTCTCGTAAAGAAGTAGACTTTATGTTACAAAGCATTTTGGCGGACAGCGAGTAACTTGGCAATAAAAGATTCTCTTTTATTTGAAAAAAAAAAAATCATTTCCAAATATGTGTCCTCCTACTCTAAAGTGTTCACTTTAATCCACTGGGAATTATTCAAACATTACTACTTTTATAATATTTGAGTTTCTAGAAAATTGTATAGAAAATGTAATATAATGCATTACGAAATGAAAAGAAAGAAAACTAAATAAACAAATAAAATAAATATTCTTTTTAAATTTAATATTTAGATGTTGTATCCTTGTAAAACTACAAACAGTTTTAATCAGAGATCCTCAATAACAGCAAAAAGGTTAATTTTAGTTTTAAAAAAAATCACTCAACTATTGCTGTCTTATTACTAGGGCAACCAAAAACAGTAAAATATGTAAAAACAATAATAACTCGAAAAACAGTAGAATAATCCGTTTAAATATAAAACGAAGCCGTTAGATTTTTAAAGTAAACCGTTTTCATAACTTTCTATTAAAATCTTTGCAGCCAATAAAGTTTTTGTAAGATTTGTTCCTTGGAATTTCGTCAGTCAAACAAATGTACAATTGACTCATTCCACATAAAACCATCAAAAAATATCCAAATAATCCTCTACCCACTTCAATTTTAACCTAATTAGGTATGGAAGGCAAGTGTCATATACCGCGTTTTAATATATGAAAAAAAATCTAAAATTTAAAAAAAGTAGCCATACTCAAATGTCAACGTCTTTGTAATGTTTAAAGCAACGTGATTCATTAATAGCCCATTTTAAAGCCACTATTGTCATGCTTTAAATAAAATAAGCGAAAATATTTTTTTTTGAAAGTAAAATGCTTTTTTTTCAAAATCCTCGGTTTAAACCGCGGTAGTTTAAAAAACTGTTTTTTTTTTGTAAATTTTCAAATAAATATATGTTAATTATAATTTTTCCACTATGCCGATACCAAATTAATTTGTGGAGTTCATACCTGATTTAAACTTATGGATAAAAATCTAAAAAAAGTACTAAATTTAATATAAAAAAATATTTACATAAAAAAATAATTTATTGAAAGACATAAAAATAAAAGTTTTGCAAAACTATTTGCACATAATTGCCCCTATCTTTTAAACGGTTTAAGCTACAAGAGACATTGATACGTCATTTTATAGGTACTTAAATCGGATGGGGTGCAATAACGCCTTACGAAATACGGCCTTAAAGGCTTTATTTCTCAATGGAAAGTGAAATAAGGCCTTTATTTCCAAAAAGGTTTTATTGCACTTTGAAAGTGAAGTAAAGCCGTAAAGGTCTTATTTCACTTAAATTTTTTTTTTTAATGAAGAAATAAAATTTCTTATTCTTATTCTTCTTATATTTTATTGAACAATTATAAAAAAATTTCATATTAACAAAAATTAATAGAACATTAATAATTAATCCCACTTCTGGAAACGAAATAAATCCCACCAAAATGAAAAAAAATCACTTTAATCATTACACATTTTTGCAAATATGATGATAAGCAAAAATTAATAGAACATTAATAATTCAACAAAAAATTTAACTGCAACAATATTGAAAATCTTTGCTTTATAAAGTTTTTCTGCGTGGCGGCCTGCGGCCGCTCTTAGGGGTTTTCTTCTTCATGGGACGCGGCAGGTGGCTTCGCTGAATAAAGTTTCCCTGCGCGTGTCACACTAGGGAAGATAATGAGACGCGCGCAGGAAAACTGTATTCAGCGAAGCCACCTGCCGCGTCCTATGGAGGAGAAAACCCCTAAGATCGGCCGCAGGCCGCCACGCAGAAAAACTGAACAGTGTAACAAAAGAATCAAAAAATACAAAATAAAGGCTTTATTGCACCATTGGCTAAATTTCAATAAAGGCCTTATGTCACTTTCAAAGGGCAATAAAGCCCTTTTCGCAATAAAGGCCTTATTTCTCAATTGGAAGTGAAATAAAGCCTTAAAGGCCTTATTTCGTAAGGCGTTATTGCACCCCACCCATAAATCGCGCTTTTCCTGCTTTGCAAACATAATTCACTTCTTGATGGTCAAATGCATTTTTTTTTAAATCCGTGGTTCAAACCGCTGTATTTCAAAAAAAAGGTTTTCTAAAATTTTTAAAAAACTATATGTTAATTATCAATGTCGTATTTATGCATGTTTCTGAGTTATCGGCTGTTTAGTTAAATTTTTTCACATTTTTATACATAACTCAGGATAGCGCAAGATTTCCACATAGGGATTTAGACACTGCATAGGGCAATAATATTTACATATATTTTCTAAAAAATTAAAAAAAAAAACCGTTTTTTGCAATACGGCTTTCTGAACAGCGGTTTTTGAAAAAACATTCTGTAGTGGAGAAGTGAATACTTTGTGTGCAGTGGTGAAACCACAATTTCAGTAGCTTTGAAATGAGTTATCACTGATTCTCGCAGCTTAAGTCGTTAAAAAGATATGGAATATTACGTACGACTGCTTTTTAAAAATGTTTAAATATTTTTCATATTTTGAAACACGATATTTCATAGATAGATTAGCTGCCCTACATTTGGACGAGGTTATATTTATATGATGTACATATCCTATACCAAGTTTGGTTGAAATCAAAAGGGGTGGATTAAATCGAGTGGTTGATTTTATATGTTTTCAGTCAATAGAGAAATTGTTTTTCCTGAGCGTCAAAGCTTAATTTTGTATATCAAAACATTTTTTGATAAATAAACAATATATAATTTTCAATTTTCAACTTTTATTTAAAAAAAAAAATGCTTCAAAATACCGATTGCTATAAAATACCAAAAAAGCTCTATTTTAAAAAAAGCTAAAAAAAAACTTAATTTGTACAGAAAAAAGCCAATAAGATGCTAACATTTACAAAATGAGCTAAAATAAGCAAATATATTGAGTATACAAGTTAATAATGTCGATTTGGACAACATATCGCACACCTAGTTCAAAAGTGACTTAACTCAAAATTTTAATTTTTCGGGTTTACATGCTTGAACTATGCACACTATACTTGTTTATCTATAAAAACAAATATCAGTTTATTTTGTTGTTGTTAACTGCTGCTAAAAACCAGTTATGTCTTTCTTTAAGTTTCAATTGGTATAAAGTTGCAAATATTTTTTTCGATTTCTGAAAAATTAAAAAATTTGAATTGAGTCACTTTTGAACTAGGTGTGCGATATGGCATAACTATCACATATGGTTTGTGTCAATAATAACAAATATGGTATTTTGTCATTATAATTCATTATTCGATAGACGCCAAAGTGTAAACACACATTTTTTTCAATCGCTATAATAATGTAGAATTTTGTGCCTAAAAAGAGGTTTTGCGGGGAAGTCTGATAACCTTCTTTCATTTGAAGAAAACGGCTGCTGAAAGTCATCGATTGTTGGTGGAAGCTTACGGTCTACATGCACTCAAAAAAGTTGTAAACGAGGGTTTGCGCAATTCAAAAGTGGGGATTTCGACACAGAAGACAAGGAGAGGCCTGGTCAGATGAAAAAGTTCGAAGATAAGGAATTGGAAGCATTACTCCACGAAGATTGTTTTCAAACACAAAAAAGACTTGTATTATCATTGCGAGTCACTCAGAAGAGTGTTTTGTAGTATGAGCTGTTGAAATCGGGTCAGAGGATCACAGGGGACCTGTATCGAGTACAATTGATTCGTATGAAGAGTGAAATCAACGAAAAACGACCAGAATATTCCACCAGATACGACACCATAATCTTCCATCATGACAACGCTCGGTCACATGTTTCAAGACCGGTTAAAAACTATTTGGAAAATAGTGGATGGGAAGTTTTGGCTCACACGTCTTAGATCCCAGACCTTGCCCCTTCTGACTACCATTTGTTTTGATCGATGCAGAACGCCCTTACTGGCATACGCTTCACTTCAGAACAGGGTATCAGAAATTGGCTTGATACATTCTTCACCTCAAGGCCGGAGCAGTTCTTTTGCAGCGGAATCCATATTCTACCAGAAAGATGGGAAAAAGCAGTTTCTAACGATAGAAAAGACTGAATAATGTAGCAATTCATTTTGTTAATATAATAAATGCATTTTTCAAGAAAAAAATCGACATTATTAACTTGTATACCCAATACAAACAAAACTCTAACAAATATAGCCGAAAATGTTCATAATTTCTTGATCAAAACTTATATTTTTGGCTGCCCACATATACACTCTAAAAAATGCTTATAAAATTGCTGCTATAATGGGAGTAAATTTGAATGTAAAATCAAGCACAATGTGTAATTTTAAGCACAAACTGCTTAAAAAAATAATTTACTAAGTTTTGTTAGCAATAACACACACCAATTATGGTATTATGTATGTTGATAAACATGTTTTTGCATTTAAAGCACTTAAATAGGTAAACTTACATTGAATGTGTGCAACTTTTGTTTTTATTTGAAAAATTGTCAAACTTTTTCAAACAGAAGAGAAAAAATGTTTAATTCAATATAAATTTTATTCTTTTAGTTTTCCTCAAATACACCACATTTGAGGAAAAATAAAAGAATAGCTGTGGTAAATGTCTAAAACTAAATTAAAAATATAATTAAAAATAATTAAGCAATGTGTCCGTTTTATAGGACACATGTTGAGCAAATTGACGTTTTATCTTTTTTATATTGTTGGATACAGTTTCAGATTTAGAATAACTGTAATTGGTTACAGGGAATGAAAACCCGGTCTGAATATTTTATAACGCCGGTATTTTCCTTTTTTTACTTTGCAATTTATAGTTATATCTAAATAACCGTGTTTTTTATTAAATAAATATAGCAAAATGATAAATAGTTGCATTACTTTACTGAATGCTTTATTAGGTACATTAAAACTTAAATTTACACACATTATGCGTAATATAGAATGTTGCTATACATTTTTTACATGTTTTGTGTGTACCAATTTACACACATAGATTAGATTTACCCAATTTATAATAAAAGTTCAGTTTCCTACTATAAGTTGGTTTAATTAGAGTGTAGACTCCTAAAGATATATTTTTAAAGATTCCTTATTAAAATTTATTTTATGATTTGATCTACGTTAAATCTGTCTTTTTTTTAATTAAATTTATAACTGCTACGGTCTCTGCTTTTATAAACTTGACACTTTTTACTATTTTTCTTGGAAATTTTTTAAAGATTCTTATCCAATATTGATTCATTATATGTCAATTAAAGAGCTTAAAGCTAAATAAATTTAAAATAATAAAAGTATATTACTTACAAGCATTGATACAATAGAATTTTGTTATTTCGTTAATGAACAACAGATGAACTTACCTAAAATGACAAGAAGAAAAAAAGGAAATAAGAAAACTCTTAATTTAGTTAGTTAGGAATAAATTCAATTTAAAAATAAATTTATTATCTTTGAAGTATTTAAATGGCATAAACTAGAAATATATAAAGGAACGCCTTGCGGTAAAACTTTAATTTGCACAGTTGGAAGAAAGAGGATAAATTGAATTAACTAGTGAATTTCATATGATTGTATTAGGGTTATAACTTTTGATATTTTGTTTTTGCAATAATCAAGTTTATCCCATAGTAGGCGTATAGTCCATAAAAACATAAAGAAACGCATATTTTTTTTTGGCGGATTTCAAAAAATTTACCGGATAAACCTTTTTGAAGTTCGACACAATTTTTTTGTTTAATTAAACTAGAAATCAGGGTTAGCACGCAATACCTTAAAATTTCAGTTAAAAACCCCTTTATCAGTTAAAAACGCTTCCAAGTCACTATGGTTATCCCAAAAATACCAATACCGAAATAAATAAAATACTGTTACCGATATAGCTAAAACATCGATATCCTTAACCCTTTAATGGGTAAGGCTGCCTCAGGGCAGTCTTCATAAAATTTACCACAAATGCGTCAAATGAGCGTTTTATACTTGGAAATTAATATATTCCTATAGAAAGCTAAATTTGCTAAATATTTTGCGAAGAAATTTTTCGTGTGCCGTCCACGGTTTGGAAACGAGAAAGCTTCAAAATCAAAATTTCGTAAAATTTCAAAAACTATTTATTTAAAAAAAAAAATAGTTTTCAAAAATCTATAAAACCAAGTTAAGTTGACTCAAAACTCTTTGTAATAAAATATAAGTAAGATTGAAGCTTTATCTTTAATAATAAGTTCCTTACTTTAGTCAAAGGACTCACAGGATTTTATCAGGATTCCTCCATAGGACATTGTCTTAACTTATAAACTATTTGACGGATTCTTATGAAATTTTGCAGAAAAAAGACACTTAGTATTAATAGCAAAGCGTTGTAGTTTGAACAATATAAATTGAAGTTAAGATACTTTTTCGCTTAATTTAGCTTTTTCCAAAAAGCAAAAATTGCGTTATCTTCATAAATAGGAGCAGAAAAAAAATTGTTTTTCAAGCGTGGTTATAACTTGGTAAGAGAAATATTTTTGTCCAAAAATTCTCTTTTATATGATATAGTTTCCAAAATGCACCCTAAAATATTTTGGCTCATATCGCCTAAATTAGGCAACGATAAACAATTTTATTGAAGAACTTATTATTTGTTTTTCGAGTGGAGCACATGGTATGAATTTCGTTGCAAAACATCGTTTGCCAGTTAGAGGGTTAAAATACCTTTACCGAAATAACTGCGATATCGTTGTAATTAAAATACCGTTACCAAAATAAGAGAAAACACCGTTACCCGCATCGAATCGGTTACCATCCATGCTAAAATCTAATATCCCGCTTAAACTTTAAAGTAAGTATACTATTTAGATGACTATCCAACTTAAAGGACACAAACTTTTTCAAGTTTTTCCAAATTGTGCTGATTTTGATTTTAGAAGATGATACCCAGCAAAAAAAAAACGAAGAAGTAAATATCGTTTACGGCAACCTTACTGCTTCTCCTATTGCTTCGTAAGAGGCATATGTTCTTAAAGAGCAGAAATGATGGGCAAAATTTCATGGCTTGTTTACATCGGTTTTTGTTGTGATTCGCAAAAAGTAATGAAATGAGTAATAAGTTTTCAACATTTTCTTACTATTTTAGAGAAGTTTGATTAAAATTTGTTAAAACTTGGATTACAGAAATGTTGCTCGAACGAAAATTAAAAAATTGTTTTTTTTTTTTAAATTACACAGAAGAAGATATTTACAAACTTTCTTCAATTTGTTGAAAGTTTTAAAAACTTTCAATTAAAAATCAATTGAATCTATTAAAGAATTGCTCAAATTCGTAACTCGATTGACAGTTTTTTATAATATGGCTCAAAAGCATTTATTAAAAAAAAAACCAGATGACATCAGCATATTGTTGTTGTTTTTTTTTTTTATAAATGCTTATATTAGGTAGAATTTATTAATTCTCATTATGTTCACCAGACACTGGTGGCGTCAATTGCATTTCAAAATCATTAACATGTGGAATTTTTCAATATCTTTAATAATTTCAGACCTACGCATGTGGGCTTAAACGATTCCTTATAAAATTTGTAAAATATTTAATACCAAACATGGGGATGAGTAATAACATCTGGGTATTTAATTCCTGGGCAATTTCTCAATTATACCCAATTACATGTAATTAGACGTAAAAAAGTAATTGGCCTGCAATTAAATACACAAATATTGGTATTATGTCCCATGTCTGGTATCGACAAAATTTAGAATTTTCCAATGAAGCGTTTAAGCCAGCAAATGTTAGCGCAGGTCTGAAATTATTAATTATATGGCAAATTTCACAAATGAATGATTGTGAAATATAATTTACGTCGCCCAAGTCTGATGTTTACTACTTTATTAAGGTAAATAATTTAATTTTAAGTGTTTAAATCTGAATATTTATATATATTTATTCTAAAACATTTATCATAAAATTGAAAATGCAATTTTTAAAGTGAAATTTTGTTTAATAAAATGTAATCATTTTTTTAAACAAGCATATGCAAAAATAAATTAAAAATTTTTTTTTTTGTTTTTTTTCTGTTTTCACCAAAAGGTCTAATTTCTGCAAAGAAAAAAATCAAAAAATCTGTTTTTGGCATAGTCCCAACGCTTCCATAGAAGGAGAAAAACTAATTTCTGTGTGAATTTGTTCACATAAGTATAAATAAATCTGGTGCACTAGGCCCCGTTAGGCTAGTTGGTAGCGTGCTGGCTTATCAGTGTGGGGGTCGCGGGTTCGATTCTCACCAGAGGCACTGGTTTGTTTTTTCTACAACGCGCCGCAAGTCATAGTAGCTAGTGCTCGGTTAGTATATAATATATAATTATAGATTATTAATTAATAAAATAAAAATTAAAAAAATCTGGTAACTAAATGAGAATTACATGCAGACTTAAATTCAATGTTATAAAATTCAAGCTACCTTTAAAAAAACATTTGGTAAGACAACACCTAATCCAATTGTTTTTTGCTTTTTTTAAATGTATACAATATTGATCACTTTTTAATCAAATAAATTAATATTTAATTGAAAATAATTCTATTGAAGATCTACCAATTTTTAATTGAATTAAACATTTTTGTTATTGGCGGAATTTCAGCAATTAAAGCTATTGAATCGGTGGTTTTCGTTATTAAAATGGGGTTTTTTATATTTTTGTGTGTATTAAAAGTAAAATTTATATAAAAATTAAAAAACGCAAAATATGTCTTATTGAAGCGATTCTTTTAAGCACAATAACAACACATTCCCCGTAAAAAGTTTACTGCTTCCTTTCTGCTTTGTAATATGGATAGCTTCTTAAAGGGCTGAAAAGAAATACCAAATTTCATTGATTGTTTGCATCGCTTTTTGCTGTGATTTTGAAAAAAAAGTAATGAAATGAGCAGTAAGTTTTGTAACTCTTACTTATTGTTTTAACGAAATTTGATTAAAAATTATTAGAGCTTGCTTAAAAAAAATGTTGATCGAACGAAACTTCAAATATATATAGTGGACAGTCCATGCCAAATCGGACACTTTGAAAAATATTGATTTTAGTTTTTCTCAATTTTGTTATACTTTTAAGTGCCCATCGAAGAACCATTTCTGGTAAATTTTCCGATTTTTTGTTTACCCGTTTAGGAGATATTGAATATTAAAAAAATCGAGCTTTTCCGTTTTTTCCTCATACCTTCTTTAAAAATGGTCAACATTTTTTAATTATTGTTTTTTTTTCAAGTAAAAAAGAAAAAAATCTTTAAAGTGTTCCAATTTTTTTTTTTTTTTTTTTTTTAATTTAACCAATACTCAGGGGATGCCCCCTACTCATGCAGTGCATTGTATTGATCAGGAAAATAAGGTATGGGAAGGAGGAAAGAGGGAGTAGTGTTTGTGGATATTTGATTTAAATTTTTCTAAATTGTAAGTAACAGGGAAGACTTCTGCGGGAAGTTTGTTCCACATACGAATCGTTCGACTAAAAAACGAATTTTCTCTGT
Source organism: Delia radicum (assembly GCA_021234595.1). Taxonomy (NCBI): domain Eukaryota; kingdom Metazoa; phylum Arthropoda; class Insecta; order Diptera; family Anthomyiidae; genus Delia; species Delia radicum. The sequence goes on along the minus strand of CM037854.1, from coordinate 78,052,341 downwards.
AATGCGTTGTGCGAAACACAGGACAATCAACTACAAACGGATGTGCTCTACGAGATAAGCGAGTATTACGAATAAAAACTCGGGCTCGTGGAATAAGTTCACTTATCTCAGATGAGCATCTCCCATGGTAATATCGATAGAAAAGTGTCACACAACCCACATTCCGACGATGCTCCAATGAATCAATAGAGTTGGATACACTACTGTCATTGATAAGCTTCACCGCCCTCCCCTGAACACGGTCCAGAAGCTTCAGAATAGACAATGGAGCCCCTGCCCATATATGAGAGTTGTATTCCATTTTTGGCCGGATATAGCTGGTATAAATAGTAAGGAGATCGGATGGAGTGAAGTAAGTCTTGCACCGTTTTAGAAAACCGAGACACTTGAATGCCTCTTTCGACACTTGAAATACGTGCTTATTCCAACGGACATCACACTGTATTCTCATGCCCAGAACATCAAGAGTATCCGATTCCTCAATACCTATACCATCCATAGTTACAGATGACAATGTCAATTCCACAGCCCGTCTGTGGGTTAACATACAACATTGGGTCTTGCGTGCATTAAAATCGACCTTATTCGCGCGACCCCACTCGGAGATTGTAGAAAGGTCTTGATTGAGTGTGTCATTCATGTTCTGCCGCATGCCCTCTATCTCCAAAGAGTTTGGCCTGTGATCGAATGAAAATGAATGACAAATGTTGCTGTCATCTGCAAAAGAGCGATGTTTAAATTTTAAATCACACTTTTTAAAATGATTCCAGGTACTCTTGATTTTTTTCAAATGTTTTCGGTGGCTAACTTTTATCCAATCTACAAATTTTAATCCCAAGGAGAACGTATGTTAATTACTTTTTTTTCGATTTTTGATAATGTAAAAACAAGGTTTTTTTTTTGTTAAATTAAAAATTATTTTGTCAACATTTTTAATGATAACAAGAAACACTAAGTAAAAGCGCGGAATTCATGACGTTTAGGTGCTCGAAACCAGTGCTGCCAGATGAGACAGCACAAACAAAAATCATAACATTAATCAATGCTATTGAATCTCCCTTACGAAACTGCAACCACGGCAACAGTATTTTTAGCTGGGTAACGCTATTTTGCGATGTGTGTATTGAAAGTCGCAAATCCATGAGAACATTACGTGATGCACTCAGTTTAGTCCATTAACGCTACTTTAATGATAAAAAGGCGGTAAAAATTAATTTTTTGGAAAAAGTTTTAACCCTATTGTGGATAATGAAATTAAGTTAAGTTAATAGAGTTATAGAAAAACATATTTGTATTCAAATTTCGAAAATTTCTAACAAAGTAATACATGCAGAAAATAAAACTGGGGAAATATTATCGAAGTGTTAAGATATTATACAACTACATAAGTTTGAAGTTAGTTTTACAAAGTTCTAGTAAAATATTTACAAATTTTTGTATAAAATTTCTAAAAAAATTCATATTTTTGCAAGAAATTTGTAAAACTAACTTGAAACTTATTTAGTCGTAGAATTACGAATCACTTCGATAATATTCCCCCAGTTTTTTCTGCGTGTACGTCGGTGATATAACAGCAAAGCCTTTAATAATCACCCGGTTAAAACTCAACATATATTAAAACTATAAATATTACCTCAATTATCGTTAATGTGAAAAGTTGAATTCATCTGTGTACTCTTAAAAAAAGGCGTGTATTGTATATCTACCAAAGGTAGAGCTTGCACATAACGAACAAGTTTTCAATTTATTTTTGATCAATAGTGATAGTCGTTAACTTCGAGCTAACTAGCTTATATGAATGTTTGATTTTTTGCATGGGATTGTCACTTCTTTCAAATGATGGGAACCTAGAAAATTCCCAACATAGATCAACGATTATCAACACATTCCTGAAAGTGGTCAATTAATAAATTTGAAAACAAAAACTCTAAAGATTATTTGTTAGGACAGTTATGAAAATTTTAAATTATTTTAAGCAAATTATATTTAGCTCGGGATTGTGAACTGCTATTATCTTTTCCCAACCTATGAGTACGACAGCAATACGTTGATTTTATTATGTGTTATGGACAAAAAAGATTAGGGGTGGCAACTTGAAAGCCTTCCCTTAGCTAAAAACAAAAGAAATTTTACTAGAAAAAGTACGACTTATATTGCAGTAAATTAAACTAACATTGTCATTTATTTTTTATTGTCGATAAATGTTGTAAAAACGAACCACAAAAGTAGTAAAAACGTAATAAGAATTACGATCGCTTATTTGTTTTCTTTTTTTAAATAAATACAAAATGAAACTGATAAAATGAAAGTAAATTCCTAGTACAGTAGTTTAATGGGGTGTTTTTTTTATGAACTACAAATGTAGTAAAAACTGAAATTTCTTCTACACGCAGAAAAAAATACACTTTTGAATATGTTTACAGGTAGTTATTTATATGTTTACAATGATTACAATTTTTAAACCTAAACAAAGATATATTTGCAATTTTAAAATGTTTAGATATTATGTTTGGAACATGCAAACATACCCAGTAGGAAACTGCCAGTGGTATAAAAAACCAAGCACTGGTATACCACTTGCTAACCGAGGAATTGTAAATAAGCTAATGGCAGCGCACTTGCTTAAGACGATTTACCAGTGTTTCCAAAAAAACGGTTTGCCTGTATTTGCTTTACAATAATTTTAGTGGTTTACAAAAAAAATCATTGGCAAAGAATTGACTGAGACCACCATGCCAAAGTTGGCAGAAAGTGTTTTCCCAGTGCTATACAGTCAAAAATTACCAACGGCTCAAAAGTATAACCACTGGTAAAGCAATTATTTTTAAAAATGGTGATGCTAGGTTTTAAAAAGTTTGTAGTCGAAAGATTCCGAGTTCGAGCTCGGTTTCAGGCAAGCATTTTTTTTTTTTTGAGAGTTTAATAGTTTTTTATAATTTTGTCATATAAAATTGATTTTTTGCTTCTGGAAAAGCTCTTTTATGACGCACTTTTTTTCCAATCTTGGCAAGTTGTTTCCATCAAACCTTATGCCAGTTCTGACATATTTGAGCTACACAATGTTACCCAGCAGTTATCATTTACACACGTTTTAAGATATCAAGTATTATTTGTCCCGTTAACTCAGTGGTTAGAGTTTTCGGTCGCCAGGACCATGAACTTTTTTTAAATTTATTTTGAAAAACAAATTTGTAGACCATATATTTTATGGCTTTATCAACATTTTGGCAACGTTAGAAATATTGTTTCCCCGTTGCTTGTCCAACACTTGTTGAACAAACGGACCATTTGTCTAATGAACTAGCACTTGCTAAAGTGCTTTACCTGCGGTGGTCCGTTTGTCTTTTTCTGACTGGGTACTTATAGTAAACATATATATAAAGGGTGTTTTTTATACAGGCATAGAACTTTATGTCAGCAACAATTTTTTAACTGGTGGCCATTTTGTCAACTGTCAAGTGATTTATGTTTAGTTTGGTTTATCATTTCAACATGAATATACTGACGCCTGAACAACGCTTCCGATTTGTGCAAATTTATTTTGAAATTCATGGTTCTGTTCGAAAGCGTATCGCGCACTAGGGGTTGGTGGAATCATTGGTTCGTACTTCTTTAAAAACGATGCTGGTCAGAACGTTACAGTCAATGGTGGCAGCTTTAGAGCAATGATTACTGATTTTTTTGTTCATCAATTTAACAACCATGTAGGAGCTGTGGTTTCAACAAGACGGCGGAACATGTTACACAGCTCGTGAAACAATTGATTTTTTGAAGGAAACTTTTGGTAACCGCACAGTTTCACGTTTCGGACACGTGAATTGGCCTCCAAGACCGTGCGATTTAATGCCGCTGGATTATTTTCTGTAGGGATATGAGAAGTCGCTGGTCTACGCCGATAAGCCAGAAAGGATTGACCACTTGGAGAACAACATTCGCAGCGTTATTGCCAATATACGGCCACAAATATTGGAAAAAGTCATCGAAAATTGGACCTCCAGATTATACTACGTTCGAGCCAGGCGTGGCGGTCATATAACAGAAGTCCTATTTAAATTATAATACCAGAAGATTTTCTTTCGAATAAAATAAATTTCACGTCAATTTAAAAAAATCATCTTTGTTTTATTCCATTTCAAAGTTTCATACCTCTATAAAAACACCTTTTATATATGCAGTCAAACAGCCGGTACACGGTTTTCACTTTTTCCAAACATGTTATAGTAGAAAAATGGAAAACGGAAATGTTTTCCAAACAAAAGTATAGTACCAGCATTTATATTTTCAGCCGGGCGCTCTTTTTCAGAGTGTACAAATGCAAGTTTTTTCACTTACAAATAAAGATATTGACTCATTCCATACAAATCCATCAAAAATATAAAATTTTCTACCTCTATCCTCCTCAATTTTAACCAAACTTGCTATGGAAGGAAAGTGTTATATAGTTACACATGTTATCGTATAAGTTTTGAGTTGTTAGCTCTAGCGGTTTTGGAAATATCGCGTTTTAATCTAACAAAAGTAGTCGAGCTTAATCGTCCTTATATTTTTAACAGTGGAAGCTGCGTGATTCATTGATACCCCATTTTAAAGCCACTGTTGTAATAAAATAAAAGTTTCGCAAAAGTAGTTTTTAAGGGTTTAACCCTTATGTTTACACCTCGGCCTGGCCACGCCCTTTTTGTTTTTTATCGTGTATTTTTTATACTTCCTTAGAAATAAGCAAATGATATGAAATGATATCCTCAAGGATATATTTTAGAACAGTTTAGTGCACATTTAATTATTTTTTTTAGCTAGGGGGTGTAAATTTTAGGGTTTTTAAAACTTTAGTCATATCAGTACACCTGGGTCTGGCCAGACCCGCAACATTTTCTTAATATTTTAACAGGTATTGCAAAATTTTCTTCCGAAATTTTGAAAAAATTACTTCCAATTTTTAAAACAAAGTAAACGTGGCTTTTCAAAAACACTTTCTTTTTCAACTGAAAAAGCTAAGTAGGCTGTGAATTGCAAGACAAATTTATTTGAACTAACAATGTGCATGAGCTGCAAAGAAAATCAGTTCATTTGGTTAGCGCGTTGGACTGTTACACAGAAGGTCCCGGGTTCGATTCCCGGTGACGACAACATCAATTTAGAAAAATAATATGTATGAGTTTTCTATCACTTATATGTATCGCTGCGCCCACCTTCGGTGTTCCCATAGCACTTAACCCCACCGAAGTAAAATAATTACTCAGGGTTATGAAACAAAAAGCTTCAATAAATTCGCCAACTCTACATCAGGTGGCGAGCAACAACTGTTCTAAGACTTATTAACTCGCGCAATTACAGTGTTGCCATGTTTGAAGCCCTTCATCTTTCACCACCTTTCATCTCTCCACTATCCCCTTTCCAAAGAAAGCAACACATTAACTAATAGGAAGAATTTCCTGAGTGTTGCTTCTCTTTAAAAAAAAAAAAAAAAAAAATTGTGATTCGAAATAGTGGTTGTGTATAGTTTGTGTTTTGTTGATATTTTATAAAAAATGTAAAGAAATAATGAAGGGACAGAAGAAGTTGACTTCGTCTATCAGTCGTATTCACACAAAATCTTTATATTTACTTATACGTTTTCATATAAAGTCGCCTAGTTTTGTACCGAGTCCGGCTAGATCCTGGTGTTATGAATGTGACAAATCGACTTGGTGTAAACATAAAGGTTTAGCTACAAGAGTCATTTATAAAGGGTCCGCCATATAACTTTTTTTTCAACTAGTGCTTATTTCGTGAATGGTAACACTTAGCTCATGTCTGATTTGACAGATAATTAGTTTTATCCTTCCGCTGAACGAATATGGTCCGTATGTTCGTTATCTTGTGAAAAAAGTGAAAGAAACTGGCATCCTCATCGATAAACCAAAGCGTGAAAAGCCAAAAACAGTGCGTACACCCGAAAATATTGCTGCTGTGGCAGAAAGTGTGCGTGAAGCGCCATCAACATCAATTCACTGTCGTTCTCAACAATTGAACATTTCGGAGACATCATTGAGACGATTTTCGCATAAAGATCTTGGTATGACGCCATACAAAGTCCAATTGGTTCAGGAGTTCAAAAAAAAAGTTATTTGGCGGACCCTTTACATTATTTTAAAATTACTGAAGTAGTGGTTTTACTGGTTCACAAAAAAAAATTACTTCTTGACGGTAAAATGCATGTTTTCAAAATCCGTGCCTAAAACCGCTGTATTTCAAAAAAATGGTTTTCTAAATTTAAAAAAAAAAAAATATGTGTTAATTATAAATTATTCTTCTATACCATTACCAAATCTATATGTGGTATTCCTGCATGTTTCTGAGTTATCCGCTTTTGAGTGAAATTTCTTCACATTTTTATTCCTAACTGAGGATACCGTAAGAGCTCCACATAGGGATTTGGAAACGTCATAGGGTAGTAATTTATAATTAGCTTACATTCTCTTAAATTAAAAAAAAAAAAAACAGGTTTTTTTGAACCGCGGTTTGTGAATACAATGCACTTTGCCGTGGAGAAGTAAATAATTTGCCTTCCGTAGCGTAAGTCGTTAAAAATAAATGGAATATTATGTACGACTACTTTTTTAAAATTTTCGAATATTTTTGATATTTTGAAACGCGATATTTCAAGATCCGCTTGGTTAGTTGTCCTACATTTGCACGAGGTTATATTTATATGAGGTACATCTTCTATATATATATAAAATCAGAAGGGTTGGAGAAAATCGATTGGCTGTTTTTTTATATGTTTTCAGTTTTGTAAGTAATATCTTGTAAGTAATGTCTTGTAAGTAATATCGTCATAACCATTTACAAACCGAAAGACCAAAGATAACACTGTCACGAGCAACATTTATTTATTTAGTGTATTTATTAAAATAACGTGTTAATTATATTAAAGTATATAAGGAATGAGACCGAAAAAAAACCTAAAAATATTTTCCATTACAATTGCTCTTGCAAACGACATTAAATATTTTTTTTTTTTGTTGTCAAGTCAGATTAAAGTTTGAAATAAAAAAATCGAACCACTTTGTTTTCTAAATAAAAAATATCCAAGAGAACTTTTGAAGTTTTTTTTTATATTTTATTATATATCTATAGGAACTAACAAAATGTAAAAAAAATTATTTAAAAGTCGATTGGTAAGCAAAACTTCGAAGTTTTTTCGAATTCGTCCCATTAGTTTTTGCACGAGACTTTCATACACTTTTCTGGCTGCCAAATTAAATTTAGATTTGAACTCTTCTACAGTTGACACCGTCATTGCTGTTTTCTTTAAAGATCCTTTTATATTTGACCAATATTTTTCTATTGGTCGTAGTTCTGGACAATTTGGTGGATTTTTTTCTTTTTGTACAAAGTCGATTTTGTTGTTGTTATACCATTCAATTGTGGCTCTTGCATAATGATAACTAGCTAGGTCGGGCCAAAAAAAACCGGTGTGAGATCTTACAAATGGTAACAGAAGATTTTTAAGCATTATTCTCTATAAATTTAACCTTTTATTGTACCAGTTGTAAAGAAAGGACTTTTTTGAAATTTGGACTTAATTTTATGTTAACATTTATCTGCAGCATCACCACGACTACATGCTGTATAAAACTCTTGTCCTGCAATGTTCCGGAAGTTTGGAAAGCAATATGTTTCATCATCCATTATCACGCAATTATATTTTGTTAATTGTTTTTCGTAAAGACGTAGGCTGTGTGTTTTTGCTGATACATTTTATTTTGCATTCCTGTCTGGACATACCTGAGCTTTATAACACTTGAGTCCATTACGCTTTTGGACATTCTGAACAAAATTTTGCGATTTCTTGATGCTCGAGTTGAAATGGTAGGATCCTTTTTAAAAGCTTTTATTACCCTTTCCACTGCTTGTAGATCCCTTTGGGCATGCTCACCACCACTTCACAGCTTTCTTTCAATTGACAAGCGTTCATTAAAGTTTGAGATAACTCTTCTTACCGTGGAATATGGTATTTAACATTTTTTGCTATCAAATGCACGGAAACGCTTTTATTTTTTATTATATTCGTGCAAAATATTTTTTTTTTCTATTAAGCTCTGAAGCCACTTTTGATTAAATTTTTTATTAAATTTTAAAAATCTTTTTTATTTAAATGCAATAAGAAGATAATAGTTATAAATTTTGTTTTTATTAGTCAAGTAGTTTTGTAGAAAACACCGATTAAAAATGGTTCGATTTTGGTTACTTCAACCTTTATGTGTGCAAAATATTTTACCGATCGGTTCAATAGTTCTTTTACAAATGGAATTTAAACAAAAATTGAGTATTAGAGTTTGTTGTCATCTTTAGTATAATTATTACTACACTCAAATAAAAAAGTTATTAAAGTCAACAAAAAATTTGGCTGAGTCAGCTAAATTTTAGTCAGAATGGGGCTTGCAAAAAAATTGCTAATGTCAGCAAAATCGAGCTGATTTTTAGCAACAAAATTAGTAGATTCAGCAAAAGTTTTGCTAAAACTTAATGGATTAGAAATTACAAAACCCTTGCTAAACATTAATAAAACTTTTGCTGAATATTAGTAGACTGAAAAAAACTCAAAAATTTGTAGAAAATGTTTACTTTAGTTAATTTACTTTGCTGGAAATCATAAAACATATTTTTGTGATTCTTTTTAAATAATTTACAATACGTTACAAAATATAAAAATTTTCATACTCCCACATATACGACACGAATTAATGTAATATCTGCAAATATATAGAAATAATTATATATAACATAAACATAATTTTCTTTCAACTACTTATATCAATGGTTGCCTCAATGAAATGAATAACAAAATGTAACATATACGACCCGTTTTTTTTGCAATAAAAAAAAGGAAACGTAAAAATTTACCTATGATGTATGTCTTTGTCTTTCGCTTTAGTCTGTCTACCTGCTGTATATTTGTTATCAACTTGACTACTCAATTTGACTACAAATACACTTTTAACCTTTTTTAAATTTAAATTTAAATATTATATTTTGTCTTTTATTTAATTAATAGACAATTACTTTCACAAGCCGGTGAAAACGCAAAATTTAAGTTGTTCCATTCCACAATTTTGTTTTATGTATGAAAAACAGATACAAAAATCTTCCATGGTTGATTTTTTTTATGTGTCTTACTAGAGTTGTACTTTTTAGTATAATTTTCCTCGTCACTACTACATGTTGACATCTTATTCATTCTGCGTATAACTTTTAATCTGGTTGTCGTTCACACTATTGTTGTGATAATCAGCACATTTTTTTTTTTAGCAAAATAAATTAGTAAAACATTAGTAAAATATTAGTAAAACATTAGTTCAAAACAGTTAAGTGCTGACTAAGTATAACTAAAATTTTAGTTTAAAACATAATTTTAGCAAAAAATGTTGCTGAAAAATAGTATACCTAATTTACAAGATTTTTACTAACTTTTCTACTAACTTATTTTTTTGAGTGTATGAGCAGAACATTTCCAAAAATAAGTGACAGTATTGGAAACTTATTTGGTAGCCTTTAAAATAAAAATAATCTTAATATACATTTTATTTTTCAGAGTTCTGGACAATTTTTTGTGAGAAATTGAAGAATTTTTTGTAAAAATTTTCGTTTTTTTTTGTTCAAAGTCTATTGAATCATTGAATCTGACGACTTATTTAAAGATAACTTGATCACAAAAAAAAGTTCACTATTAAACATAGAACAAGTAATGATATGTATTAGAAATTCTTCGTTCTCACTCCTTATATCTAAGGTTTGGTTTTATTTTACTACAGCTACTATATATTTTTTTTTACGACATATCAAGGCCACAAGTAATACCTATACAAATAAACAATTTTACACTCACATCATTATACTACAATCATTTCAAAATTACGATTGACAAGGCAAAGCAAGACATGACTAGACATTTACACAATAAAAGTTCAGAAAAAAATGCCATAAAAAAAAAGAAACTTGAAACGTTTTACTTTATTCTTTTTGCTAAGAAATATGCTTACTCAGGTCTATCATTTATGTGTATTTGTATATGCATGTGTGTGTAAGTTCACTCAGAGAAAAAGATTCCTTATATTTAAAAAAAAAACTTCATAAATGTGAAGAAAAACTTTCTTGATTTTCGTTCAATGTAATACTTCATAAATATGATAAAGCTGTTTTATAAAAATTTGAATTGATAACAAACTTATTCAAATTTATGAATTGTTTCATGTATATGAAGAAGTTTCATAGCTTTTTTATAATACGTTATATAAATATGATGAAGCACATTCATTAGTGTCCGACCGAACAGTTAGGACAGAAAATTGGTCAGTATTCGGTATTTTAAAGGATTATGGACAAATTTGGCAAATGGAATAATGTTTATTGGGCTAATTACAGGCAATTTTGAGTGTCAAATTTAAAGTCCGTATTTAAGCAATGAATTCACTGTCAGGCATCCGAAAGTTCGGCCAAATCGAAAATAGTTTGGCTGTAGAACTTTTAATTTTATATCTATACTTCGGCTTTTTCCTTAAATTTTATACACAAAATCGAATAAAATCGGCTCAACAAATATGTTCCCAATACCACAATATGTCGTCATTGCCTCTAGATACCAAAAAAACCGAGCAAATATAGTTTTCGGTCGGACACTAAAATTCATACATTTTTGTGAAATGAATTTTTTTCTTTGGTAGCGTACAGCACAATAACGATTTATTATATATATTGTATATATACATATATCTATATCTATATATATATATATATATATATTAGGGCTGGTCGATTTGTAGGGAGGCAAAAAAATCGCTCAACGTACAAGGAAAATCGTATTCTAGGGATCAAAATAAGAAACTTTGCCGCAGGAACCATACCTCTGAAACGAATTCTGATGTCCCGACTTTTGACCCGTAGGGTCAAATTTTGAAAAAGCCCCCTTTGATATTTCAGAAAGTAGGAGGAACCTCTCCAAGATTATGAGAGCTACCTCTTCTCCGGGAGACGCGCCAGCAGATTAATGCATAAATCATCATTCTAGGTGACCGTTAAGGGGTTAAAATTTAAGTTGAAAGAGGGGCTTTTTAGCCGTGTTTTTTATAGCAAAATGTACAAAAGTCGGGAAAGAGATATTTCAGAAAGAAGGAGTCGTCTTTCCAAGATTAGGGTCTCTATTTCTTCTCCGGAAGACGTTCTAGCAGATGAATGTATAAATTATATTCGATTGGGTTGGATTCGATTGGGGCACTCTAAATGGGTCAAAAAGGGATTTTTCAAATTTGAACCTACGGGTCAAAAGTCGGGACATCAGAATTCATCGTCACAAGGAAAATTTTATAATATATTTTAGAACAGTGTTATTTTAACGTAATATAGACATATTTATATATTAATAGCATTTCATATAAAATTTAGAACTCACAAACTGATTAAAAGTTCTGACTTTCAATTGATGTTATGCTAGCTTCTGAATTGTAAACAGAAAATCTGAATTACAAACTACATTTTCTTAATTTCAAATGAAAAATCTGACATTCAATTAACGATTTCTATATTTTAAATAGAAGTTCTGAATTTCAATTGATAGGAAAACAAAAAAATATTTGCACTCAGTTTATGGAAATTTTTTATGAAATGATGAAGATTATGAAATTTTTCATCATATCTAAGAAAACTTCATAAGTATAATGAATAGTAGGTGAAAAACGAGTTATGATACAGTCTTATATAAGTATATGATGAAACGTTTTTCCCTGAGTGTAGTAAAATTTGTAGTAAAAGTTGTAAAATATTTAATTTTTACAATTTTACCCATAATGACCTAACCGGACCATAACACAAGCTTTTAACACCTTTTGCATTATTAGCTCTACTTAAATATAGTAGTAAAACCAGTCCAAACACATTCACACATAAGTAAAGCTTTAACTCTAAATGTGTGTGCTAGTATTTTACTACCACAACTATATTGTTTAACACATCACATTGTGCATGCATGTATGGGAAAATTAAACCTACTAACATCATATCATTGTTTATTATATGGGCCACAATGTTTTCTATACATTCTCATTACAATTCCATACAATTAGGCGCCAAATGTTCAACAGCAAACAAACAAACAAACAAACAAACAAAAAAAAATGGTTCAATTTATACACACACATTTGTACGTTAATAAACCATAAACTTTGATCAAGCGAAAATGCGCCAATTCCACACACTCATGCACATAAACATTAGATTGTATATGTGTGAGTGAGTAAAATTTAAGCTACTGCTTTCATTACAACAAATGTATCCTTTTCGACTAATGGCCATTGAAACTTTGTGTTTATATATTTGTACCAAATATGCTATTACTGCATATATTATCCTGGGATTGGTTTGAGAATTAATTGTTATTTGTTGTGACAATCGGGTGGACATACTTATGCAAATACTTGTAGTAAATGTAAGCTAAATTATATATTAACAGTAAATAATTTTCAAGTCCAATAATAGTTTGGAATGTTTATTTACTAATAATTTCTTGGTGGGATTCTGTAATATATTATAGCTAAGTAAAATAGTTTATTTTTTTTAACAAAAAAAAGTGGTAAAAAACTTTAGAAGAATGTTCGAAGAATGTTCGAAGAATCGACAAAATACAATATTTATTAAAAATTCTGAGTAAAAAAAATATGGGCATTTCCATAGAAAACCGTGACGGCAACATCAAATGTAGACAACGGTGACGGCAATATCAAATGTAGACAAATAATTCCTTCTGAATTGTATTATTAAAGAATAATATTTGAATTTTAATAAATTATAAAGGATAAAACATATCGTACACCTAGTTCAAAAGTGACTCAACTCAAATTTTTCATTTTTCAGAAATTGAAAAAAATATTGGCAACTCTATACCAATTGAAATATAAAGTAATCCATAACTGTTTTAGCGACAGTTAATAACAACAAAATACACTGATATTTTTTTATATATAAACAAGTGTATTGTGCATAGTTTAAGCACATAAACCCGAAAAATTAATATTTTGAGTTAAATCACTTTTAAACTAGGTGTGCGATATCTTAGTTGACATGATGATAAAACGGACTGAAAAGTTGCGTTAATTTTTTTGGTAAATTTTTTCTAATTTTCAGTAACATTTTCTCTAACACTCAGAATATTATGTAGTTTAGTACTCGTATTTGTAGTTTAATAAAAAAGTTTTCAGTTGAGATAAAAGTAAAGGAAACTGCATTTATTTTTTAAATAAATATTATGTTCAAGTTTTTTTTTTACACATTTGTTTAAAATGATTTACTATTATTTGGCGATTTTTTCAGTTTTATCTATTATTTATATTTATTTCAAGTTTCATATAAATTCAATCACAAAAACAGAAAATTGTACTTTATTCGTTTCCTTTACAGTAAGGCGTGTATCCAGGACTATGTTTTAAAGTTGGGCCAGTAAAACATAGTCCTGGACACAATTTTTTTGGTATAGAACAGAAACAATTTTTTTTGGTATATGAGAAGCAAACTTTCTTAAAAAAAACAAAATAATATATAAATATACATATTTTTAATCGGGTAGACATGAAAACTGTTTTCTTTTTTTTTTTTGTATCAGCTATTACTTCCACTTAAATTTTTTTTTTAACAAACTAATTTTTTTATAATTCAAATAAAATCGTTTATTTTTACGGATTTGGGAGTATTTGCAAATTTTTTGTTTTATTTTTGATAGTAAAAACAAAATAAAATCCTTATTTTTATGGATTTTGTGGTAATTTTTGAATACGCTGAAAGAATTCTCTGCATAATATTAATGAAGTTTTAAATTATATCTATGAAATGTCACTGGAACTCGTTCATTGAAACTTTTCATTAAATTGCAATCTTTCATAAAATTAAACATAAAATTATGATGTGAGCAAGATTATTCAAGTTCAAGATCATTTGTTTTTTGTTAAACAAAAAACCGTGCAATGTTTATTTATTACTCAAAAAAGTTTCTGCCCGCTAACTTATAGCAGACTTTATCTACTGACAGGTCCTTACATGTTTCATTTCGCGTCACCGAAAGTCATCAGAGAACCAATGTAGAAGGGCTAGAATATTCTACCCAAATTTTGAAGGAAAAAGATCAACGCTTTACCCGTATTGTTTTATTTACCCAATGAGAAGTAAAAAACAAAATTGGAGGAATTGAACTAATTCAAATCAAAAATAAAACATTTTTAACTAATAAACATTGTTCGTGTATAGGCTAGAATTTCTATTCATAATACACTGCGTTTTTATTGTTTATTAAATAAACAACAACACTTTCTGATTATAGTATTAGGACCATAAATCAGTTTTGCCGTACTCTGCAATTTTTAAAATGTTTTACTTTTAATTTTCAAAAATTAAAACAAAAAGTTTATTTTTCGATATTTTATCATAAATTATGATGTGAGCAAGATTATTCAAGTTGAAGATCATTAGCGGGCAAAAACTTTTTTGGAGTAATAAATAAACATTGCACGGTTTTTTGTTTAATAAAAAACAAATGATCTTGAACTTGAATAATCTTGCTCACATCATAATGTATGATAAAAGATCGAAAAATAAACCTTTTGTTTTAATTTTTTAAAATTTAAAGTAAAACATTTAAACATAACATTTTAATAAATAATACCTAATATTTATTAAATAATACCTACAAAGTTTCACTGTTTCGTTAAAACTATAAACTTTTTCATAAAGTTTAGTGAAAAATTTCATTGAAACTTGTCCAAGAAATTCACTCTGTGCAGTTAACTATTAATGAAAAAACAAAAGTACCTATATTTTTGGTAGTTTTAAAGTACATATTTTGTTGATTTTAACGACAAAATGTTGTGAGTAAATTGTTAAAGCGTTCCAATTAAGGGTCAGTTCACACCCTATTAATCCATATCAAATATTTCCCTTTATTGGTGATTTTGTAAAATTATTGTGTATTCTCTCTTTTTAAAATAATAAAATAATGGGAAATAGTAGATATGGGCGAATAGCATGTGGATAGCGTGTGGATAGGGTGTGAATTAAGCTTAATGCCAAAATTCAAACAATTTTAAGATTATACGATAAAATAATTGTATTATTTGTATATTTTTTAAATAATTTATATTCGTTTAATTAATCGAATTATTTTTGAATATTAATCGTTTGATTGTTTGATCAAAATTTGTTTGATCGTTTATTTGAAAAATTAAAAACCCTGAATAAATGACCGCCCTAGTTTATATTGTACTACGATACGTATGAGTGTTAGTTAATATTTATTATCACTCATACGTGCCGTAGTACAATATTTCATAGTGAAAATTTTGTTATACATATATTGCAGCCAAAAAATGTATTTTTTGAATTTTTTTTTTATTGCAATACGAGCTTACACTCAAAATAAAAAAGATTAAAAAATGTTCATCATTTAATTTAAATAATGCAGAAGTTTTAATTAAAATATCGCTAATATAAGCAAAAAAAAAAAAAATATAAAAATATAACACACTGCCACAAAAAAACACTTTTTGTCAGAACTTGAAAACCGACCTAGTGGGGGTTGTAGGCCTAGGTGAGGACAAACAAAAACCGTTTTCAAACATTTTGAAACACCCTCAAAATTTTGAGTTATTTTCAAAAAACTGTTTTAGGGTACTTCGTAGCACTTTAGTACCTCTAACTCACACATTTTTTGACCGATTTCAAAATTTTAAACAGTACTGGAAAGGCAAAGAATTAAGCTTTCATGAAATGTATTCATAAAATATATATTCCAAGAAGCTAGGTAAGTTTTTATCAAAAGTTTCTCAATTTTTTTTATTGTTTTTCCTAATTTTTCAAATTCAACAAGAGTTATGTTAATTTTTTTCTATGAAAACCTACCTAAGACAATTTTACATAGAAAAAAAAACGAGATATCAGTTGTTAAAATCGGTTTATATTTGCAAAAGTTACTAAACTTTTTCTAA
Source organism: Delia radicum (assembly GCA_021234595.1). NCBI lineage: Eukaryota > Metazoa > Arthropoda > Insecta > Diptera > Anthomyiidae > Delia > Delia radicum. The sequence continues at coordinate 78,036,337 of CM037854.1, read as the reverse complement.
AATAAAAATTTTGGGATTGTAGAGTTTTCTATTGATAAACCACTTGACTTACAAACGTAAATTAAAAACTGTACAAATAGCTTAACCTAAGTTAACATGTATAGTTAGAAACAGGTGTTAATAAAAAGTTGAATAACTTTTACAATTTTCATCCGATTTGAAAAATAAAAACCATGTTTTGTTAAGAACTAAATTTGCTTTATACGTTGGTATAAAGCTTTATAAGCTTTCATATTAAAATAAGCAATGACAAGCTACTAAAATCAAAAAAGTTTATAATTTTCGTTTTTTTTTTTTTTGTAGATATTCTTAACAAAAACAATACTTATAACTAACAATTGTATCCAAAACTGCACGTCATTTTAAAGCGTAATCAGTTTTCTTTCCAAACCAAAAATTTCCAAAAATTTAAATCGGACAGAAACTGACTGAGTTACAGGGCGATAAGTTGACGAACATCACTGAAAACGGTTTTTTAGAATAACTTCTGAATCTGAGGGTGTTTCTGAAATTTTTTGACACAATTTGTAATGTACTCAACAAGACCTATAATCCACGCTAGGTCGTTCTCCAAGTTTTTTCACTGTAGCACCGTATAATTAAGAATTACAGTGAACTCTCAAAAACGTGAACTAATTTTTGCAAGGGGTGTTTGCGTTTTTGAGTTGTCCACGTTTGTGATAAGATTTTTTTTTTTTAACTATTTTACTATAGAATTGATCCACTTAGAATAAATTCTATTCCAAGTACTTTAACAAAAAATAAAATAAAATATGAAAAGATTTTGAAAATGTTTCTCCTGAAAAATACATTTTTAGACAAAATGTTTAAATATTCAGACACTTGACTATAGAAAAATATTAACATTTTAAGAAATTTTTCCTATTATAACACTTTCTAATTCTGGGACTTTTTTAAATAGACCAAATTCAGAATCTAAAACAATTTGTGAGTACCCAAATTATTGATTTTAATACGTTTTGGATTTTTAACAGTTCTTAATTTCTAATAAATTTATTATAAAAATAACTGCTAATTCTATTTAAATTTTATTCTATACGTTTTAAAGCAATTTAGATATAAAAAATTCTTAAATTCGGAGATACAGGAAAATAGTTAAAGAGTTTTTCTGTTCACGTTAGAAAAGCTGTTTATACTATAAGAATGTGGTGAAATTATTATTCGGGAAAAAATAAAATATTGAAGAAAAAGAAACATTTTTTATAAAAAAATGTGTTCACGTTTTAGAGCTATTGAACTTTGTTCACGTTTTGGAATAGTCAATGTAAAAAAAAGTGTTCATGTTTCTGGGACGTTCATGTTACTGGATGTTCACGTTTCTGCGAGTCCACTGTATAAAGTAAAAACTGCAGTATACTTAATTCATTTAATATAAATTCATACATATACGAATTTCAATTTTTCTTTGAACAATATTAGTAACTGTAGTCCACTGAGAGAATTTTCTGCATAGTATTACTCAATTTCTGCATAGAAGGAACGCATGCATTAAAACATTTAATTAAATTAAAGTTTTCACAATATGTTATGAAAAATATAATTTTATTTATTAATGTTTCACTCACTCGACGAAACTTTTCATTAAGAACCTAAAAACCTGAAAAAATGGCTAAAAATGGTCAAAAATCGTTACTTTTGATCGACATTAATGGTTTAAATTACGTGAAATTTTGAAAAAAAAGTCAAAACATTCCGTAAAAGAAAGATAAGAAGGCAAAAAAACTAATACAGTAGAATAAAAATTTTTTAAATAGCGCAGACTTAGCTATATCCATGAAAAATGGGTATATACCGATTTCTCAAAAACTGGAGCCAATCTGACACTTCCAAATGTACTTTCGCACTCAGGGGACTCCGCCTAATAGCTCGAAAAGCATTCATCGAAGTTCATTTTTTTCGGGTCAAAAACTATCACAGTGTAATCTAAAGAAAATGGTTGGAAACTAAAATTCTCTCTGTGTAGTTTCAAAATATTTGTAAGTGTACTTTGAGTTTATTTATACAAACACATATTTAAACGGTTTAAAATATTATGTTTTAACAAATTCCATTATAACTGGCTTTAAAGATTCGCACGGAACTATTAACATGAATTAGTCCAAACTTTAAATTCTGCATGCGTTAGTCAATCAGTCAGTCTTGTAATTGAAATAGACACTAGAGTGGGTAATTTCTTAAAAAGTTTCCCTGATTGAAACGTAATACCGTGCAGAAATTGAATATTGATAACAGAGACTCTGTGTGAAATTTGAATCTGGTCGGGCAATACACAACACAATATTATGTGACCGCGCATGTGGTTATATAATGAAAATTAATATCTTAACACATTTTGATTTGCAGTCAATATTAGTTATTTTTTGTCGACGAAGTCGTTCTTAAAAGCAGTCAAGCCTATGCGCGACTTATTATTTTAAATAGAAGTAGTTTTGTCAACTACGTACTTTATAATTACTGATAAGTATCCGGGGAAGTTTTATTATTTAAAAACTTGTAACCACATATTTTTCTAGCTACTTATAAGTATACTAATAACTACTTAATTTTGGTAAAATTGTTGCAAATTTACTACTATACAATGATTAAAGTTTTATGCAATATTACGCAAAGTCGGTAAATTCAAACACAAAAATGCGTAAAACTATTTTGCGTACATATACAATAGTATAAACTTACAGTATTTTTACCCACTAATGTGTTTAAAATTAAACACATTATGTCTAAAATTAGTATTGTTTTGCTAAATAACATTTTTAAGCACAAAGTTTGTAAATATACTAACTTATAATAGTAATAAATAATTCGTAATTTTTAAATTAAAAAATAAAAATAAAGAAATTAAAAAAGGCTAAAAAAAATCAGAAAATTAATAATTATTGACAATTTTTGTGAATTACTAGAAAAATTAAAATGTATAAATGTAACATTTGTGATAGTAAATTAAAAAACTTGGTAATGTACCAAAAGCATTTATACATCCATAAATTGAAATGAAACTTCCAAGTGCATGCAGAATTTTTGTGGAAAAATATTTTTTAATGAATTCAATCCTTCATTCGATTTTTAAATTTTAATTGAATTCTCAAATCACAATTTTATAAGTTTTTAAGTTGGTCTTATTTGATTTAATTTCTAGATACTTAAATCATTTTTCATCATTCGATTTATTCAATGACTGAATTCAGTAGTTGAGAATTCGATCGACGAATTCAATCGTAGGGAATTTAATCGATTTTTACTCAATCGATTGAAAAAAATTTTAAAAATTGAAAAAAAAATAGTCAAAAATGAAAAAAATTGCTAAAATTAAAAACAATCGACAAAATTGAAAAAAAATCTCTACAATTAAAAAAAAAACGCCAAAAAATAAAAAAAAAATAATTCGCTGAAATTGAAAATAAAAATTGTCGAGAAATTTCAAATGTATGTTCCAAATAAATTGTTCTCGAAAACTACGCATCGCAGAGCAAAAAGAGCATTTATTTGGAACATTGCCTTTATTTCGAAAACTAACAAGGATAAATGTACACGGACAAATTAATGTCAATATGTGAAATTTGGGAATTTTTTTTTTCTTTTTGGCGATTTTTTAAATGTTGGTGATTTTTTTTCTATTATGGTTATTATTTTCAAGATCACAGATTTTTTCATTTTGCCGTTTTTTTCAATTTTTCAATTTTTTCTATTTGATGGTTTTTTAAAGTTAGGCGATTTTTTGACTTTTGGCAATTATTCTCATTTCTGTTGTGAAATGCGTGGTAGAGAAGAATGAGTGTATTTTCTAAAAATCATAACTACATTGCAAATTTTCAATTTTCTGAATCAGACTGCGCAGTTTTTGGTATTGAACCTTCGTCAGTGACCCTGTTTTTTTTTTGAATAATGTAATATTTGTTATGTTTTTATTTGTTCGATTGCGTCTATATGAAATTTTCTGTACAAGAACTGACCGTGGTATAAATAAACTGATTTCTAATGCCACATGCACTCGCACTACACGTTAGACAGAGCGCTTTAGCATACTGATCTATCGTCAGGTCGAGTTTTGTTGTGATTAAAACGAGTTTTATTCAATACACGGTGTTTTTTGTTCTTGCATACATAATCTCAGAAGTAAAACTCCAACAGCACCACAGTTCTATTTTTAGAAACTTACCTCACTCTAATGACCACTGTTTTCCCATATGTTGTAAGTGATGCCATATCTATGATATATTTTTTGTATATTCGATAAATGGCGCTTACGTAGTTATTAAAGAATTGCCAGAGAGCAAAGTTTGATTTTTGTTTGAGTTTGAATTTGAATTTTAACGTCTTTTTCAGACAATTGCAATTAATTCTATAATTAATATGCAATTTTATTTAATTTCAATTGTGAAAGGCGTGGCAAAGAAAAATGGGTGTATTTTCTAAAAATCATAACTACATTGTAAATTTTCCATTTTCTGAATTTCATTTCATTTCTTTTCAGTTTTTTTTTTTTTTTTTAATTTTGGCGATTATTTTCAAAGAATAAATTCTCTACGATGGATTAAGAAAAAATTCATTTACAAAAGGTCAGATTTGATTTTTAGGGAATACAATCAAAATAGCATTCAATATTCGAAGCTCTGTAACCATTTAAAAACACTCACAATATGTTTACTGTTGTGAGGAACCAATTAAAATCCATAGAAATATTTTTTTCATCGTTTTCTATCGGTAGTTTAAAAAGCAAACTATAGAAATATACTTCTATCGGATATTTAAACAATTTTCAAAAATAAATAACAAAATGTGTTGAATATAAAGATAAATCAGCTGTCCTTTTTTTAATTGTATTTCCAGTTAATTTAATAGGTAGTTTTTAACATAATAATATTGTAAGTGTAGAAATATTGATTGATAAATTGTATTATAAAGTGTTTTATAATAGGTACTTGACAACTTTGAATTTAATTTGTGAACGCACTATTTCACTGATCATCTAACTGTTACTTTCCTTTTTTCAATAAACTTAACATTTTCATCATGGTAAAGTATACGAACGAACAACGTATGCAAATTATAAAAATGTATTCGGAGTCGATGACCGCAACTTTAAAAGCCTTCACTCCAATTTTCGGTCGTTATTCTCGCTCTAGTAGACAAGCAATAACAAGTTTAGTGCAAAAATTTGAGTCTACATATGTGATGCTGCCGTTATGTGATGCTGCCGTGCCAGTGAGACAACGGGTTGGCCGAAGTGCCGAAAATATCGCTGCCGTTCAGGCGTTCCTAGCAATCGATCTCAGGAACTGGGCATCGCCAAGACCACTTTATGGCGAATTTTGCGTAAGGATCTTGGTTTACACACATACAAGATCAAGCTGACTCAAGAATTGAAGCCGATGGCCGATGGAAATATCTCAAATGGTTTGCGTTTTATTTTAAAAAAAAATTTGTCAAGTCCCTATTGAAAAACCATTTATAACACATAAATAAAGCTAATTCTAAAAAAAAATGTTTGATTTATTTAAAAGATTTTTTGGTATGTTTTTCTGTCTTAACGCAACGTAGACATACGCATTTTTTGGGGGATTTTGCGTATTTAAAAAAGTATTGCTCCGCATTTTATCCGTATATTTAAACGAAAAAAATGTTTTACGCGAAAATTCGGTAAAATTACTATTTTTTCGAAATAAATTTACACACTTTTGTTCACCAATATACACGAAATGTGTGTATTTTTTTTTTCAATTTACTCAAATAGAGTAATAGAGTACCCAACTTATAGTGGGAGTACAGTTTCCTACTATAAGTTGGGTATATTTCAACAGAAATTGATTAGAGTGTACTTTCAAAAACGACCTCGTTGAGCAAAAATAATGAGTTTTGACGCAGAATTTTATGCAATTGGCCCTAATACTACTGCTTTTTATTACTGGCAATACTGGTAATGAGAGCCCATTACAGAGAATTTGCTGAGGTTCATTGTGGAGGTTATAAAGAAAAAAATAGGTTAAATCAAATGTATGCATTAGCGCGTCCCGAATTTGGCTTTTTTCGAATTTGAAAATGCTTGCCCCCCAAATGATGGGGATTTAGGACCCTTTTACGAAAATAACAAAAAAATATTTGGACAAAAAACCAGATGGCTACCGGATCCTAAAGATTGCAATCCTAGTGCATTTTGAGAAAAAAAAAAATATTTTTGATTTTAAAAAAATTGACGCCAAAAGTTGCGCAATACAGAGTACATTCCGGGTAAAATATTAAAAAAATTTCCGTAGAGCAATTTTGGTGCAGCGTTGCATCTTAAAGATGGAAAGTGAGTATATGTTTTTTTTCTTTCTTTCTTTCAAACTAAATTAATCACAAAAGCTGCGCAAACTAGAGGATATTAGTTAAAACTATTTCAAAAAATGTGATAGAGCTTTTCTGGACCAGCGCACAGTGGAACGAGATGTACTTTTTTGTAAAATTTTCTTGCAGGCCGCAGTTTTTAAGCGATTTTATCATTTGTTTTTGCCGCTTGTACCATATTTAATCCATCTCGTCCCACTGTGCGCTGGACCACAATAGCTCTATCACATTTTTTAAATAGTTTTAACGAAAGCGCTCTGTTTTCGTAGCTTTTGAGACTAATTAAGCTGAAAAAGAAAAAAATATACTCACATTTCAATCTTAAAGATGCAATGCTGCACCAAATTGCTCTACGGAAATTTTATTAATATTTTTCCCGGAATGTACTCAAGCTAAAAAAAATTTTTTTCGGGACGCGCTAGTATGCGTGTATTGGTGTTTTTTTTAATTGTAAGGTAATTTTTAACTAATTTTTTAGTAGCTTTTTACAGTTTTATTGCTATTAATTAGTCAGGGATGACAAGTATTACCAATAAAATACTGTTGCATTATAAAATACTTTATAATATTTTACTTGTTTCTTGAATTAATAGTAGTCTTTGACTTTATAAATTAATAGTAGTCTTTGACTTTCTAATTGTTATATTTGGATTAAGAATTTTTATAAAAAATAAAACAGTCATGATTTGGAAGTTACGTGTTTTACAAATACCGTTATCGATTCAAAACCCTTTCAACTGACTATCATTATCCCTAAAATACCGTTACCGAAATAATTGAAATACCGTTATCCGTAAAATACCACTACCGATATAACTAAAATTCAAATATCCCTAAAATAACGTTACCGAAATAACTAAAATACCGTTACCGAAATAATTAAATTAGCATTATCCATAATATACCGTTACCGAAATAATCTGACAAAATCAGAAAAAATAATCACTGTAAATAGATATATATTTTCCCAAAACTTGATCATAAACTACCTAGTCAGTAGAATTCCGGCATAATGGTGCTAAAATTATCGATGTGCTTTTTTAAATTTTTAAAGAGCTTCCAACCTCCGTATATTTACACAAATAAAGCAAATCAAACATATTAGCAAGGTTGATACTAGTATTTCGATCTGGCTAAAGATCTCATCAGAACCCGAAGTTTTAGAAAAGTTAGAGCCTCCATAATAGGCAGAACTTTAACAAAAAACATATTGATCATTAATTTTGCAACATTCTTGTGCATGATGTGCATTAACATTTTTTGAACAACTTAAATAACGTTAATATCGTTACCCCCTAAATTACCGTTACCAAAATAAACGAAAATAGCGTTATTCTTACAGTTACGCGCCATCAAATTAGTTACAACCCATGCTGTTAGTGTTTATATTGTACTACGGTACGTATGATTGCTAGTTAATATTAATTATCACTCATACGTGCCGTAGAACAATATTTTATTGTAGCATTTTTTTTTTTTTGTTATTATGTTAAAAGTTTTTTTTATACAAATTTTTTTTATACATAAAAAAAAGCTGCCGCTAATGGATTCTACACTTAAAATAAAAAAACGAGATTTTTTGACACTTAGTACTGCACATTGGGGTAGTTGAAAAACATAATAGTAATAAATATAGAACTTCTAAACTAATCATCCGAGCGGTACGAATAAAATTGGAAATTGTAAAAGAGGTGTTAATATTTTGTAATATTGAGATTGCGTCGCAATATTTTAGTACAAACAGTAGCATGCTTCTTAAAAAAACAAATTACCAAATTTTCTCCACTGTGGCGGGTACAGAGGCAAATTTTTTTCGCATTTCAACTAATGCGCTGTATCAATTCAGCCAAAACTTACAACAAATAAAACATTCTCAGACACAGTGTCCCTTTTTCGACCTAGTAGATTTAAACGCTAGAAAACGATAATCAACTAGAAAACGATAATCAAGACATTTAAAAACCTTAAAATTACTCAATACCTAGACTTCAATCTCAAATAAAAGCTCAAATTGTTCAATTTCTGCCCTTTTTTGATGGAAATTTTTGCAAAAATTATATAAAAAAATATAAAAAAGCTTAATATTTTATATATTAAATTGTTATAATATATTAATAATGTATTTTCATGCTTGAAATTAATTCATCGATTCTATATTTTTTTTTTAAATCTGACCGTTCCAACGTTAACGGAAGATTTTGATTAAAATACTACTAAACTTATAAGAATTAAATCGTCAGGGTTGCCATATAACAGTTTTAATAATGGCGATCTTCTTCCAATAAATTTTCAAAATCGGTTAACTTTAAAACAACAAAAAGGTTTTCATATATTTTTCAATAACGATTTGTTCACAAAATTAAACAAAAATTTAAAATTGTCCTTATTTTAAACGAGCTTAAGTTCATTTATTTATTAATTATAATTATTTATTTCCATAATTTGGCCTCCACATTTCGTGACTTCTTCAGGGAACAATTATTACAAGGTTTTCAATCAAATTGTAATAATTGTTCCCTGAAGAAGTTACCCAATGGGGAGACGAAATATTAGAAATAAACAATTATGATTAATAAAAAAATGTTCTTAAGCTCGTTTAAAAAAAGAAGAATATAATAAAAGAAGATCAAAAAAAACTTAACTTTTTTCAAAATTTAAAATTTTAAAATATCTTCAACTATCTAGGATTTATGAGCTCAAAGTCTTTATTGTAGTTGAAAATATTTCCACTAGAGGGCGCTTTAAGACAAAGAAAAATTACAAAATTTTCTTAATGAATTATGGTTTTATGTTTCTGCAAAAGTTTGATTGGAAAACGCGGATCGATGAAGTGCCATTAATGAGTTAATGAGCTTAATACTAAAATCGAAAACTCACAAAAAAATTGAAGGACTTTAAATTGTATGGAGCAACCAAAATTTTGATATACTCAAAAAGCATTCTTATAAAAATGTTCATATTTGTGAATTTTAAATTATTTAATATGATTTCCTGCAAATAAGTAACACTAAGTGCAACTAAAAATCATAAAACCGGAATGCGTGTTTTCCAAAATAATCGCGATATCCTTTTTAAGTTCTACTATATGCCAACAAAAATTTTGAGTTTATTTTTATATATTTTGGTGGTTTAACAAAGTATATTTTGAAATGTGATAAATACAATTAATCTATTGATTGATGTATTTCAATTAAATCCAAGTAAAAACAGTAATTTTAATATTGTAAATTTGCTTTAATCTTAAAACCGCTGTTATTTTTGCACCGGTAAGATAAAAGCGGTTAATGCGGGTGTATTTAACATACTTAAACACAGGCAAATACACATACCCAAGAGGTTATTCATGTCATAGCACGACATTTTTGGCAAATATTTTGCCTCAAAACGTCGAAAATTTGTGAAGTTCCTCATATCCTTTTTTTCCAAAATCTCAATTTTTTATATTGTCGGATTATTACCAAATTTCATATTTGGCTTTAGGTATCAGTACACAACTTTTTGAAAAAATTGTCCACTCTAATATACGTATGTATGTTCTAGGGTATTTAATCGGTTAACCGTTACTCAATTAATCGATGCTTTTTATACAAACAATTGTTCTAGTAAATTCGCCAATTTCGAGTACCGAATAACTCTAACTAATTTGGTCGAGTAAATAAAAAAATTATATATTTCAGTCTATCTTTTACAAAAAAAAAAAAAATTAATTATTTAAAATTTTTTAAAAGAAGTTTTTTTTAAATAAAGTATAAATCAATGCATCAGTTACAATTTCAATTTGCATATTATATTTGTTTCATAGGGCTATAGCTTTTTTACACTGCACCACGCTATGAGCTATACTGTACGGATAAAAAATATTATTTTGGTTATTTTGGAGAAAAAACGTTCGGCACCGAGACCAATGCCTAAAATATCACATTTTTTGCAATTTCTTAAGACATTTTTAAAATAACTTTAAAAATTACAGACATTATTATATTGCAATGAAGCGTTGAATTTATAAAAAAAAATTAAATTTCCAGCAATTTAGTGAAATTTTTAAATATCTAAATATTTAAAAGAAAAAAAAAGTTTTAGCAATCGCAAATTATTAGATTGTGTTAACATATTTCGCTAGATTTGAATTGTAATATAATAACTTGTTGGTATTACAGCTTGGTTTGGGAAGGTCACTATTTTATTTTATTCATTAATCAATTTTGCAAAAAAATTAAGTCGAAACAATGAAGTCGACCAACTGCGAAAAACTAATGTAACTTTTCTTTATATTTTTCCAATCCTTTGACTGTTATGCCATAACATATTTGGAATTTGGATATAAATGCTAAAAGTTATATGCCTAATGTTTTCTTAAAGTCGAACTTTATTAAAGCGAAATAATATAAAGTAACACATTTCAATTGTACACTCAAATAAAAAAGTTAGTAAAGTCAGCACAAAATGTTGCTGAGAAGGCAAAATTTTAGTTAGAAGGGTGATTGCAAAAATTGCTAATGTCGGCAAAATCTTTTGCTGAAAATCAGCGAGCTGATTTTATATATATGTTCCCCGCATAGTTTAGGGACACTTGCTTACTTTGGGGACAGCCCGCAAAGTTTTCGAGCCTTTTCATACATCTAGCGTATACGATGAGGACAGTTGGTTCGATACACCGCATATTTCGGGGACAATTTTGGCCGTGTCCCTAAAGTATGCGCTGTGCATACATATCTATATATATATATGTAATATTTGTTATTTTTTTGGCTTCGTGTCTAGAGTTACTGCATTTGTCTTCATTTAAAAGATGACATCACTTAGTCAACCATTGATGTAGGTAGTTGAAAGATGATTTTGTTTATGTTCTATATAATTATTTCTATATATTTTTAGATATTAAATAAATTCATGTCGTGAATGTGAGAGTATAACCATTTTTATGTTTTCTAACGTATTGTAAATTATATTTAAAAGAATCACAATAAAAATTTTAAATTTCCGCAAATAAATTAACTAAAATAATTATTTTTCTACAACTTTTTTGAGTCTTTGTCAGTCTACTAAAATTCAGCAAAAATTTTATTAACTTTTATCAAGGACTTTTTAATTTTTAATCAAAAAACTTTAGCTGAATCTACGAATTTTGTTGTTAAAAAACAGCTCGATGATTTTCAGAAAAAGATTTTGCTAACACAAGCAATTTATTTGCAAACACCCTCCTGACTAAAATTTTGCTACCTCAGCAACATTTTTAGCTGATTTTACTAATTTTTTTTTTTTTTTTGAGTGTACTTTCAAGTGCTTCAAATATCATAACTAATTTAACTCATTATATCTTGACCACGTAGTTTATAAACAACACCCAAATCGTATTTCTTCAAGGAAGAATTTGACTGGGTCAACAATACACCAAAAGAAAGACTGTCTAAAGCCGGCAAAAAAGTCTGCTAAGATAGAAATTTTTTATCCTGGAAATTACTAACACTATGTTAAATTCTTGCTGCTAAGATCAATAAATTTTTATAGACATATCATCAAAATGTTTGCTGGGTTTATATGTAAAATATTTAGGTACGGAATTCATTATGCATAGTTAAATTTTAACTTACATTCACATATAAACTGTGATAACGTGTAAATTGTTGTTTGTCTAAATGTTATGTAAGAGTTGAATAAATATTTATATTACTTTCTATGTGTTTGTATTCTGTGTGTGTGTGTAAGTGTAAGTAAATATGGAAATATTTCTATGTTCGTATATATATATATATATATATATATATATATATACAGTTTTTAAGTTTGTGTTTGTAAGTTTAATCAATAAACAATGTAAGATATTATTTGTATTTTTAGATGTGTGTTGGTATAAGTGTATAAAGGAGAATTTAAGTTTTGTATTTATTCTTCCATTATATACAATTACTTCTGACAAGCTTTGATGTAACATTGCTTTAATTGTTTATATTTATGAGTGTAACTACCCCGTCAGAAACTGCTAGTGCTACAAAAACTCAAGCACTGGCATACCACTGGCTAACCGAGGATTTGTAAATATATTACTGGCAGAACCCTTGTTCCGGACGCTTTTCCAACGTGTTGACATAATAATTTCAGTGGTCCACAAAAAAACGATGTGTAAAAATGTTTTCCTAGTGCTATCCAGTCAGAAATTACCAACGTTTCAAAAGTCTTATTTTATAAAGAAGATGATGCTTTGTTTAAAAAAGTTTATAGTCGAAAGGTTTCGAGTTCGATTCCGGTTCCAGGCATACATTATTTTGTGATTTTTTTTTATATTTTTTGATATTTTTTTTACTATAAAATCTATTTTTTGTTTCTGGAAAAGTTTTTTTGAACAAATTTTTTTTTTTTATTTTTCCCAACGTTAGCAAGTCGTTTCCAGCAAACCTTATGTCAGTGCTGACATATTTGATCAGCCAACTGTTACCCAGCAGTTATCAGTGTTTAGAGCTGTCGGCTGCCAATCTTATGGCCGGGGTTCAAATCCCGGCGGAACCAAAAAAAATTATACATGAACTTTTTTTTATTTTTACTTTTTAAAACGTTTTTATATACCACCTATTTCATGGTTTTGACAACGTTAGAAATTTTGTTTCCCAAGTGTTTGTCCGTCACGTTTTGAACAGACGGACCCTCTTTTCTGACTGGGTATATATGTCTGTGTGTATGTATGTATTTATGTAAACATGTGTAACTTATGATAAATTAATACATATAAATGTATACTGAGTATAAAAGGTTAATATTGTAATTATTTTTTGAATGAACTAAATATCCCAGTAAAACTTTCAATTACTCGTTGATAGGTTTGGGAATAAAAAAATTAAGGTTTGTAACTAGTTAGTTTTAAAGGGTGTCCCAAGAAGAGCGCAATTTTTAAATTTTAAATAAAACACAGATATTTAAAAAAAAATCGTTAAACTTTATTATATCGTAAAGTAGACAGAATGAGGTCATGTATGGAACAATATATCGTGCAGATGGCCGCCGCGGCTTTGCTGGCATGCACGCGATCTTTTAATGATATTTTCAATGACCGTTTTGCATGAATGCTGCGGTATTTCATTAATGCAGCGTCAAATTTCCTCTTTTAAGGCTTGAGTCGTCGTCGGCTTATTCGCGTAAACCATCGACTTCAAAAAACCCCAAAGAAAAAAATCTAATGGTGTTAAATTGCACGATCTAGGCGGCCAATTCTGATCTCTAAAACGCGAAATAACACGACCGGGAAATGACTGATGCAGCAATTGAATTGTTTCTCTGGCTGCATGACATGTGGCGCCGTCTTGTTGGAACCACATGCCCTCCATATTCATTTCTTCAATTCTAGGCAAGAAAAAACTGGTTATCATTTTCATAAAACAAAGGTCCAATGATTCCTCCAGCCCAAAAACCACACTAAACAATGACACGTTGAGGATGCATTTGCTTCTCGTGAATCACTCGAGGATTTTCCTCACCCCAAATGCGACAATTCTGCCTATTGACGAAGCCATCAAGATGAAAATGGGCCTCGCCAAATTGATCGCAATTTGCGAACTGTAGCCGCAAAACTTTCACCATTTTGGTAAAACAATTTCACAATGAGAATGCGTTGTTCATTCGTGTAGCGCTCCATTTTTACTAACCTCGTACCTTCTACTAGCAAACAATAACAATTGTTCAAATGTCAAACAATGACACTTCGAATGTTGCCAGATTTAAAAATTGCGTTCTTCTTGGGACACCCCTTTATATTTCAACCCCCTATTCCAGTAACACATTACAAAACACATATTACCTCCAGTATAAATGTAATGTTTTTTTATTTTGAAAGCCATCCCAGTATAAAATGGTTGAACTAGTTCCGAAATGTTCTAATTTTCAGACTAGTAAAAACATAGTAGTTGTCAAACTGTAATTTTGAACCAGTTGTGCTAGTATAAAATAATCTGTGTTAGGGCTGTTTGAAAAAAATATATAAACTTTACATGTTTATGAAAATTATGTTTTGATTATTACATTTGTTTAAAAAATAGTTAAAGTATACAAATAAACATTTCATTTTTGTATTATGAATTGGGCTGAGGTGTAACTCAACTGGTACAGTACTGGTACCAAAGAGTCACTCCAAAACTAGTTTGTGTGTTTAACTTTAGAATCAGTTTCGTTTTCCATATTGCTTTCCAAAACAATAATTTTAAACCAGTAGTGTAAAAGCTCCATAGGAAATATTATAAGACTGTTTCAATAAACTTCATTTAAGTATGAGTTTTGAAGTTCTAAATTTGTTAATATTTGTTTTTAATAATATATTCTGAAAGGGCAAATAATCAAAACAGTTTCTGTTAATATTAAAGATGTTATATAAGAAATTATGTGTCACTGTAAAGAAAGTCCAAAAAAATGTCTGCAAAGCTAATTTTTTATACATTTGTTAAGTGATTGTGGTAAAATAAAAGTTTTTGAGTCAGTTCGCCAAATTAAATGAAAAATAAACTTTTTGTAATAAGAACGTAACATCCCAGATAGAAATTTATAACCTTGCAAATAAAATAGTACTGGCAAACCAAAGCCATATTTGTAAAACTCACCGTTCTTAAAATTACCAATGGTTCAGCTAATATTGTACTAGAAAAGCACTATTTTGTGTGCAATGCATGTGTTTACCAATTTTACCAATATCACAACTAATTAGAAGCATTCTTTTTTTATAGTTTATGATACTTCTCACATTTAAATACGAGTATGATGTAAATGACTAATGCCCAGTTTTTCACTTCGTATTTAAATGCCATTTGGACTTTAAGTTCTATTTAAATACAAATGTCAGTTTTTAACTTAAAATTTAAATCACATTTAATTGACCAATCTGGGGCATTTAAAGTCTATTTAAATTGTACAAATATAACATATGATTTTGACAGTTTGTTTTTTTCCGCGTGGTAAAACAAACAATAAAAAATAAATTAAATTTCAGCAGCCAAAAATTCAACTTCGGATGAAATTTTCACTTCTCTTCATTTTTATTTTATTAATTTAATTATAATTTATATTTTATTTATATTTATATTTATATATATTATATATATGTATGTACATTAGGTTGTACCAAAAATTAGGATTTTTTCGGAAGATCTTTCCTAATTTGGATACTCATAAGGTAAAGTATTTTTGAGAATTTTATCAGATTTTTCGGAAGTGGTTTAGAGGTCGGCGCAAACCGATTTTGTACCAAAACTCGAGCTTTTTGGGCTTTTATTGAATTATTCTTGAAAACTGCTAAAAAAAATCGGTAATTTTTCGGCTTCTGAGTAAATATTCTTAAAGAAAATTTTCCGATCTTTAATTTTATGTGCATAAGTAATAAGTTTCGTCAGGGATTTTGCACATTTTGATACATTATATAACAGTTTTTGTAAATTTTCAACAAATATGAAAAAGAATGCTTTATAACTTTTAAAATTTGTATGAAGACTAAAAAAACTAATGATGCAGTTTAAAAGATTATGAAGTTTTAAATAAATTAGCAGAAAAACCAATATAATTTTCTCTTACCGTTCTCGAGTTATACCCTTTTAAAGCTTTGCACCCATTGTATGAAATTTTTAGTACTATAAGATTTGGACATCCGATTTGTTGTAAACTTTAGATTATGAGATTTGAAAATTTATTTATTGTATGTCAAAGCTTAGTTTTAAGTGTTGTCAAGTTGTGGACAGCAAAAAAAGTAGCCAAAAAGCCGTTATCACTAGGTGGCACTGATATGGCTCGAACTAAAACTCATGATTTATTTATTTATAAACAAATTCAGTGTTTTATTACAAAAGCTAGCCTAACTTTTTTTGAAGCCTGCAACACTTCTACTGATTTTTTACAAACGGATCCAGAAAAATGGGAAAACAACAAATCATTTCAGGAAGCAAAACACAAAGTTCAACAATTGCAAGTTGTAAATGATGTCGCAGAACGTGGTGTGGCCTTGGCTAATATTTATATCAATATCACAACTTCTGAAACAGACTTTCAGAGTTTACTGCAGGGGGTAGAGCAGCATCGCAAGAACTCTAATAAATGATTTATAACAAATCTATTTTTTTTGTTTTTAATATAATTGTTATGTATGAGTGGTAAGTAACTATTATTTTATTTGTAAAAACATTTTCTAAATCCAATTATTTAAAGTTTAAACCAATGCAAACCTAGTTCACACCTTATAGTATTATACATTTCATACAATGTGTACAAAGCTTTAAAATGGTATAACTCGGGAACTAATTAATTTAAAACTTAATTATCTATTAAGCTGCATCATTAGTTTTTTTAGTCTTTATACAAATTTTAAAAGTTATAAAGCATTCTTTTCCATATTTGTTGAAAATTTACGAAAAACCGTTATTAAATTGTCAAAATGTGCAAAATCATTGCCGAAACTTATTATTTATGCACATAAAATTAAAGATCGGAAAATTTTCTTTAAGAATATTGACTCAGAAGCTAAAGAAATATCGATTTTTTTTACCAATTTTCAAGCAAAATTCAAAAAAAAGCCCAAAAAGCGCGATTTTTGGTAAAAAAAATCGATTTGCGCGACCTCTAAACCACCTCCGAAAAATCTGAAAAAATTCTTAGCCTTATGAGTATTCAAATTAAGAATGATCCCCAACATTTTTTTTTTTGAATGGGACACCCTTATGTATATATTATATTTTTTTTTTATTTCTATATTTTATATTTTCTGCTTTTTTCTATTCTTTAAACAGCTGTTTTATGAATAATGATCATTAATTTTTTGACATTTCACGATGCTACCATACTTTTGTCGCAAATAAATAACAATTAAATTGTCATTTAAGACTGAAAAACTGAAACTGTATTTAAATACAACTCAAATTTAAATGGCAATTAACTAATTGCATATTTAAATGCGAAGTTAAAAACTGGGCATAAGACGGAACTGTATAGCTGTTGTGATTTTAAATGTGGTTTATTATACATATTTCTCAAAACAATGGCAGCAATATTCAGAGATAAAAGAAATTGGAGCTGGAGTCCCACAAGGCAGTATTCTTGGTCCTATACCTGTTATATACAGCAGATATACCCCCTCTACCAAACAACAGTAAAATAGCAACATTTGCAGACGACACCTGTATACTATCGATTGGTGATAATGAAGAGGAATCTTCTTCTAAATTACAAGAATCTAAAGAAAAATTAGTTGAATGGACAGACGCATGGAAAATTAAATTAAATTAAATGAATGTAAATCAACCCATGTTAATTTTACCAATAAACAAATTTCGTATAAACCAATTAAAATATCAAACTCTACAGTCCCATATGAAAACTGCGCAAAATATCTTGGAATGACGCTTGATGCGAAACTTAGATGGTCGGCTCATATCAAAATGAAGGAAACAGAACTTAATTTGAAATTCAAGAAGCTGAAACGGTTAATTGGAAGAAACTCTATGGTATCAATAGAAAACAAATTACTTATTTACAATCAAATACTAAAACCTGTTTGGACTTATGGAGTTCAGATGTGGGGTTGTCCAGCTAAAAATCTTATTGAAATTATTCAACGTATGCAGAACAAAATATTAAAAAACATTGTTAATGCTCCATACTATATTAGAATTGACGATCTACATAGAGATCTTGGTGTAATGAAAGTCGACGAAGTTATAAGGCTGTTTGCAACTAAACATGCGGATAGACTTCAGAGCCACATAAACCCAGAAGCTAATATTTTACGTATAGATGAAATCTACTCGAGAAGACTAAAGAGAACCAAACCACAGGATTTGGTGGCTACTATTGCTTAAATCTTATTCAATAAAATAATAATATTACTTATTAGTGTAATGCTAGGTGTAATTAAATGAAATGTATATATATTTATCTTTAATAACATTTCAATAAAAAAAATAAAAAAATATATTTCTCAAAACTAATTAAATTTGGGGCATTTTGAAAGCACTAAACCTTTTGAACTTTCAACGTTTTGCCAACGGTGGTAAGTTCGTTAAAACCAACTGTTGGCCACTGTTATCCACCGGGTATCAGGACAATACTACCAAGATTGTTAATCCCACGTTCTGCCAACGCATAACCGACCGTCGCCGATGCTTTGCCAACACTGTGCCGTTTGTATTTTTCTGACTGGGATGTTACTTTTCTATTACAACCCCTTTTATTTGAACAATGGCATGTCCATCGTACATAAAAATTTAGTATTGGCAAACCACTGCTTATTTTTTAAAACTCACCGTGCTAAAAATGACCAAAGGTACAACTAATATTGTACTAGAAAAGCACTATTTTGTTTGCAATGCATGTATTTCCCAATTTTACCAATATCACAACAAAGCCAATTGTGACAATTTTTTGTTGTTGTTTTTGTTTTTTCTTTGATATTTTAAATTTTGAATCTCGCTCCTAGACGAGGACAAGAAATTCTCATTGAGTTTGTGATTTAACGTAACAAATATCTCTAGAAATTCTAATAACAAAGTCCCCTGAAGATTTCCTTGGGCAGGAATGAAATCCGGATAGGGACATGCCTACATCAGATTGCTTTTCACAATTTGTTAAATAAGTTTTGGGACTCGA
Source organism: Delia radicum (assembly GCA_021234595.1). NCBI lineage: Eukaryota > Metazoa > Arthropoda > Insecta > Diptera > Anthomyiidae > Delia > Delia radicum. Next base: position 78,017,389 of record CM037854.1, on the reverse strand, counting down.
GCACATTTAATTACTATAAATGCAATTAATGTTTATCCCGATGAAAATAAATTTAAATTCTTTTTTATACTTTATGACACTTCTCGCATGTAAATATGATGTAAATGACTAAGACGGAACTGTATTACTGTTTTTTAAAATTTGTCTTATGATACATATTTCTCAAAACTAATTAAATTTGGAGCATTTTGGAAGCACCAAACTTTTTGAACTTTCAATGTTATGCCAACGGTGGTAAGTTCATTCAAACCAACTGTTGGCCACTGTTATACACCTGATGCCACAACAATATTTCAAAAATTGTTAATCCCACATTCTGCTAACGCATAACCTACCGTCGCCAAAGCTTTTTCACCACTGCGCCGATTGTAGTTTTCTGCCTGGGCACTTACCTCGGTAACATGGTACACCTCACCTTCAGGTAAACTGTCATCAAAAAATTTTTTTTTTAAATATTTAATTTTTAGACTAAAAATTAATTTAAAATTTTCAAATATGTAATAAAAATTTAGGGCCCAACTATATTTAGCGAAGTTGAATTAAGGAAATGAGCGATTGTATGAAAATACATTAAAGCAGCCATATTTAGCTTAAGTCAACTTTTGTAAAGTTCCATCTCTATTAATTTGATTAATTTGTAATCGAAACTCATTGTACCCAACTTAATGAAAAAAACATTTCAAGCAAGCAAAAGGAAGTTAAAAAACTAGAAATAACCCTGTGGGAAATGGACCAGTTACTTGTATGGTCAAGTGCCTAGAACTTTGTGTGTATGAACCAGTCCTAGTTTCGGTTTTGTTATATGAAAGTGACCGTTACTTTTAACATGGGCTTGTCATAGGAGGTGACAATTGATACCTGGAGAGCACTGTGTGACGTGGAGAATAACTTTACCAAGGTAACCTATCACCGTACCGACTGAATTGAATATGCTACGGGACAAGTCAGAAGTAGGTAGCGTCTAAGTATGACCATTTTAGAATTTATGTGATATAAAACAGAACCAGTAGGAAAAAAATTATCACGTGACTGGCGTAGGTGTACGTATCGTAGAACTGGAGAAAAATTCTTGAAGGAAAACTGGTAACATATTAATCGCAATGTGTTCTGTTATAGAGATAGTTTGAGTAGAATAGTTTTGTAAAGTACCACTGCACTGGTCTAAGGGGTACATGTCGCCGGGCATGCGAAAATTAATTAGCAAGTAACCTGTCACTTTTTATACAGCTTGTGTCATATTATGTACGGGTTGCTAACTAGCCCGTCCGGAACCAGTCACTGCACTTATTCAGAATAGCTTGTCATACCACCTGTTCAAAAACCTTCAAAAAGGCACAACAAAAATCAATTTTAAAATTAGTTTATTTTGTCTATACCCAAAACAAAACTATAACGTTAAATTCATTATGACAATTTAAATTTTAAAAAGTCCGGATGTTCAAAATATAGATTTTTTGCAAGTTTTTTTCTTTATTTAATTTTAATTTTGTATGCTGCATTATAATTCTAGTTCACAATAATATCTTTATAAAAAGGAGGAGCTGCAACAATTCATCACAAATTTAATGTATAACTTATAAAGCAGAGCAACAAAATGTATACTCAGCTTCAATTTTGTTCCCCAAAAGAAATTCTTAAAAATCGCCAATTACTTACACCTAAAAAATCGTTACCAAAAATCTTGTAAAATATCTTAAAAAGATATTTCGAAACCAATATGCAGAAATTTTGCAATTTTAATTTATATTCTAGTAAAGTGTTTCAAGTTTTTGAATAAGTTGTGCAAAAAATCTTATTCTGGTGATAGTTCTTTGGTAGCAATATTTTATGTGTAAAATCGCCAGTCGGCATTTCGTGAATTAACTTGCCAAACGAGTTTTAAGAACGCGAAGTTTGGCGATAAATCGACATATCTGACAAAGATGGTCACTGTCTAAACAGTTCCTTATTCAGTTGTTTTAAACCAGTGGAGTGTTACGTCTTCATTTCTACTGTCACAAAGTCGGTACATTAAAAATTCCTTCAGTGTTGTATGTAGCAGGCAAGGAACTGCATCCTTTGGCACTAATTGCCATATTTTCATCCACTGCTAACGATTTTGAACCAGTTCAATGACCAGTAGCAACTTCAGCTGCAACGATCCCAGTTGCTTCAGTACACTTTGATGTTATGTCACTTTTTCTTCAGTTACATAATATATCTGGTACCAAACCGTGACTTAACACTTTTTGGTGCACCACAATTTTGGTTTCACCAGTTGCGTGACGTGCTCCCCAATCATACATCACAGAATTACCACTTTGAATCAATCGACCCTTCATTTGCCGTAGGGAATATAATGTAAAAAGTGAATAAAAAAAATATGAAATCATTAAATCAATCCGCAAATTTGTCAAAAAATTTTAAAATTTAAACAACCCACATATGGTCGTGCTTTAAGTTGGAGAAAAATTAATAAAAAATGTTAACCAAATTAAGAAAAGGAAAGTCAATTGTGGTTAAAGCTTTAATTACATTAAATTTTATGTAGAAACGAATTAATTATACCATAAAATAATTTAAACATGTGAGTTTGATGTTAAATGGCTAGTCGGTAATGCCAATAGTTGTGAAGTAATGCAAGGGTAAGGAGTTTAACTTATTACCAGGTAACATGTTCTGTAATGCCAACCTATTACAGAGGTTTTGCTGGGATTATTTGATTTACGTAATTTGTGTTGAAATTCCATAATGTTGGTATATCTTCATATCGAAAATATTTTACGGCAATCAATCCATCTTTTATTGTTTGTTAAATGAATATAAATGCATAAAAAGGGTACAAACAAAATTCACAAGAAAGGACGAATATATGATATTTAGTAATTGGAATTGAATATACAAATGTAAGCCTGTCAGTCACTCCTTAAGTAGGATAACAATGAAGAAATTAATATTTGACTTAATAGATGAATGAAGTGAACTTTAATATATCATAGCTAGGGCAAGGAATTTCATGCAAATGCATGTTCTTCTCGATAATCCTAATCTGATACATACACCCAGATAACTGACTCGGTCGTGGCAACCGTATATGTAGCCAATCGAATGACTCGGTTGCTGGGATCGATTATTTATTTATTTCATTCATTTGCAATACAATAAGCCTTAAAGGCCAAAGACGTATTGCTAGTGTGCTACATAAATTCAAGAATATATTTAGATTAAATTCAATAAACAGTATATATATATATAAAAAAAATACGAAAATATCCTTAGAACAGGATAGCAATAGCTATAAAATTGTACACTTTATTTTTGGATATGGTTCAGCTGTTTCAACATAACTAGGAAAATGTAAAAAGTCCATACTGGAGAAAGCCTGACCTAAAACAATTTAAAAACACTCATTCATACAGTGTCCCGGAAATGTGACAAAAGTCTGTTCCTAAAAACATTATACGATAATGTAAAAGTACGTAAATTCAAAGGCAAAAAATTCCAGCTTCTAGCAGTTCTAATAAGTAAAGATCGTTCAAAGATTGTATTATTTATAAGTGGTTCAACTATCTGAGGGTTTCTCTCAGACCTAGAAAATATAAATTCAGAACGTAAGTAATTGGGTACACCAGATCTAATGACCTTATAAAAGAACAATAAAATGCGAAGTTCTATATACTGTGTTAGGGGGCAACCGAGAAAGTTAATAACTGCACTAGATACGTGATCACGAAGTCTAATTCCATATACAAACCGCACAATTCTTTTCACAATTAGCTCAAGCCGCACTATATTATACCCAAAAGTACCAGAATCAACCTCAAGGCAGTAATTAACATGCGACATCAACAAAGTGCGAGCAAGAACATATTTCACCCTTACAGGCAAATACAAGCCACAATTGTAAAGTTTTCTGAGTCCCAAAGTTACCCTAGATGAAACAACAACAATTATTCGATTGTTATAAACATTTCAACAGAATTTCTGCCACGACAATATAATATCGATTGCCTCAACAGAAATTTAACTACCAACGAGTTCAGTGGCTACAACCGAACCATTCGATGGGCCACAAATACAGTTGCTACGACCGAGCCTATTTTCTGGGTGTATAGAATAAATATTTATCCACGTCATCAAATTTAGAACAAAATGACTATTTTGCCATTTTTATTGCGTGTTTTTTTTTTATATTTTACATTTGTTTAAGTATTTTTCTATAATTTGTTGCAAAATTTTGATGATATTTTTTCTGAACCGAAGAAAATCGAAGATTCTGTTCACTGGTGCCAGGTATTTTTTTTACAAATCCCCCTAAATTTTTCAAAAAAAACCCCCTAGATTTGCGCTACATTCAAGAAAAAAATCTTCTTCATATTTACGAAAAACTTCATAAATATTAAGAAAGACTTCATTGATTTTCGTCCAATGTAACACTTCATAAATATGATAAAGTTGTGTCATAAAAGAGTAAATTGATGACAGACTTCTTCATATTTATAAAATGTTTCATAAATATGATGATGAAGCTTCATAACTTTTTAGGATGTTTCTAATAAATTTCATTTTGAATTGTCAGGTTTGAGATCATACCCAGTAAAAAACACTGCTTACATACAAGCAGGTGTGTAAGGGAGTAAGCCAAAAATAACCCCTTACATACTTGCTTACATATACTATGATTTTTATATGGCGAGTTCCCACTTGTTAGCATTACTTTTGTGCAAAACAAGCGCTGATTTTAGCGCTTATAAAAAGCTGTTATTTCATGGCTTGCAGTAAAATCATATTTCATGTCTATATTATTACGATTAAAAGTAATAGCATGAATATAACATACACAATTTATTTTACATAAAATTCTACAGACATTAATTCTTTGTTGTTAAAATTTTTGACATATAATATAATATTTTAAATTTTTTTTACGCTCCACGTGCTAGCTCTTCAGAAACAGTTAAATGACTAATTATTTTTTATTACATACTCGAAAATACCAAACCCAATCAGAAGTCACTCGGAAAATTGGTACAGATCGTTTATAATAGACTATATGAAACTTTCTGCATTACAGCCTGCATCCTTATAAGGGATTAGGGTAAGCTGCTTACAACCTGCATCCTTGATAAGGAAAACAGTAAGCTCAAAAATTTTGTTTGTCTATTTTTATACAAAAATTATTCGCTTCTTTTGCTGTTTCTCATTAGCGCACTTGTTTTGTTCTGCTTCTAAAAACACGAACATTTTTTACTGGGTAATTGAAATGTTACTATTACAAATAGAATATATTAATTGTTAATTAATGTAAGAGTAGATGAAAAAAATCTTGGGGGTTGAGCACTAGAGGGAGTGGTGCAGTTTCGATATAAGCAACTAGGTCATCTTCAGCCTCATTCTAATCCACCAACCAGAAGAAACTCAAGTTTTGATCAGGTGTATAAATCAACCAACCACAGAAAATCGGTGATGTTAATTGACTACCCGAACAAAATGAGTTATTTTCGTCTTTTCGTACAAGTTTAGCCAACAGATTTAAATCTTAAAGCTTTTTATTTTGAAGGGTTGCCAGTCCAACTACTAATGTTACCATTACTGGAAACGAATTGGGAATCCGGCATGTATAGTAATATTTAAACACAATATATTCTAGTTTATTGTTTTCCTCAATAAATATTATGAAAATTAAAGAATTTTATCGTTGATCTATAAGTTTATGTGTGAGATTTTATTCTGTTAATTCTCTAAATTTTCTGTTAATTCTCTAAATTAACAGAAAAATTATAATTTTTATATGATAATTTACTTTGACTATTAGAAAATGTTCATAAATATGATGATGTTGATAAGCTTTTATGAAATGTTTTATAAATATTTTTATACATCAATTGAAGGGCTTAGTGTAGAAACTTGATAAGCCACATTTTATTGCAAGTTGCTTTTCGTTCTTTAAAGTTTGAAGAAATGCAAAAATACGACTTTAGCAGAACGTTTATACTCTAGGTACTTGTAATAAGTGTTGGAGCAAGATTTCTATAAAATGTTAATCAATGGATGTCTAGAAAATAACGAGGATCCATAAAACAATACATGTGGGTTATCATATTTTTACAATAAGCTCTTCAATTAAAGTTAAAAACATCAATTTATGATGAAAATTTTGATTTGAAATTAAATTTTGTAATTTTCTATTTAAAAAATATTAATTAATTTCATAAATTCATAAATTTTATATTATATTAATTCTATTTAAAATAAGGAACAACTAAAATATCATTTTATGGATGTTTAAGAATTTTAAATATTTTCTCGTAGATTTTTAAAATATTGTATTGCAAATGATATTTTCTATATTTCAAATCAAAAATAAAAATTTAAAGTTTGATATAATTTTTATTAAAAATAAATATTATGTTTTTTTTGACCTTTAATTGTGCAATGAAAATTAATATTATTCAAGTTCGAGGCCATACTCTATATTTCTTTGTTAGGATATTGTCCTAACAAATAATCTGTAGAGTTTTTTTGTTTTCAAATTTATTATTTGACCCTTTCAGGAATGTGTTGATAGATCTATTTCGGGAATTTTCTAGGTTCCCATTATCAGAATATGTTTTGAAAGAGGTAACAATCCCATGCCCAACATCAAACATTCATATAAACTAGTTTACTCACTACATGAGAACTAATATATGAGCTCGAAGTTAAAGATTATCACTATTGATCAAAAAATAAATTGAAAACTTGTTTTGCTATAAATAATAATAAATTTGAAAACAAGAAAACTCTATAGATTATCTTTTATTACAATATCCTAATAAAGAAATATAGAGTATGGTCTCGAACATGAATAATTTTCATTTTCATAAAAATTTAAATTTATGGTTTATAAATTGCACTATTTTTCCCTAAAAAGGAAAATTTTATTTTTACAAAGTTTATGAAACTTTTTATGAAATGATGAAGGTCTATGAAATATTTGTCCTCAATTTTTATAAAACTCTTCGTCATATTTATGAAAACGTTATGATGACAAGCGATTTTTGAAACAATTTCACCAATGGATAAAACTTTATTCCCTGAGTGTACTACCAAAAAAATACGCCTAAAAATAATTTCTCATGAAATCTGCTCATTTTTCAAGTTTTCATTGTTAATTCTTCTAATAAATACATAAATATGTGAGCAAGTTCAAGAGCATTTGTATTTAGTTAAAAATGTTTTATTTTTGATTTGAATTAGTTCAATTCTTCCAATTTTATTTTCAATTTATAACGAGCTTTCAACCTCCGTATATTTACAAAAATAAAGCAAATAAAACATATTAGCTAGGTTGGTACTAGTATTTCGATCTGGCTAAAGATCTCATCAGAACCCGAAGTTTTAGAAAAGTTAGAGCCTCCATAATAGGCAGAACTTTAACAAAACACCTATTAATAATCAATTTTGATCCATTCTTGTCTTCTTAGTAATCAAGCACGTAGTTAGGTCTTTTCCTAACAAGCATCATGACGTTACTAAACTTTGAAGACCAAAAATGTTTTTTACTTCTGATCGGGTAAATAAAACAATACGGGTAAAGCGTTGATCTTTTTCGTTCAAAATTTGGGTAAAAATATTCTACGCCTTCTACATTGATTCTCTGATGATTTTCGGTGACTCGAAATGAAACATGTAAGGACCTGTCAGTAGATAAATTCTGTTTTAAGTTAGCGGACAGAACAATTTTTTGATTAATAAATAAACATTGCACGGTTTTTTGTTTAACAAAAAAACAAATGAATAATCTTACTCACATCATAATTTATGATAAAAGGTCGAAAAATAAACTTTTGGTTTTATTTTTTTTAAATTTAAAAGTAGAACATTTAATATATAAATATGTTCAAATAATCTAACTTCGTTAGAGTTTAACTGATTTCCAACCGTTATTCTACTCAAAATCTAAAATGTATCATAAAAGCGCAGTAAATTGACTTAAATTTCACCAACAAGCTAAAAAAAAAAATGTAAAATGTTCTATATTTTTCTTTTCCATGGTTTTCATGGTTTTAGTGCATAGTTTTCGTTTTTAGCTGCTTTTTATAAGCGGAAATTTTCCTTTTTTATTTGCATAAAATTCCTTGCCCTGATCAAAGCTCTTGTGGTCATTAGTTAGAAATAATAATGAAAATTCAATATGCTTCATCAAGTACGTATAAAAATAGATTTATCATAATTAAGTATTCGGCAAAGAGAAAGCGCAGTTGAAAATATATAGAAATTTATTTATAATTGCATTTTTATCCTTCACTTGCCTTGAAATTTCCCTTTTTTTAAAAGGTATTACATTTTTTTATTGCCTATCTAAAAGCGATTTTAATTCTTTCGCAACTTAAACAGTCTAGTCTTTAAATTATTTTTTTAATATTTTTTTTTTTTTTCTTTCAATGTTGATTATTTATTATACTGTTCTGAACTTTGCATTTTTCAAAAACATAAATCAATATTATATCAAGTTTTTTTCTACGTTTTTTTTTTTTTTTTGCCTTGTAATTGTGGTTACAACATTTGGATTTTTTTTTTTTCTTCTCAATTTTTTGTAGATAGATTTTTCTTTGTCTCGTTATATTCCACTTTAAAAAACAAGTTTCATTTAATGGTTTTTAACACTAAATTATTTTTTGGTAATACTAACACGTTTCGATGTCAATCAGATTGAAGTAATGTATTTTTGAAAAAATAAAAAAAACTAAATATAAAGGGTGATCTGACATACCCAAAAAAAAAATTAAAATTAACAGACAACAATTTAAATTTAATGTTCACAAATTAGCAAAACATTTTTGTTGTTATTTTGTTTGTGATGTTAAAGATTATGACTCTTGTAACCTCTTACAATCAAGAAAATTGTTAAATTATTAAACAAACAACTTTTGATGAGAGAATATGATGTGGACTTGGAAATTTGAAGCTGTTAGAGCTTAGCAAATCTGTGGATTATTACTGAAATTACACAGAAAAACAATATTTCAATTACGAAATTGATAACATTCGTTAACATTTTAATTTAATTTGCACATATCACACAAATTGCAGTATTAATAACTAAAAATTGCTTAATTGGTTTTGTAGAAAACATTAATTGAATATTGTCCATCATACACATTTAAGTATTTCCTTGTTATATCTACATGACATGTAAGGAATTTTATTTTATGTACTATGTGTTGCTCATTAGCATAAGTACCATACACACATGGTCCACAATCAGATTTTGACAAAAAAAAAAACACATCACAAAAACTGAAATGGGGTATAAAAACACTTTATTTGAAGAATTTCGACGCTTTGAAGCAAAATATTTGCAATATTTTTTATGCATGATGTGAATAATTTTATGTGCACAATTTTTTTTGCCGGCTTAGAAATATCTGGTTGGGTTTAGGGTTACTTATTTGCATGAAATCATATTAAATACTTTAAAGGAGTAAAAAAGTGAGGTCTAAGATTACCCTATTTTTCAATTTCAAAACATATTAACTGGTATATGAAGCCCGATACTTCGTTACTGGTAGTTTTATATATTGGAATATAAGTATTAATTAGGATGGAAAATTAATTATTGATTAAGGAACTTTTTTCAATAAATTAGTTTATCCTTTTTAAGTGGATGTTTTTGCGATTTCAAGTTTCAGATTTCTACCTTAAAAGAATTCCATAGGTCATTAAAGGTGGAATTTCTTTCCTTTAATTCCCATTTCTACAAATAATTTATGAAACCCCAAAAGATATATTCAATAAATTAGCCCATACTTCAAAAAAAAAAAAATATTTAAAATTTCAGATTTTGTTTGCCCCTCCCGGTAAAAATTTCCAAAAATACGCCGTGTACTCGTGTTAAGTACCCATATACCAAATTTCCAAAATTCCGCTCTTCACAGATTTCTACTCCTGATTAAGCAAAAAGTTGAGGCTTTGCCCTTTTTGTCGCACATCGTGGAAATTTCCAAAACTACCGTTAACACAAACGTTTAATCCTGATAAGAAACACACATACCAAGTTTTAAGTTTCTAGCTTCGGCGGTTTGGCAATGCCACCAATTTTTAAAACTTTCAGTCCTACTTCTCGTGATAAGGAACCCACGTAACAAAGCGGGGATATTTTTCCACGTTTTTGTTCCCTCCACGTGGGAATTGCAAGAAATACCATCAATACAGATATCTTCTCGTGATAAGGTACCCACATACCAAACTTCAAGTTCCTAGCTTTAGTGGTTTGACCAGGCATCCAGGGGGAAAGCTTTTCCCATTTTAGCCCCACCCCGTAGAAAGTTCCAAAAATCCACTATATACAGGTGTTTACTCCTGTTTAGGAACTCACGTACCAAATTTCAAGTTCTTAGTATCAGCGGATTGGCCAGGCGGCCATGGCGCAGATATTTCCCCCTTTTGCTAATCCCCGTGGGAATATCCGAAAATCCCGTCAATACAGATATATACTCGTTCAAGTTTCTAGCTTTAGTGGTTTGGCCAGGCCGCCAAGGGGGAGGCTTTCCCCTTACTGCCCTTCCCCATAGGGAATTTCCAAAAATCCGCTCTATACAGAAGTCTACTATTGATTAGGAATTCACATACAAATTTAAAATTCCTAGTTTCTTCTCATGATATTCATATTTCAAGTTTCTCGCTTTAGTTGATTGGCCAGGCCACCAAGGGAGAGACTTCCCCTTACTGCCCCCGCCCCGTAGGTAATTTCCAAAAATCTTTTATATACAGATGTCTAATATTGATTAGGAACCAGCATACCAAGTATCAAGTTCCTAGCATCAGAGCCTTGGCCAGGCCGCCTAGGGAGAGACTTTTCCATACCAGGGAGCAGGCTCGCCGCCAAATCCCAAGGGGTTTGGTCAGGTCGCCAAGGGGGAAACTTCCCCTTATTGCCACTCCCCGTAGGAATTTCCAAAAATTCCGTCTTAGCGGACGTCTACACTGGAGGATGGACCTTCACAGCAGTTTTCAAGTTCCTTGCTTCAGCGGTATAGGCGGGACGATGTTGGGTTAGTGAATGAGTAAGTGAATGAGTGAGTATCGTTATTCTTTTATATATATATCGATTTCTATCTATTTGAAAGGCACTTTTGTCGAAACTATGTATATTCTGGCCCATAGTGCAAATATAGTAAAATTCAATATATTTTTTTTTTTTTGTAATTATTTGAGAAAGTAAAGAAAACATTTAAGTTATTAAGAGCTATAGATATTTTTAGTTTTTATATTAAAATTTCTTATTCTCCCGAACTACCATCAGAAGAATTTCAATATAAGTTTTTTGGGATATTATACTATTTGTATGGAGCAAAATGTTTTTATTGAAATTAAAATTTTATCAATTTGATCTTTTTAAAATATACAAAAAATATATTCCAAGTATTTGTGAACTGCTTCACTTCAATATAAATCATCAAAAGAAGTTATCCTCACCCCACCCTACTACAGACACTAAAACCAATTGCAAACGCATAAACTTCAATTGTTGGTCATTAAAAAATATTTGAAAAGTTTTATGTCCATAAATTAATAATTAACCTTGAACATAAACTTTTATTTTCTTTATTGTTAGTGCTACTTTAATTCTTGTTGAAATATTAAAACTTTTAAAATACAACAGGAAGAGATGTTGGTTAGTAGTTATGGTAAGAAAATGCAAACGAGATAACTTTAGTTACGAATAACTAATTTTAAAGTTTATGTGTATGTGCTAGGGCTGTCCCTTAAAAAATGATTTCTTATTACACCCCCCAGTTTTATTCCAAATGGCATGAAATCGAACGTCTAACCCGTGCAGAATTTCAGCAAAAAACTGCCATATTGTGAAAAAAAAGTGTATTTTTATTAACAATTCATAAAAGTTCGAGATTTGAAAAATTTTATTTTGTATTCAGTCATTCTTTTAATATACTCAGAATTTATTCAGATATGGAATGCTGACTTCATCGAATATCATTTACTCACTTTAGCCTATAATCCAAAATGAATTCAAATGTGTTACAAAATATGAATGTTTTCATCCAATTTTGCATAATTTTTGGAAAAGTGTCACTTAAACCTGATAAGACTATAATTCTATCTATTTTTAGTTCAAAAATCGTTAACCATTAGTGGTCTAGGGTAAATACGACCTATTAAATGTTATTTATATTATGGCTACAGGAGTTTAGCAGCATGATGTTACATACAGGGTGTAGCTCTTCTGAGTACATGTAAGTACTTTTCGAAGCCATAGATTCAGGCCGGAAAATATTTGACACTACAACTAAACCATAATTTTCTAAAGATATAAGGTACGCTGAATCCGAATCTGGTCTCAGAATTATACTCCAACATCAGGCATTCGACCTATGTTAACAGGAAAAGACTCGATTTTCATAATACTTGTAACGGCACCTGAATACTCTACTCTTACCATTTTCCAATTTTTTAATTTTTTTTAGATAACTTATTTCGTTACGAAAATATCGTGTATTGAAAATAAGGTTGCTACAGCAATTTTAAAGTCCCGCAGAGTAAAATTGTAAAAAAATCTAAATTATAAGCAATTTCAACTGATGATAATTCGAAGAAAAAACAAGTTAGCTAAAAAATTCAAGTATTATGAAAAATATATTTTCTAGAAGGTTTAAAATCAGAGTTTTTTCTTAAAATCGAGCCTTTTCCTTTTAATATAGCTGGAGCGCCTGTAATTCTGAGACCAGATTTGGATTCAGCGTACCTTATACCTTTATAAAGGTATGGTATAGTTATGGTGTCAAATATTTCTCGGCCTGAATCTTTAGGTGTACAAAGTACTTAGGTGTATTCAGAAGAGCTTCATTAGAATGGCAATTTTTTATATGAAGAGCAACTTTTTTTTGAAAAGTTTCTAATTTTTTAATAAAAATTATTATAGTTCGAGGCCATACTCTATATTTTTTTATTAGGATATTGTCCCAACAGTTAGGTTAGGTTAGGAAGGGTTATGTGCCCAAGGGCACATCTCCACTCGGAGACCAATACGGTCCATTGTGAATCCCTTTAGTGAAAAAGTAAGAAAAAATAGGAATAGACAGATAGATAGATTGAAAGATAGATAGAAAGATAGAAGTAGAATATATACTCCCCAGAACAAGCTCCTATCGTCCCCTTACTAGAAACAGCCGTCCTATTTCCCTGACAAATCTCAAATCTCAACAGTTAATCTCTATAGAATTTTTGTTTACAAATTTATTAATTGACCACTTTCAGAATGTGTTGATAGATCTATTTCGGGAATTTTCTAGGTTCCCATCATCAGAACACGTTTTGAAAGAAGTGACAATCCCATGCAAACATCAAACATTCATATAACCTAGTTATCCCACTAAATGAGAACAAATATATGAGCTCGAAGTTAAAGATTATCACCATTGATCAAAAATAAATTGAAAACTTGTTCGTTATGTGCACGCTCTACCTTTGGTAGATATACAACACATGCATTTTGTTTTTATTCTCCTTTTTATTTTTACACTTGTTTTGTTCAGATTATTGTAGTATTAGGTCTAAAAATTATTTGATGCAAATTTGAGAAAAATCGGATAGCTTTAACCCGTGGCGTCCTGCCACCAAGTTTTTCGATTTTTTTAATTTTTTCTTTAATTGCTTTAATAAAAATTTTGGCATGCTGAAAACAAATATTTTAAAACTTTTGAAAACCGAGATATTGCGATTAGATTTTTTCGCTAAAAATTGTATGTTTTTCCTCTATTTTAGAAATTTTTTAAAACTTATCTTAGAATTTTTTGTTTTCGCACTCAAATAGTAATTCGATTTCTTTTAAATTTCGCACCATCAAAGTATTGCACTTAGTGCTACAATAATCAAAGCATTAATTAATTAAAATCAAAAGTTATTATTCCTGCAATAATCATGTGTATGAAAATGAAAAGCATAACAATTTTATTGTGTAACTTTTCTATTTTTTCGAGATGTGTGTAGGTCAATTTACAAGTTAACCTTCAACCAATATTGACATGGTTATTGTCAAATCAAAAGAAGTTTTGTGTGTTTTGCTAGTGCACTAATAGAAAACATATGATTTTCTATTGTTGATTTACTTGAATAAACGTCACTAAATTGCTAGGTCTGTCAAAAAAACAAAGTAGTATTTGAAAGATGACAAAGCCAATTGTGACAATTTTTTGTTGTTGTTTTTGTTTTTTCTTTGATATTTTTAATTTTGAATCTCGCTCCTAGACGAGGACAAGAAATTCTCATTGAGTTTGTGATTTAACATAACAAATATCTCTAGAAATTCTAATAACAAAGTCCCCTGAAGATTTCCTTGGGCAGGAATGAAATCCGGATAGGGACACGCCTACATCAGATTGCTTTTCACAATTTGTTAAATAAGTTTTGGGACTTTAGCACATTTAATTACTATAAGTACAATTTAGGAACATTTTTAAAAAATTTGTAGAATGAAGGTAAAAACTCCATATTTAGTACAAACTAAGTCGCAATATCTCGAAAATCGCTAGTCCGAGTTCAAAATTAAATTTTAGTGCATAGCATGCGAAAATTAATTTCAAATGATGTGTTGCAAGACATATTTTTATTAAAGCTAATGCTAGCCGATTTTTCTCAAATTCGCACAATCTAATTGTTAGAATTCTACAGCTTATATGTCCAAAAGAATGATAAATTTGGATATATCCATTTTTTGTTTCGAGACATTTGAAAATATTTAAAAAAATGTCATTCCAAAAAACAATGTTTATAATTTTAAATAATTACAGTTCTTAGGTAGTAATAATTAAAAAGTTATTAAATAAACTAATAACGTACGAAGTAAAAATGATAAGCTTTCGAACACACATATTTCGGTTTTTATATATTCGCTATATTTTTGGTTATTGGATGATCCGAAATTCTGACTCTTTTGGTTTCTGCTAATAAAATCATAAAAAAAAAATCCAGAAGGTATGATTTGTGTTCGCGGTGTCCCACTTGGTATGTCTCTTTTAAGCAGGTGAAAAGCGCTTTCTTCATGTGCTCTAAGGAGCAATGAATTCAAGCCTTGGTAGGAAATGAGAAACACTTTTTTGTGTATTTACAACATTAATGTTTCATTGTATGCATTCTTTACTGCTTCATTCCATGCATTATTAACGGCTTCAAAAGAATGCACACCAAAATGCCTTCGCAATTGCTTTATTGTATGCAAGAAGGTTAAGCGCTTTCTTGGAAGTATACAATATGTAGTTACTGCTTAACAAATCGCGGTTATTTATTTGCTGGGATTGATGTTCACTTATATTCCATTTCACTGATCAAAATATACAAATGTTTAAAACTGTGGAACAAACTATTTTTTTAGCTGCGGAAATCTCATATTTGGGTATCAAATGTGGGGTCAAATCTGACAACATTTTTTGTTTTTTAGCTTTTTACCTTTGTTTCAAATGAATACAAATTGGATAATAGAATATATACTAATTGAGTATATACTATAGAATGCAAAAAATATTAAAAAGCTATCAAACAAAAAGTTGCAAACCCATTTTTACCCCCTAAAAACAAGATTGAGCAGGTATGTTATATAGCAACTATTTTTTACTCTTGTCTCCTCTATCCCCCAATCCAAAATACATTTAAAGTTGTGGGTTTCTCTACTGTGTATTTTCCTAACAAGAAATTTTCAGAAAAACTTTAACAGAAATCGACAAATATTTTTTTCAGGGACATCCTAATATGTAGGTACGTAGTTTGCTGTAAACTTTAAAGTATAAGTAAAACTAACTTAACTGTAGTACTATGAACAAGTAACAAGATAAATAAAAGATGTTTTTGCATAATTTAAAATGTCATAACGTGGTTGTACAAACAAGAAACCCAAGTCGATATTATTGGTAGGATTGTGTGCGTAAAGTCTTCTATGTATGCAAATAATTTTTTTTTATAGTAACTACTTCAAGAATTACACAAATAATTATCTTTAACCCTTCACTTGACCGACAATTTCTTTTACAATAATAATACAAAGGTACGTATGATTAATATATTGTATTAAATATTACTCATACGTAAAAAAAATTATTTAAAAGCATTGCCTACACTGTATTATCTCCCTCTCTCTCTCTTTTTCGTTCATCAGTGCTTATATCTGCCCGCTCTAATCACATTATCTAATCTTTTCATTTTAAATTTTAATATATTCTTAGCTTTTAAAGGTTAACAGAAAAACTTTTTAAAAAGCCAATTGACAATGTTATGCTTGGTTGACTGCTGTCTGACTAAGATAACATTTTCGGCTTGTTTATTATAATGAAATATGAGTAGTTGAAATAAAGTTCAATTATAATACAAGAGGTGTTGATAAATATCAAAAGTAACAATAAATTGGCAAAAAAAAAATGTAGTTAAATTTTGTAAAATGTTTGAAAGAATAATGTACTATTTGTAAAATCCACATATGCATTGTGGAATTTCAAGGCAAAAGTATTGATAGCTTACTATAAATAAACGTGATTGCACTTAAAAGACAATGACCTTATGGTTGGCAAAAAAAACATAGCAAAAATAAGTAGCCTAACAATAGAATTTGGACTTAATAGTGTGGCGTATAATGCAAGATAAAAGATATATTTTACGGATTTTGTTGAACACATTTTCCATTCCATATTTCCCTTGAGCACAGAATTCTTATCTCAACTGCTTGTATATTTTGTAATTATAAAATTAAAGTTTTCTGAACTTCCTAACATTGAATTATTTTCATATCCAAAAATGTTCAATTTATTGTCGCTAATAAAATTTTATATTTCGGTAAGTT
This sequence comes from Delia radicum, assembly GCA_021234595.1. Classification (NCBI taxonomy): domain Eukaryota; kingdom Metazoa; phylum Arthropoda; class Insecta; order Diptera; family Anthomyiidae; genus Delia; species Delia radicum. The sequence continues at coordinate 78,000,582 of CM037854.1, read as the reverse complement.
AAAAAAAAGTTTTTATAAATTTTTAACATAAAGAGAAGAAAAAACTTTAAATTGCACCAAAGTTTTGTTAACACAAAATTGTTAGAAAATTGTAACAATGAAATCGATTTCAAAGAAAACTTTAATAAAAAACTAATAACATGAATGGCAGTATAAGTTTACAGGGCCGTAAGTATAGATCTCTTTCAAGTGGAAATCTAGCAAATGTAATTTTCGTTCTTTATTCCCAGATATTAAAACCAATAATAAAGATTTATTTAAAAAAAAAAAATTAGTAAAGTCAGCAGCTTGCAAAACAATTGCTAATGTCAGAAAAATCTTAGCAATTTGTAAATTCTGCAAAAGTTTTGATAACATTTAGCTGATTAAAAAAAAAATTCTTGCTAAAATATAATAAAATTTTGCTGAATATTAGTAAGCTGAAAAAAATCAAAAAATTATACTTAAGTATGTGCGCCCCGGTAGGCTAGTTGGTAGCGTGCCGGCTTATCTAGTGCGGGGGTCGTGGGTTCGATTGCCACCAGATACACTGGTCTGTTTTCGCTACAACGCGCCGAAGTCCATAGTAGCTAGTGCTCGGTTAGGGTAATAGTATATAATTTGTAATTATATGATTATAAATTAATAAAATAAAAAATACATACTTAAGTAAATTTATATGCTGAAAATGCTAAAAAAAAACAATTTTGTGTTTCTTTAAAAAAACAATTGACAATACATTAAAAAATATAAAAATGTCCATACATTGACGACATGAATTAATTTAATATATGAAAAATATACACATAATTAAAAAAATATATTTCAACTACCCTCATCCATGGTTGTCTAAATGATGTCAATTTGGACTGAAGCTAAATGCCGTAGATAAATCTAGAAACAAAACAAAATATGAAGTACACATAAACAGCTCTTTTTTTTGCAAATATAGAAGGGAAATATAAAAAAAAGTACATAAGATATGTGTCCTTCTCTTTCGCTTTAGTCTGTCTACCTAAAGGTATATTTGTTTCCAATTTTTACATTTTCCATAAATTACTACTATACAAATTTAGATTACAAATACCCATTTTATTTTTATTAAATTTAAATATTTTATTTTGTCTTTAATTTAATTTATAATCAATTTCATTGACAAACCAGAATTAATTCAATATTTGAGTTTATTAGATCAACAATTTATATGAATGCACATTGAAAAACATCTACGAAAATCTTTAATCAAAATCTTCTTATCACTCTCCTTGTCTCTACTACATCTTGACATGCCGCGATATCTACTTTATTCTCTCTTTAACTAAAATTTTAGCAAAAAGCTCACTTTAGCAAAAAATTTGCTGACAAATAGTATACTTGATTTACAAGAGGTTAAACTAATTTTTCTAGCTAACTTATTTTTTTGAGTGTACCAACAACTTGGTAATTTTCCCATTATTTTAATACAAAAAATTATGCGTTACCTATAAGTACTTATTTTAATTAGTATTTTAAATATTAACTAATGATTTCAAATTTTTTTTTTTTAAATCTATTTTTAGCCTCATTATTTTTTTAACTCCAGTAAATACATATATAACTACCCGATTAAAAAATGTATATCCCACACCTACTTCAAAAGTGACTCAACTCAAAATTTTTAATTTTTCAGAAATTGAAAACAAAAATATTTGCAACTTTATACCAATTGAAACATAAAAAAATACATAACATTTATTTAGCAACAATTAACAACCACAAAATACACTGATATTTTTTTTTATAGATAAACAAGTGTATTGTGCACATTTTAAGCATATAAACCCGAAAAATTAAAATTTTGAGTTGAGTCACTTTTGAACTGGGTGTGCGATATGAAGCTTTATGTAATCTTATTAAATGTCATACGAAATATGGGTCCATGTGATTGTACCTGATTTTGTGGGTTTACATCTAATCTGATGCAATTAAATAAATATACAGTACAATTTTATCCGAATTATGGCCCGATGGAATAGTATTATATTGTATCGGTTTTGTTTCTGCTTATATCTAAACTGCTACAAATAGATAGAATTATATAAAAACCAGATATTATTTTATCCGGATTTTGACCTGATGTGATTTTATATAAACTGATACATCAAAATATAATTAGATACGATTTTCAGCACTAAATGTTACATTTTCGAATAGACCAATTACAAATTTGTGACGTTTTTCAGAACAATAACATTTCAAAATAGATAAACATGGACATGGTCGACCTTAATATTCAGTACACCATTTGATTCACTTAATGTTACCAAATGTCCTTAATATTTCATCAAGGATTGTAAATTAGCTTTTAATTGAAAATTTGTTATTTATGCCGAATTTTATTTTATTATTACGTTTTGTAAATTCGTAAAGATTATTGTTTTGTATTTTGTCAAAATGGTCCTGGGCAGCCGAAAAAAATATTCACGTAGCAAACCTTTTATTATTAAACCATTTATTTTTGTATATGATTGTATAAAAAAATATATACAATATCATACAAATACATGATCATCATTTCATATCAGTTAAGTACATAAAAAAATATTAAGAAACATGTTATTTTTTTGCGGTTTTCAAAAAAAATTACGGCATAAATCTTTTTAAGTTTTAATGCACATTAGGTTGTCCCGAAAGTGTACAATTTTGTGTAATAGTGCTCAAACGATGAATATTATCCAGTTGATTATGGCAAAATAAAAAAATATCACATCAAATTTTGATTTCTGAGTATAATTGATTGAAGCAATTTTCTCAAATTCAGAAAGCTTCCAAAATCTTATATTAGTTCGAAAGGAAGAGTTTAAAATCCGAGAGCTTTAATATTATAAAATCTTTTCGGAAAACAAATATTCAGGATGAAATTTGAAATAGTAGTCAATCTGCATATTTGTCAAAAGATAACATAAATATATTAAAACCTAAAGTTTTTGAAAGCTTCTTAAAATTTAAAATTTTCTTTAAAAAAAAACAGTTTGATTTAATATTTTTGCAGGGCCTTTATATGTCACACAAGAATATTTTTGGGCGAGTTTACAAAATTACATAATTAATAAATATATTTTTTTTTTCAAATATTAAAATATTTCAAATAATTTTGTAAAAACTTCACTAATCTAATTAAAAGTTTCAGTGTACGAATTCCAGTTGATTTAATGCAAAAATTCAATAATATCATGCATATATTTATCTCAATGTATAATATAATTTAAAAAAATTACCTTAGTCTGAAATTTTTAAACAAATTTTGGTAATTTTCATAATCTTAAGTTACTTTTGTAAGAAAATTTTCCCTTAATCTAAATTTTTATATTGGAAAAGTAAATTCGATGTATGTTTTAGAATTTATCACAAAATTAAAAAAATTTTAAATTGTTCTGATTCCGTGTCAGAAGAAAATGGTCACCAAAACTGAAAACATAGATCAAGTTGAAAAAAATCAATTTTTTTTTTTTAATTTTGACATTTGTTCTTGATTTTATGAACTGGTTTTCTAATTAATTTTTAATTTTAAGTAATTGCAATTTTTTTAATTGTTGCTATTTTTCACCATTTTCCATTTGTGTTTAAGGTTTTAATACAACCTACTAAAAACTAGTTTGGAATTTAAAACAATATTCAGTTAAATTTTTAGTACACAGTATTAAAATTTTAATTAAAACTAAATCATTGAGATTACAATTTTTTAAATAGGACCAAATTCAATTAAACTTTTAATAGTATTTACAAATATTTTAATTGAAACTCGATTTTGTTGTTTTTTTTTAACAGGACAAAGCACCGAACATAGTTTCCTTGTCAATTTAAAAGTTAATTTTCAATCGAGCGTCAATAATTCTGGTTTCTGTGATAAACTCGTTATTTTCCAAATTGCCACTAATTTAATACCGCAAAATATAATAATATTCTTCTTCTAAGTTTAAACGAGCTTCAGATCATTTATTTATTAATTATTTATTTCCAATATTTCGTCTCAACATTGCGTGACTTCTTCAGGGAACAAATATTATTAGCGTAAACTCAAAAAAATAAGTTAGTAGAAAAGTTAGTAAAACGTCTTGTAAATCAGATATACTATTTTTCAGCAAATATTTTGCTAAAATTATGTTTTTAGCTAAAATTTTAGTTATACTTATTCAGCACTTATCTGTTTTGAACTAATGTTTTACTAATATTAAACTAATGTTTTACTAATTTATTTTGCTAAAAAAAATAGTGCTGATTAGCACATTAATGAATGAATTAGATGTCGCGGCATGTCAAGATGTAGTATTGACTGGGAAAATTACACTAAAAAGTACAACTCTAGTAAGACATATAGAAAAATCAAACATGGAAGATTTTTGTATTTGTTTTTCATACATAAAACAAAATTGTGGATTGAAATAACTTAAATTTGTCGTTGTCACCGGCTTGTGAAAGTAATTGTCTATTAATTAAATAAAAGACAAAATAAAATATTTAAATTTAATAAAGATTAGATGTGCATTTGTAAACAAAATGTTTATAGAGATTAATAATCTAGTGTGGTCAAATTGCAAACAAATATACAACAGGTAGACAGACTAAAGCGAAAGACACACATCTTAGTTAGATTTTTATGTTTCGTTTTTCTTATTGCAAAAATAGTGTTGTACAGTGGAATCGCAGAAAAGTAAACATCCAGTAACACGAACGTCGCAGAAACATGAACACTTTGTTTACATTGACTATTCGAAAACGTGAACAAATTTCAATAGTTCTAAAATGTGAACACATTTTTTTTATAAGAAATGTTTCTATTTCTTCAATATTTTAGTAATTTCTGTAATTCCCGAATAATAATTTCACCACGTTCTTATAGTAAACACCTTTTCTAACGTGAACAAAAAAACTCATTAAATCTTTTCCTGTATCTCCGAATTTATGAATTTTTTATATAAAAATTGTTTTCAAACATATAGAATTAAATTTAAAGGGAATTAGCAGTAATTTGTACAGTAAATGCATTAGAAATTAAGAGCTGTTAAATATCAAAAACGTATTAAAATTAATAATTTGGGTATGCAAAAATTGTCTTAGATTCTGAATTTGGTCTATTTAAAAAAGTCCCAGAATTAGAAAGTTTTCAAATACGAAAAATTTCTTAAAGTGTTAATATTTTTCTAAAGGCAAGTGTCTGAATATTTAAAAAAATTTTCTAAAAATGTATGTTTGAATTTCAGAATTTTTCAGGAGAAAAATATTCAGAATCTTTGCATATTTTATTTTTTTTTGTCAAATAATCAACATAATGATTGGTTCTGAAGTACTTGGAATAGAATTTATTCTAAGTGTATCAATTCTGTAGCAAAATCAGAAACGCGAACACCCCTTGAAAAAATTAGTTCACGTTTTTAAGAGTTCACTGTATGTATATGTTATATTTTGTTATTTTTTTGTTTCGTTTCTATAATTATCTGCAGCATTTGCGTTCCTTTAAAATAAAGCATCATTTAGACAACCATTGATGTGAGTAGTTGAAACATAATTTTGTTTATGATATATACATAATTCGTTAATTCGGGAGTATAAACATTTTTATATTTTGTAACGAATTGGAAATTATTTTTAAAAGAATCACAAAAATATGTTTTTATGATTTTCAGCAAATAAATTAACTAAAGTATAATTTTTCTACAAATTTTTTGAGTTTTTTTCAGTCTACTAATATTCAGCAAAAATTTATTTTCAATTTATTATTTAGTATTCCAATTTCTAATCCACTAAGTGTTAGCAAAACTTTAGCTGAATCTACTAAAAATCAGCTCGCTGACTTTCAGCAAAAGATTTTGCTGACATTAGCAAATTTTTTGCAAGCATCCTCCTGACTAAAATGTTGCTGACTTTACTATTTTTTTGAGTGTAGAATGTGTCCTGTTATTTTCTTCGCAAAATCTTGGTATTTGGATTTGATAGCGTAGCGTTTCGAAGGGGTAAATATCTACAATGTGTGTCTTTATTTAACAAAAACATTTTTTCAAAAAAAAAAATTCTTTTTATTTTCTCTTTTTATTAGAAAAACTTTATTTGGAGTACGGGCCCTGTATTTCTACATTATTTAAACTTGTCTAATTTATAAAAAAAAAAACTCTTATGCACTCAAACAAAAAAAAACGTCAGATCAAAACTTAAAGAAATACTCTTGGATCAATAATTCTACGGATAAACTCAAAGAAATTACATTTTAAGACGAATTTTTTATCTCTAATGTATGAAATATCAAAAATTCTTATAACTTTTTGCACATATTTTAACATGCACATAACACTTACAATTTTCTCTTTTACTTTTATTTGATGATACACATTAAGGACGAAATTTAAAAAAAGAAACACCTACAACTTCCAAAACTTACACAACCCTCAAACAAAATCTTTGTATAGTACAAAAAAAAAATAAAAATAAAAAAAAAAAATTAAGATTGTGATAACAAAATAAAACAAGATTATTGCCACATTTAGTAAGTATTTTCTGTGTTTATATTTGCCGTTTTTTTTTTCTTCTTTTTTTGTATCATATTCTCTAAAGTTGTATAAAACTAACACCTGTAAGTTTTAGCTAAAGGACAAATAAGACGAAATGAAAACAATGGCGAACACAAAAAAGTGTCCATGATTTATTAGTGTCTATGTGAGGGGGTGTTTAAATATTGACTAAAAGATAAAAAAAAATCAAACAATGAAGGATTTGAAGACTGATACAGATTAAGGCTTTAGTAGGAAAAGGGCCATTATTTTAAAAATGTCCTTATGACGAAACACAAAAATCGAAGTTATTCTTTTTTACAGGACTCTAACAGATAAATCTTATGTGTCCTACTAAACTATAATGCAAAGACTTTCAAATACCCAGTAGTTCTAATATTCCTTTCCCAAATGCTTCTTATCGGGCCCAATTTTCCATTTCCAAATGCTAACTTTTTTTTCTGCTGCTTTCGTTTCCGTATTGTCTCTCATTGATATCTTCTTTCTTTAGTTTCAATTGAGAATCTACTGTGTGGCATACTTTTGTCGTATTAAATTGTTTTTTTTTTTGCCACTTCTTGGCAATATTTGTAGTCTTCAGGCAAAAAAGATTGGTCAGAGATATCAGGCAACAAATAAAACCAAAAAAAAAAAAAATTTAAAACCGTAGGAAACTTTGTTTTTCGATATAAGGTTTTTTTTTATTTCAATACTAAAAAAGCCTTAAGCCAAATGAAATTGTTGTTGTCGTTGTTATTGTTGTTGTTGTGTTTTATGTGTGATAGTGGGAAAACTGCCCGTGCAGATTGTGTACAATATTTAGCCACATATGAGGTGGTTTGTTGATTTGATTTCTTATTTTCATTCTACTGAAGCTAAAGTTTATTTTGAAAATCAATATTCGAGTAAAAAAAATTTCAGCAAAAACAAAAAGATTTGATGTTTATTTTTTTGGGGAAAGCTAAATGAAATGGGGTTTAAGTACACTGAAAGAATTAATGACTTTACAGAAGAAATTATTGCCAATACACTAACAATCAAAGTTTTGTTTAATTGCAAACTCACTTTCCATTAAGAGATATTAAATTTTAATTACAAAAGAATTTGGTGCACACAAAATTTCTAAATTTTATAACCAACTATGACAGTTAATTGAAAGTAATGACAAAATTTAAAAAAAAATGTTTAAAATTTAAAAAATCAGCGAAATTGCAAACAATTGGTAAAAAAAAAATAAAAGCAACCGCCAAAGTTGTTTGCAGTTTTTTTTTATATTAAGGCGAATTTTGAAATTTGATCGTTTGTTTTTGTTTTTTTTTTGGTTTTAAATTTGAAGCTTTTTTTTAATTTTGACAATTTTTTTATTTTAAAAATTTTCTTACTTTTTAAAGGTTTCAAATTTTGGCAATGATTTTAAATTTGGGTGTTTATTCTCATTCTCAACGATTTTTAAAACATTTTCGATTTTTTTTTTTTGTAAATATTTTTTAATTTTTTTAATTTTATAAATTTTGGCGATTTTTTTCCACTTTGTCGAATTTTTCCCGATTTTTTTCCTGTTCAAATTGAAGTTTTAGTAGCATATAATAAGAATTTGTTTGAAATTAAAAACAATATTGAATTCAATTTTTACTATACATGATTAAAATTTTAATTGAAAATATATAATTCAACTGTAAAATGAATTAAACATTAAATTTAAAATTTATAAGATTTATAATAACACAGTGCAACAAATGAAGACTTTTGGAAAAATGGACGGACTCAACAGTATAGGTTCGATTGTTAGTAAAACCCTGTACTCGGTTTGGCCAGTTTGACTCCCAATTTTTTTTTATGGACCTCAGAAGATTTTGAAAATCAGTGCACCACTCAAAAAAAGATGTCCTCAGTTTTTGGCCTGCAGCTAATTCAGACTTGACGATATTGCTTAACTATATTTGGCAATAATGTAGTGAAGAGTCTACTGAACAAATTTTAAAAACTTTTTATGTGCATAAAATAATTTTTTCCTGCACTTTTTTGAAAAAATGTAGGAGAAAATTATATATTTTTTTTTTGCTTTTTTCAGCATAACTTACAGGGACTCATAATTTTTCACTAACAATATATGACAGAATTGTAGCCAATCTGAACAACTTTTGTGAACATATTAATACAATCTGAATGTGTCTAGGCATCCGAAATAGCTTACAAAGACCACTTTCAACCTTATAAATAGTCGTTTTTGACTAACTACACTTTTATTGCAATTTTGTTCACTTTCTTCAATAACAAAAAAAGTAAACAAAAATGCAATAAAAGTGTAGTCTAGGTTGTCCCAAAAAAAATAAAAATTTGGATTTTCTCGGAAGATCTTTCCTAATTTGGATACTCATAAGGTAAAGTATTTTTGAGAATTTTATCAGATTTTTCGGAAGTGGTTTAGAGGTCGCGCAAACCGATTTTGTACCAAAAATCGAGCTTTTTGGGCTTTTATTGAATTATTCTTGAAAATTGCTAAAAAATCGGTAATTTTTCGGCTTCTGAGTAAATATTCTTAAAGAAAATTTTCCGATCTTTAATTTTATGTGCATAAGTAATAAGTTTCGTCAGGGATTTTGCACATTTTGATACATTATATAACAGTTTTTGTAAATTTTCAACAAATATGAAAAATAATGCTTTATAACTTTTAAAATTTGTATGAAGACTAAAAAAACTAATGATGCAGTTTAAAAGATTATGAAGTTTTAAATAAATTAGCAGAAAAAACAATTTAATTTTCTCTTACCGTTCGTTCTCGAGTTATACCCTTTTAAAGCTTTGCACCCATTGTATGAAATTTTTAGTACTATAAGATTTGGGTATCCGATTTGTTGTAAACTTTAGATTATGAGATTTGAAAATGTATTTATTGTATGACAAAGCTTAGTTTTAAGTGTTGTCAAGTTGTGGACAGCAAAAAAAGTAGCCAAAAAGCCGTTATCACTGGGTGGCACTGATATGGCTCGAACTAAAATTCATGATTTATTGGATTTGGGGGAACTACAACCCTATTTTTGGCAGATAGTCTATAGGTTTAGAGATAACAAGTCACAATACAATTAACATTTTTGTAAACTGATAAGTGGAAGATACCAAAACTTTGCGCTTAATGCTTAGAAACCTACCTGGCTAATAGTTATATCAATATCACAACTTCTGAAACAGACTTTCTGAGTTTACTGCAGGGGGTAGAGCAGCATCGCCGGAACTCTAATAAATGATTTATAACAAATCTATTTTTCTTCGTTTTTAATATAATTGTTATGTATGAGTGGTAAGTAACTATTATTTTATTTGTAAAAACATTTTCTAAGTCCAATTATTTAAAGTTTAAACCAATGCAAACCTAGTTCACACCTTATAGTATTCTACATTTCATACAATGTGTACAAAGCTTTAAAAGGGTATAACTCGGGAACGGTGAGAGAAAATTAATTTTTTTTTCTGCTAATTAATTTAAAACTTAATAATCTATTAAACTGCATCATTAGTTTTTTTAGTCTTTATACAAATTTTAAAAGCTATAAAGCATTCTTTTCCATATTTGTTGAAAATTTACGAAAACCCGTTATTAAATTGTCAAAATGTGCAAAATCATTGCCGAAACTTATTATTTATGCACATAAAATTAAAGATCGGAAAATTTTCTTTAAGAATATTGACTCAGATGCTGAAGAAATATTGATTTTTTACCAATTTTCAAGCAAAATTCAAAAAAAGCCCAAAAAACTCGATTTTTGGTAAAAAATCGATTTGCGCGACCTCTAAACCACCTCCGAAAAATCTGAAAAAATTCTCAAAAATTCTTAGCCTTATGAGTATTCAAATTAAGAATGATCCCCAAAATTTTTTTTGAATGGGACACCCTAGTGTAGTCTAGTCAAAAACGACTATTTATAAGGTACAAATTGGTCTTTGTAAGCTATTTCGGATGCCTAGACACATTCAGATTGCATTGATATGTTTACAAAAGTTGTTCAGATTTACAATGGGTACAATTTTGTCATATATTGTTAATGAAAAATTATGATTTACTGTTAGTTATGCTGAAAAAAGTAAAAAAAAAATAATTTTCTTCTACATTTTTTCAAAAGTGCAGGAACAAATTATTTTATGCACATAAAATGTTCATAAAATTTGTTCAGTAGACTCTTCGCTACTTTATTGCCAAATATAGTTAAGCAATATCATCAAGTCTGAATTAGCTGTTGGCCAAAAACTGAGGACGCCTTTTTTTTGAATGGTGCACTGATTTTCACAACTTTTTGGGGTCCATAAAAAAAATGGTTGTCAAACTGGTCAAACCGAGTACAGGGTTTTACTAACCTTTGGTAGTACAATCGAACCTATACTGTCGAGTCCGTGCATTTTTTTTCACTGTTGCACTGTGTAACTATAACTAGTATTGTGCCAATCTGCCTCACAACATTTATGTTATGAAAAAAATAGATAACAAAAGATTGTAAATTAATGAATATGTACATACTTTTTAATATATATTATATTATTTTATTTTTTATTTTATTTATTAATAATCATATAATTACAAATTATATACTATTACCCTAACCGAGCACTAGCTATTATGGTCTTCGGCGCGTTATAGCGAACACAGACCAGTACCTCTGGTGGGAATCAAACCCACGACCCCCGCACTGATAAGCCAGCACGCTACCTTCCAACTAGCCTACTGGGGCTCACCAGAATATATATTAATAAATAATAATAGCAAGTTATAAACTATTTCGGAATTGATTAACATTTGTCAAGTAGTCCTCTAGCAAGAAGTCTTCCTTCCAATGCACAGTGGTTTCCCCCATAGGCCAAAAAACAAAAAAGTTATTGTTTTTTTTTTTAAGCTTTATTGCACAAAATTTATTGATAACACTCTAAATTTAATGAATCTAACAAATTTTGTTGTTTTTTTGGCGAGATTTATTGTTTGTGTCAGTTGAAAGTGGAGGTATGTTTATATTGCATATAATGTGGTTGCATAGTCATAAAAGAAAACTTAAGTTTATCCAAAAAGTTATTCGCGATATTGTGGCAGAAGTTTTCAAAAACCCTACAAACATTAAATTTTAACTTATTTTCTACCAAATTAAATAACAAAAGCTGCAAAAATATGAGCCCATAAAAAAAATCGCTGAAGAATACTTTTTTGACCTTTTTAAAACACACGTTTTTCAAAAACTTCTTTTTCACGTAGACTTTTAGTGATATGGCCCTCATCCGCCCACAACTTTTTATACATCAAATTGTAGGTTTTTTATCCCTCTTTAAATTAAAAAATATTGTGGCCGCGGGATTTTGCATATTTTCGCATATGGGTGTGATTTACAAAGTCATCCGACGAAAAATAGTGAATCGCAGTTTGTTTTGTACTATTTCTTTTTAAGAATATGAGTAAAGAAAATGAGTAAAATTAGAGCTAAAAAAATGGAAGATCAGTAAGAACGAAAACTCATGTGTTTTGAAGAGAAAACAATTTATTCAACAACAATTTCGGGCCGAAATGGGACTTTTGGTAGATAGGCCAAAAGCTGGTGGTTGCGGAAATTCGAATGATGGCAACACAGCGCGGAGATTTTTTAAAATGTAAACCTTTCATCAAAAATAACAGGAATCGATAAGGATATTTTGCAAAGATGTGCCACAATTCTCCAAGCTATAAATTCTGGATTTCAAATTGATGCCGAAAAGTTTGAGGAATATGCTGTAGAGACAGCAAAAAAACTTGTGAAGGAGTATCCCTGGTACTACCTCCCTCCATCGGTACACAAAATTCTTATCCATGGAGCTGAGGTAATCAAGCATGCATTAGTGTCAATAGGTGAATTATCGGAGGAAGCAGCTGAAGCGAAAAATAAGGATATAAAACAGTTTAGATTGCAGCATACACGAAAAATATCGCACATAGCTACATATACAGATCTTTTAAATCGCCTCTTTTTAAGTTTAGATCCATTTATTTTTGGAGCCCGAAACTTACCAACAAAGAAAAGAAGTAGTTTAAGTCAAGGAGTTTTAAATTTGCTTAATATTTGATATATATTACTACTATTTTACTTTATTACCTTATATTACTTAATAATACCCTATATTGCATTATTTAACTTTGTTTAACTTTTTGAAATAAAAATTTGCAAAAAACTTGTTTAAAACAACCAAATTTTCATAATAAAATACTTTATTTCAAAAATTTTTAAAACAGATCTATAAGCCAATTAATCCTTAAAAGATCAAATGGCTACTGTGGCTACAGTTGTTAATATTTTTTCCTAAAAATTTGCTAACTTTAAGTTCTTCGGGGATGAAATGAGTTGAAGACCCTAGCTTTTTTAGTTTTGGAGATATTGATTTTTGACCGCTTTTCCATATAAGGGAAACCACTGTGCAATGTGTTCTCTCCCATGTAAATAAAATAGGGCTATGTGATAGAGAAGAAGAAAAAAATAAGGGACACGTATTTTTTTTAGCTGCCCAAGCTCTCGTTTAAGGTTAAAAGGTGGGGTCAAAATAATAACTTCTTTGTATGGAAACATGTCTGAAATTACCTAAATTCATATTTATTTATACGCAGTACTTGAAACAACAAAAATTTTGATACCCATATTGCCTATATAGTTGACTAATAGTAGCTTACTTCATATTGGAACAGCAATTTTTTAAGTCTAATGATAAGTAAATGTTAGCTAATAACTTTTGGGTGTATTGGCCGATGCTAAAGAAAGTGGAACTAAAAAAAGGAAAAGTTTCTAAAACATGCTAAGTCAGCTTAGCATAGTTAGTTTGCAACCCTGACATTCTAATTTTTGTAAGCGTAGTATTATTTCAATAAAAACTAGCTAATATTTATAGTTTGAGAGAAAACGGTATAAATTTTGAAATATTTTCTACTTGCGTATTGAAAAAAAATCAAGATCCGATCGATAAGTTTATTTCTAGTTGAGAAATACATTTTCATATTTTTTCATCGAGGTAACAATCAAAAATATAAAAGTTTTGGCTTTTTTATATTTTTAAAAACACGTTTTGAAAAAAGTTCCATCAAAAAATGTAAAAAGTTTATTTTTTCAAATAGTTATTTGGCAACTCTGGATACAATTTTTTTTATTCGCGATTGTAGTCAAGATGTGGAATAACTTTAACGTTTTTAAATCACTTATTTATCTGTTTCCAGTAAAAAAAATAAAGGCGATTAAAAGTATTGGGTCGAATAAGGAATTTTTCACAGAGACAATTTTAGTGGACGAAAAAATAATGAAAACTCTCAATAAACTAATTCTACATTGATTGAATGAAGCTTTAAATAAATTAAATGATATTTATCATAAAATTTTTTGAAAACTGGCATTAGTTTATTGAAAAGTTTCAATGGTTGTGTTACAGTGCAACATCCTTGCTTCTATGACAAAAGTCATTAATATCATGCAGAGAATTCCCTCAGTGTACATTTACAATTCACAGTTATTTGATAAGTAATGACAGTTTACGATTAAAAAAACGCTAAAATCGATAGATAAAAAAAAAAACGTTAAATGTTTTACTGTCAATTTTTATTTCCGATTTTTTTTTTTTTGTTACAAAATTTTTTCATGTGTATTTTTTTCTTGCACATTTAAAGGTTGCTTTGTATATGTTTGTTTTTTTGGTGTGTCTTGATATTTTTTGTTTTTGTTATTTTTTTTTTTTATAATATATTTCACTTTTATGGCAACAATATTGATTTTATGGGTTACAAAGTCAGTAAGTGTATTTTGTAGAAAACAAACTTTAAATCAATTCAAGAAAATATGACATACTATACAAAAATTTAAAAAGAATTGGTATTGAAGAGGAATTTTAAATAACCATAAATTTATTATCCTTTTTACAAAAACACACTATGTGGGTGATTTTAATAATACATTTACCATCATCATATTTTCTCAAACTGATTTATTGCACACTTTTCAAAATCGTACTGGTATAACACCAAATGTTTGTCCAAAAACTGTGACAAATTGAAAATCATGTCAGGTTTTATTTTTGTGCAAAAGACATATAAAATAAATGAATAGAAAAGTGATGCTGAAGCATTAAGAAAAAAAAACATGATTTTTATTTTTAGTAAAATATTTGTCATTATAATCTGTCATTACTGTAGAAGAAAGTAATTTGTTAACAAAATGCACAAATATAAATCAAAATTACAAAAAAAAAATTAAACAAATTGATAAAATCTTTACATAAAACTTTAAATTTAAAAAATAATTTTTGTACTATTACGAACGAAGGATTAAGAGAAAATAAACTCATATTTTAAACTTTGTTGAGAAACAAGTTTTTGTCTATAGCAACATTATGTGGTATTCTCGCACCATTATTGAGAAACAAGTTTATAGAGAAATTTAGTTGTTAAACATATTTTCGTCTATAGAAAATTTGTTGTTAAACATATTTTCGTCTATAGAAAATTTGTTGTTAAACATATTTTCGTCTATAGAAAATTTGTTGTTAAACATATTTTCGTCTATAGAAAATTTGTTGTTAAACATATTTTCGTCTATAGAAAATTTGTTGTTAAACATATTTTCGTCTATAGAAAATTTGTTGTTAAACATATTTTCGTCTATAGAAAATTTGTTGTTAAACATATTTTCGTCTATAGAAAATTTGTTGTTAAACATATTTTCGTCTATAGAAAATTTGTTGTTAAACATATTTTCGTCTATAGAAAATTTGTTGTTAAACATATTTTCGTCTATAGAAAATTTGTTGTTAAACATATTTTCGTCTATAGAAAATTTGTTGTTAAACATATTTTCGTCTATAGAAAATTTGTTGTTAAACATATTTTCGTCTATAGAAAATTTGTTGTTAAACATATTTTCGTCTATAGAAAATTTGTTGTTAAACATATTTTCGTCTATAGAAAATTTGTTGTTAAACATATTTTCGTCTATAGAAAATTTGTTGTTAAACATATTTTCGTCTATAGAAAATTTGTTGTTAAACATATTTTCGTCTATAGAAAATTTGTTGTTAAACATATTTTCGTCTATAGAAAATTTGTTGTTAAACATATTTTCGTCTATAGAAAATTTGTTGTTAAACATATTTTCGTCTATAGAAAATTTGTTGTTAAACATATTTTCGTCTATAGAAAATTTGTTGTTAAACATATTTTCGTCTATAGAAAATTTGTTGTTAAACATATTTTCGTCTATAGAAAATTTGTTGTTAAACATATTTTCGTCTATAGAAAATTTGTTGTTAAACATATTTTCGTCTATAGAAAATTTGTTGTTAAACATATTTTCGTCTATAGAAAATTTGTTGTTAAACATATTTTCGTCTATAGAAAATTTGTTGTTAAACATATTTTCGTCTATAGAAAATTTGTTGTTAAACATATTTTCGTCTATAGAAAATTTGTTGTTAAACATATTTTCGTCTATAGAAAATTTGTTGTTAAACATATTTTCGTCTATAGAAAATTTGTTGTTAAACATATTTTCGTCTATAGAAAATTTGTTGTTAAACATATTTTCGTCTATAGAAAATTTGTTGTTAAACATATTTTCGTCTATAGAAAATTTGTTGTTAAACATATTTTCGTCTAAAGAAAATTTGTTGTTAAACATATTTTCGTCTATAGAAAATTTGTTGTTAAATATATTTTCATCTATTTGACTACCAAAAATCTATAGTCTATTTCCTTTAAGAACTTTTTTTTTGTTAATTTTAAAAGTTTAATATTAATTGTAAAGATTAAAAAAAAAAAATTGTAAAATGTGGATTTATTTTCCTTTCGGTTTGCACCTCAAAAAACTTTTTATTTCTTATCAAATCACGTTGCATTTAAGTAAAGTTCTAATTTTGTTTTAAGTTTGAATGCAACTAGCGGGTATTGAACTAAATTTTGCAAAGTGCTTTAGTATTAGTGCTTTGGTATTAGTATAAGTAACGAATGAAACAAATGAAATTTTTATTTTTTTTTGTAAACACCAGCGCAACCTTATAACAGATTTGCCTGTTTTGAATACATAAAATTCAATTAAAGATAAAGTTTTGTTTTTCTTTTAATTTAAAAGATTTCTTTTAAGTTCTTTAAAAACTGAAGATGAACTGTTCTCCGTTCTTTTAATATAAGTCGGAAAAATAAGCAAAAGTATGTGATCATCCATATTTAAAACTAAAAAGAAATATAAAAATATATGAGAAAAATATAAAAATATTAATTTGGAAGTGTCCACAAATTAGGCTAGTTGTTATCATGCTAGATTAGCAGTACGGGGTTCAATTCCCACCAGAGACACTGCCTGGTGTGTTTTCGATACAACGAACTGAAACCATAGCAGCTAGTTCTCGGTTAGCGTAATAAGATCAAATTTGTAATTATATGATTAATAATAAATAATAATCAAAGAGAAAAACCTGCTAAATCCAAAGTGGTATAAAAATATTGTGAAAAAGGCAAAAAAATAGCAAAACTACCAAAAAGGTAAAAAAAAAATTTTTGACAAAAATATAAATTTCGGGTAAAAAGCATTTAAAGCCAAGAATGTCAAGAATGTCAAAAAATAGTAATTGAAAAACAAAAACAAATCTTAAGAAAAGACAGTTCTAAAGCGCAAAAATTAAAAATCCAAAAATATTAAACAAGCAAACATGAGTAAAAATGGCAAAAAATAGCAAAAAAAAAAAATATTTGTCTTTTATTTTTAACTTATTAAGATTGATAACAAACCTTTAATAAATACCTCTACACTGAGAGAATCAATGAGTTTTTGCGTCAGATTTATGAATTGTCATTGGAATTCGTCCATTGAAACTTTTTATTCAAATAATGCCATTTTCATAAAATTTAATAAAAAATTTCAATATATTTATTAAAAAATTCATACGTCTAATGAAAAAGTTTCTTTAAAACTAGTTTTATGAAAACTGTGAAAATTTTTTATAAAGTTTAAGAAAATTTCCATTCCCAGTGTGCAGAAAACTTTATTAGTTTAGTGAAAAAATTTCATTAAAACTCGTCCAAGAAATTGTCTGTATACTGAGAGAATTCTTGGCATGATATTAAGGAATTTTTGCATAGAAGCAATGACGTTATAGAGTAATTCCATTTAATATCACCGTAAAATTAATCGATGTTTTCTAATTTTGATAAAATTTTGCGAGTGTGTGCGGTAGTGAATGCAAGTATTAAAAATTTTTTTTTTTTATTTGAAAAACTCTGGCAACCCCTATAGCGGCATAAAAGATCATAACTTCTGATGCGTAAAAAATATCGACAAGTTTATTTTTGCATAAGAACGACTAGGTTTTAGGAGAGTGGAAAGCTCCTTACTTAGTGAGATATCAGAAAAAATGTAAAAGTATGTACACCAGAAAATGTGGGTTCTTTTTTTGAATTGTTGCTATTGATTAATCTTCACCTGTGGCATGCATTAAAAAAAAAGAACACACGTTTTCTGGTGTACATACTTCTACATTTTTTTCTGATATCTCACTAAGTAAAAAGCTTTCCACTCTGAAATTTTAGGGTGTTTAGAACACATGTGTAGCTATTTGTATAAAAATTTTAAAAAACGGTTTTTTTAAAAAAATTTTTTAAAGTTTTTTCCAAAATTTTTTTTTTTTTAAATGTGTAAAATTTTTTTTTATTTTTTTTTTATACCCCAAAACCTAGCCGTTAAATTAAATTTTATTTATTAAACGTCTTATCACTTAATAAACAAGTTTCAATAAAAAAAACTGGTTTCATAACAGGTATAAAGCTTTTCATTAATTTGAAGAAATTTTTCGTTCACATTGTTAGGAAAAGTTTCGTTAGTTTTTTGAAAATTTTAATTTTTTTCCGTCTACTAAAACTTTCTTTGTGTAAGTTCTTTAGAGATTTTTCCCAAATTAATTATGGAGCGTTATTTGCATGGTGTTAATGAATTTTTACATGAAAACAATAAAGTTGTACAGAAACTCGCCCAATGAATTTTTTCATTAGGCTAAGGCAAGTTTCATTAAATATCTAGAAAAATATTTATTCGGAACTTCATACTAAAATTTTTACTCAATAAGGACATTTCATTAAAAAACTAGTTTCCTAAAATATATGCAGCTTTTCATTAATTTTAAGAAATGTTTCCTTTTTGTCTAATGAAAGTTTTTATGATTATTTGACCACTAAAATTCTCTCTGTATTGGTTTTTATTTTGTTTTACTTACTAAAGCACTAACTTTAATAAATACCCCCTACTTTCATAAAAATCTGCCAAAAAATCTGTACAAAAATAAAATAAAACTGAATTCAACAGGTCTCAGTTGTTAAGTATGGCAGTTGTGAATAATTAATAGAACTTGCAAACTTAAAATTTCTAAATCTTTTTTATTTTAATAGTGATCCCTGAACCCCGTGTTGTAAACCAAAAAAAAAAAATAAAAATAGCTTAGAAGCAGGAGAATTTAAGAAATTTTAAATTATGCTTTTCTTCTTATTGGATTTGTTGATTTATTTAAACAGAATAATTAATTAGATATTCAATTGTATAAATGCAAAATATTTATAATGTGGTTTGAAAAATTGCTACTTAAATAAATATTACACTGTGCTACACTTTTAGTTCATCATGAAGATATATAGTCTTAAAGAATATTTAAAAATGATTGTGCCTTTCAGTTTCGCTGCTTTGTTTATATCGACAATTAATATTTTACTAACATCCCGAGTAAAAAAAAATTATATAAAGGGTCCGCCAAATAACTTTTTTTTTTTTAAACTCCTGAGCCAATTGGACTTTGTATGGCGTCATACCAAGGTCTTTATGCAAAATTCGTCTTAATGATGTCTCCGAAATGTTCAATTGTTGAGAACGACGGTGAATTGATGTTAATGGCGCTTCACGCACACTTTCTGCCACAGCAGCAATATTCTCGGGTGTACGCACTGTTTTTTACTTTTCACGCTTTGGTTTATCAATGAGGATGCCAGTTTCTTTCACTTTTTTCACAAGATAACGAACATACGGACCATATTCGTTCAGCGGAAGGATAAAACTAATTATCTGTCAAATTAGACATGAGCTAAGTGTTACCATTCACGAAATAAGCACTAGTTGAAAAAAAAAAGTTAGATGGCGCACCCTTTGTAGTGTGGTGTCATGCATTATATATGTATATCGCACACCTAGTTCAAAAGTGATTAAACTCAAAATTTTAATTTTTGGGTTTTATATGCTTAAACTATGCACAATACACTTGTCTATCTATAAAAAAAAAAATATCAGTGTATTTTGTTCTTGTTAAATGTTGCTAAAAAACAGTTATATCTTCCTTTGTGTGGTATACCTTTGGGGTATGTAAGGGAGAAGCTCGGGTCGTGGAGGGAGTCAGAATTCTCTCTCTATTGGGAAAACTCTCTTGGCCAACGACAGGCTAAGAGATTAATTTCTTTTTCCAGTGCAGGATCGAGGAGACTCTTGTCCCTCGGGAGGGGTGACTTGAGAACCCTGGTGTCTTACCTGACTGGACACTGCAATCTCAGATACCACCTGCGCAAAAGGGGTCTTTCGGACACGGATGAGTGTAGGTTTTGCGAACTGGTAGCTGAGACATCAGAGCATGATCTTTGGGAATGTCCGAGGCTATGTGAAAGGCGTGCCAAGTTTCTTGGCAATCGCTTTGTCTCCCCTTCGGACATTATGAAGATTTTGCCTAATAGGATTATTGGCTTTATAGGTAGCTTGAATCTTTAGGGTAACTTTAGGCAGCACAAAAGACCTAAGTTGGTCGCGGTGCATAGTGCCATATAATCTAATCTTCCTTTGTGTTTCAATTGGTATGAAGTTGCAAATATTTTATTTCGATTTCTGAAAAACTGAAAATTTTGAGTTAAGTCACTTTTGAATTAGGTGTGCGATATATATATATATCTTATGTGTTAAATATATAAAGATATATTTATATAAATAAATTTCCATATCGCTGCTTAATGAAAAGTTTTATGGTGGCTTACAATTGAAACTAAAGTTTTCAATAGGGTTTTTTCTCCCTTTAATGGAATTAAGTTTTGATGACAGCATTTTAAAAATTATGTAATGTTATGCAGTTTGATTTTATGTTAGCGATTTATAGTATATTTTTTGAAAATGTATGTTTTTTTCGTCTGACATTTTCATTTATATTTGAAATTGTCTTGGGTATTGCGGAAAGTGAGTTTTTTATTATAAACAGCACATCTGAGTTTAAATGGAATTTTAAAAATATTAAACTCTAAAATCTTATGAAATTTTTAAAAATTTTCCGAAACTTAAATTTTTTTCCCCATTTTTTATAATAAACACATGGCTTGAAACAAAGTCTAGACTGAATCTTCAAGAAGGACTAAATTGATAAAATGCAAAAAAAGTTTAATTTTTTCATTCCTAGAGTTAACATCGGCAGTTTTATTCAAATACATTTCGCTTTGTGACAACTAAAGCACTGTATCAATTCCGCCAAACGTACATCAAATAAAAGCTTTTAATGATTTTAATACCAAAATTGAAAAGGAATCAACAAACTTTGAAACAAAAAAAAATCATTACCATAAAAAAGCATTCTTATATAAAGTTTTTAATTTTGCGAATGTAATAAATAAATAATACGATTTTCTTCAAATAAGTAGCCCAACCCCAATTAAACATCATTAAACCGGAAAAATCCGTGTTTTCCAAAATAATCGCGAATTTCGCCGCAAGTTAGAACATTGCGATGAACCGAATACATATTCGTTGCAGCCTATGTTAATTAAAATTATCTCAAAATATCGAATAGTAACAAATTTATTTAAATTTTAGACTTACCACAATTAAGCTTAAAACAAGAAATCGAAAACCTTACCTGAAAAAAAAATAAAATATATGTTAATGGTTAAAAAAGTAGCAATTTTGAAATGTAGAAATAAAGGAAAATTTTGAAATTATCGCTGAAGTTCCAGCAAAAGGCACTAATAGAATTTTTAGCATATTTTGAAACCCTTCTAACGCAATTAGAACCACTTTAGACTAGCTTTGAAAAATTTAAAGAAAATTGCGCATAGCACATTGTGCAATATGGTTATAACGTTTGACATTTTTTTTTTAATTTTATCAAATTTACAAAGTCCATGAAAAACAATTAAGAAATATAATATTACTTTTTCGCGGTTTTTAAAAATGTTTCCGCATAAACCTTTTTGAGGTTGTGAACAATTTTGTGGTTAAACTGAACTAAAAATCATTATTTCGCCAAAATTATAAACTAATTAGATCCTAACGATCATATCGATCTTAAGTGACACAAAAGATTTTAGGTTGGATAGTTGTTGGGCATGTTGTGAGGTAATTTTTGTCCACAAATGCAATTTAAATATAAAAAACGTCAAAAAGTGCATTTTTAGAAACTTCACTTCATTCGGCAGGTTTTTGTTAAAAAAAATATTAAAAAAAAAAAAACGATTTTATTATTATTTTTATTATTATATTTATTGGCAACGATTTTTTTGGTGTGTACAAAACAATATTTTGTGAAAATAGTGTGTTTTTTACAGTTTTTTTGTATAAACAATTTTCAATTGCACTTTTTGTACTAACTTTTAGTACAATTTTTTACTTTAGTAACATTTTTTGCCATTCTCATTTCACACTCAGAAAAAACTAGTAATAAGTTTTACAAATTTTAGCCCAAAGTAACAATTTCATCAATGTTTTTGAAACATTTCATAAACAACAAGAATTCTTATGACCCTATCATGGTCTTCATGCAGTTTTTCTACACAAAATTAATGAAATCCTTACTAATACAAAACATCCTTACTAATACAAAACATGCATGTATAATGAAACATTTCATAAATATGATGAAATTGATTTTGTTTTTTATGAAATGTTTCATAAATACTATGAAACGTTACAATGGACGACAATTGATGAAGCATGTCATAAATATGATGAAGCTTTTACTTTGAGTGTTATATTACAGAATATTTTACTAATTTTTTTTGTTGATTTTATCAAAAAATTTTTACTAGTTTTTGAAAACCAGTTGCTAAATTTAGCAACAATTTTGCTATTCACAAATTAAAAAAAAAATTATTTCAAATAAATAGAATTATAAAACATTTTTTACAGAGTTAAAATTATGTTCACCGATTAGAAAAAAAGGTGAAAAGGTTTGAAAAACGAAGTATTTTTATTTTATTTTTTTTAATTTTTATTCTGTGAAAATTAGCAAAAAATGTTACTTGAGGCAGAGTAGAAACTAAAAATTATTTTATATAAATAAAACATTTTTGGTCTTCAAAGTTTAATAACGTCATGCTGCTTGTTAGGAAAAGTGTTCGATTCACCGTCTTGTAAAATTAATTGTCTACTAATTAAATAAAATACGAAACAAAATATTTAAATTTAATAAAGATTAAAATTGGTTTTGTAAACTAAATGGCTACAGAGATTAATAAAGTAGTGTGGTCAAATTGCACACAAATATACGTACAGGTATACAGCATAAAGCGAAATACAATGACACACATCTTAGGTAGACTTTTATGTTCCTTTTTCTTATTGCAAAAAAAGGGTTGCATATGTCATATTTTCGTTCGTTTCTAGAATTATCAAAAGCATTTGCCTTTTTTTCAAGATGGCATCATTTAGACAATGATGTAAGTAGTTGAAAGATAATTTTTTGCTATATATAATTATTTATATATATTTTTTTTAAATATTATAATAATTCATGTCGACAATGTGTGTTGTACATTATTTTTAAAAGAATCAGAAAAAATATTTTTGTTTATGATTTTCAGCAAATAAATTAACTAAAGCATAATTTTTCTACAAACTTTTACAGCTTTTTTCAGTCTACTAATATTCAGCCAAAATTTTGTTAACTTTTAGCAATGCTTTTTTTTAAATTCACTAAGTGTTAGCAAAACTTTTGCTGAATCTACTAATTTTATTAATAAAAAAACAGCTCAGATTTTGTCGACATAAGCAATTTTTTTTGCAAGCACTATCCTGACTAAAGTTTTTTCTGACATTACTAACTTTTTTTTGGTGAGTGTAGTTTCAGCCACTGTTAATGGTTTATAAATCAAATGGAATATACTTTAAATACTTGTAAATGATGCTATCGAATTTTATGTAAATATAGTGTTTATTTCATTTTGATATTTTTTTTTTGAAATGTCAGGCCTGAGATCATAATTAAATGTTTTTAATTTTTGCCATTTATTTTTTTAAATGTACTCTTAATGTATAGTTTTTCTAGTACAAATCGAAAGTATATTAACTTCCTTTTAATTTGTTATCCAACACTTATGCAATTATTTAATTTCATTATTGACCTATTACAAAAATCTTTAAGTATAAAAAATTGTTTAATTTTATTTTTTTTTTTGTTCAATGCAATATAAACATTTCATTTACAATAAAATTATAAATAATTACAGTTTGGATCAATTGACACCTTCCTACAACGACGGCATGTAAAAGTGGTGTGTAATGAGACCGGGTCTGATATCAGTTTCAAAAGTTTTTCGATACGGTATTCTAAAATTTAAGTATTTAGTACTTAGCCAAGCCTATCTTTGGAATAAGTTCCATAGAATCGGGCTTAAGAGAACTAGTTCTAGAACAGATGTTAAACTAACGAAGCAAAATCAGCGTTTCTATGTACATGTTTTTAGCAAATCGATTTTCGAAAAAATAGTAAAATATAGTAAAAACTAAAAAAGCCCGCAGATTTACTTGTTAATACTGTACGCTTATTAACCAAATTTGATGTACAAAAAATTAAGCTAAAACATGCAAAACTTGAAAGCAATTGTACGAAGAATCTGGCCCATAAATTAAAAAAATGGGGTATGCCATTAAAATCAGCGTGCTCGAAATATTTACAATCAATCAAATCGACACTCTTGTTTTATTTTTCAAGTCACGCAGTGTTACTTTTGTAGTACGTATTAAAGATAATTACAAATTGTAATTTTTTATATTCTATAAAATGAAAAAGAGTATAAGAAAATTCTTTTATTGAAAATGAAAAAAAAAATATATAATAAGTCCTTACAATGTATTAACACTTTAACATTGTAAACCCTACAAGGAAAGGAAAAACGAAAACCTATACATATAAATCATTTACAATTTTATTGAGTTTTCTCGGCACCACAAAGTCAATTTAGAGTTTTTATAGTTTTTTCTTCTTCCTTTTCAATGTTACACATTCTTGCATATGTTTGGTATGTACACGTGCATGTAGATCATATCAGGATAGAGATGCTGTACTTCGAATAATACACACTTTATACATTACGCGTGTATCACATTTGCATGTAATTTTATATGATTTGCTGTTGATGTTGTTGTTGTTGGGTTCTTTCTAGGCGTGTCACTCGAATAAAAATTATACGATTAATCGAACGAATAAAAAGAAAATTCGCACGAACAAAACAAAAACTCAAACGAACAATTTAAATAACATGATTTTCGAATAAGTGTTGACGATTAATCGAAAAAAACGAATAATTAAAAATTTACTACTTTAATAAAACGCTTGCGAAAATTTACCAATTTTGGGAAAATTTGTAAAAAAAAAAATGGTATTGGACAAAATAAAATTAAAATTCTATTCAAGAAATATTTAAAATTTTAAAATTTTTATTAATCGTTTTTCAATATGTGGACTCTTTAATAATGCGTAAAGATATTTGATTTGACTTTCAAGCTAAAAATATGAAGAAAATCACAGATAAAGTGCTATCATTTAAATATAGCATGATTTTTAAAGTTTAAACTATATAAAACTAGCAAAAGTATTGCTTTTTTACAACGATAGCACGTAATAGCATCTGTTACACAGATGATCCCGGGTTCGATTCCCAGAGACGACAACATCAATTTAGAAAAATAATATGTATGAGTTTACGGAGTTCCCATAGCACTTAACCCCACCAAAGTAAAAATAATGAATCAGGGCTTTGAAACAAAAAGCTTCAATAAATTCGCCAACTCTACATCAGGTGGCGAGCAACAACTGTTCTAAGACTTATCATCTAGCGCAATTGCAGTGTTGTCATGTTTGAAGCCCTTCATCTTTCACCACCTTTTATCTCTCCACTATCCCCTTTCCAAAGAAAGCGACACATTAAATATAGAAGGAATTTCCTGAGTGTTGCTTCTCTTTAAAATAATAAAAAAATTCGAGAATTGGTGTTGTAGGAGTATTCCAAAATGATGCCAAAATTCATAAAATTTTGAGATGTTAGGGAAAAAAACTTTAATTATATAAGGTGGTGCAAAAATAACCTTCCGATGTTTTTTTTTTTTATTATATATTTATTATGTATAGCATTTTCTGATAGGAGGATTACTTTTGCGCCACCTTATATTTTTTTTTTTTGAAGTTATTTTTATTTTTCATTCGTTCGATTAATCGAACTATTTTTAAAAATTAATTGTTTGGCCGTTCGATCAAAAATTGTTTGTTCGTTTATTCGAACTAAATAAAAACCCGAATAAATGACAACCCTAGTTCTTACTCTTTCAATCTGCCTAGGCTAAGGTAGCTATTTAGTATATGTTTTTTTTTTTTTTTTGTTTTTGGAAAATTCTGTGGAAAAAATATAACATAGGAGAGCAAATGGGAATCTCAGTTTTAAACTTGCCCAATAATTTTCCGCATTTGTGGTTTAAACTGCAAGTGTCGCAAGTGCAAGTGTTTTTAGGTTGTGTTGCAGTAAAACTACATACACAGTTAATATAGGTGTAGATTTTATTGGAATACACTATGGGCTAGAATTTTCAAAATTTTATGCAAATGATACCACTACCCAGTCAGAAAAAGACAAACGGAACACCGCTGGCAAGGCAGTTTAGCTAGTGTTACAAGTGCTGGCAAGAAGTGATTTCAAAATCCCAGAATGATAACATCATTAGACAAAAGGTCCGTCTGTTAAAAAAAGTGTCTGACAAGTACTGGGGAATAAAAGTTTCCAACGTTGGCAAATTTGAGCTAACGTGACGTTTAATACTAGATAGTTAAAATTTTATGTAAATGATAACTGCTGGGTAACAGTTGGCTGCTCATATATATCTGCAAAGGCATTTCCACTTGGAAGCTATACTTTTTCGCAAAGTAAGCGGGGGTTTCACCGCTTATAAAAAGCAGTAATTTCATGGGTTTCAGTAAAATCACATTTCATGTCTTTTATATTATTACTATTAAAAGTAATAATATGGTTATACATAATTTATTCTATATAAAATTCTACAGATATTAGCTTTTTGTTGTTAAAATTTTTTACATATAATATAATAATTTAATTTTTTTTACCGCTCCACGTGCTATCTCTCCAGAAAACAGTTAAATGACTAATTATTTTTTATTTCATACTCAAGAACACCAAACACAATCGGGAATCACTTGGGAAATTTTTTTCAGATCGTTTATAATCCACGATATGAAACTTTCTGCATTACAACCTGCATCCTTACAAGGGATTAGGGTAAACTGCTTACAACCTACATCCTTGTTAGGGAAAAAAATAGGCTCAAAATTTGTGTTTATTTATTTTCAAACGAAAATTATTCGTCTCTTTTGCTGCTTATAAATATTATGTAATAGTAGGCACTTAAATCAGCGCATTGATTTTATCCTGCTTCTAAAAACACGTAAATTTTTGACTGCGTAATATCTGACTTGATATACTCAGGGAAAAAACTTTCATCATATTGATGAAACTGTTTCATAAATAGTTTGTCATCAATTTTTCATCATATTTATGAAGTTTTCATAGACATGATGAAGAGTTTCATAAAAATGCTTGTAAAATTTTTCATAAAAATGCTTGTAAAATTCTTCATCGTTTCTTAAAAAGTTTCATGAACCGTGTGGACATATTTTTTTTTTTTATTTTTTATCGTTTAAAATTAAGAATTTCCATTTTTTTTTTTTAATTAATAATCATATAATTACAAATTATATACAATATATATACCCTAACCGAGCACTAGCTACTATGGCCTTCGGCGCGTTGTAGCGAAAACAGATCAGCGCCTCTTTTGGGAATCGAACCCACGACTTTCTCACTAATAAGCCAGCACGCTACCAACTAGCCTACCGGGCGCACAAAATAAATCCATTTAAAATTAAGAAATCATTATTAGATTTTAAGATTTTTTGTTTAAAATTCAGAATCTATCATAACATCACTTGAAAGTCAGAAATCCTAATCAGTTAATGTGTTCTAAATTTTGCATTAAATTAAATTGTGAGGTTTGAGATCATAATTCAAATGTTACTATTACAAATAGAAAATACTAGTTGTTAATAAATATAATTCTTATACAATTTAGGGGAAATTCCATACCCATCACAGAGAAAAATTTAGCTATTTGCCAACTGAACTTCGGTTAATACGATTCAAATTCGTTTATTATGAATTTCAGACGGTTGGCACAACTTAACATTCGTTTTCACAGCAAAGTGCGGTTAATTTAACTGAAAATATTCAGAAATCTAATGTAAATATCGTTGTACTAACTGTATTTGTTGTTACCAATAATATACACTTTTCAATTTTGTTTGCAATTAATGATTTTAAATTCAAAATAAAAATTTAAAACTTTGATATTTTTGACTTAATATCAATATTGCTCAAGTAACATATGGGCAAAGTGTTTGTTTGACAAGCTGTAACTTTTTTAATTCTGCGATTTTTCTAGCATATATAAAAAAGTTCAAGCTATTTCAATATGAAACAAAAAATCTTGAAAAAATAAAAATATAATGGTAGTGAGCCCTTTAAATGCCTGACAAGAAAACTCGAAGTTTATATTTTGATGCCCATAATATCAATCAAAATGTACTTATCAGTGATTAGATGCTGGGTTTTGTATGATTACACGTTAAGTATTTAATCACTGATGGTTACCTATAATACGGACATAAAAGTGGTTCTTCTCCAGACAACGTTTGGTTTGACCCAAGCCTGATAGTCTAGATCTGAATTAAATGTATATCGTATTCTTGCTGCTACATACATTTTGGGATAACTTGCTCCCGAAACAGAGATTAAGTGCTTGCTCGATCGCAACCAGTCCAACCCTGCAATAAATGGCGACTTATTAATGTCCAACAATTTGAAAATCTTACTCTCAGAGAACTTCTGAAAATAATAATGTTAGTTGAGTTTTCATAAATGTAAGTTGTCCTTTTCCCAAGCGAAATCTCATTTGTTTTCAAATACATTCACAGTGGTCTTTACCTACATATTATTCTAAGTGTACTTATTTCCTTAAATTTTTTTTGCAATTTGTGAGATGTATTTCTGAAGTTTTTGTAATTTATTTTTTTGTTGTTTATTTTATAGATTGATTATTTTTTAAAAATTGTTTAAGTTTAGTGATATTTTTTTTTTTCGATTCGAAGGTCACAACCGACAATATTGGAAATTCGGTTTCTACAGCCGAATTGCTGTGCGGTTGCAACAACCGAACTGTTAAGGTATTCGGTTATTATTGCCGAATTAAAGAATATTTATTAGAAATTCTGTTGATACAAAAGAATTATTAAAAAATTCTGCTACTACAACCGAATTAATGCAAAAATCGGCTGCTGCAACAGAATTTATGTAAAATTTGGTTATTACAACGAAATGTAGCGAGCAAAGTGTAAATTCCATACCTGTAACTGAATTATATACATAACGAGGCTACCCTAACCGAACAATTCGGTTGCGATAAACGAATTCAGTTGTAGCAACCGAAATTTGGCTGCAACAACCGCATTTTCTGTTAAGACAAACTTTTTCCAACCGAATTCTTCTGTGAGTGTGCTATATAAAAGTTGTATTCAATATGTTACCGCATTGTATGTGAATGTGCTCTACTAATACTACTTCATAAAAATAAAACTTCACATAGGTACACCCAGAAAACAGACTTGGTAGTAGCAACCGCATTTGTTGCCAATCGAATGCTTCGGTTGAATTACACTCAGGGAAAAAAGTTTTATCATATTGATGAAACTGTATCTGTCATCAATTAGCCATCATATTTAGAAAGTTTTCTTAGATATAATGAAGGGTTTCATAAAAATTTATGAAAAATGTTTCATAATCTTCATCATTTCATAAAAAAGTTTCATAAACCGCGTGAAAATATGTTTTTGCTTTCCTATCAATTGAAATTCAGAATATCCATTTGAAATTTAGAAATTATCAATTTTAAATTAAGAAATTGTAATTTGGAACTCAGGTTTTCTGTTTAAAATTCAGAAACTATCATAACATCAATTGAAAGTCAGAAATTCTAATCAGTTAATGTCTTTTAAATTTTATATGGAATTTTGTGAATATAAATTTTAACTTTTGTAAATTTCAGTGGAAATAGAAATTCTTGATTTCAATTAATGTTTTTAAATTCGAAAGGAAAATTCTTAACTTAAATTTACTTTTTATGAACTTTAAATAAAATGAGCATCAATTGATATTTTCTGAATTTCAATTTGAAATTCTAAATTTTAATTAATATATTCTGAAATATAGTTGAAAAAAATTGGGTTATTAAAAAAATTTACTAAAAACAATTTTTAGTCATTGACTGTAACCTTTCTTGTACGCTACCAACGAAAATTTTCATTTCATTAAAATGTATGAATTTGCTGCATCATATTTATAATACGAATTATAGCATTGCAAGAAATTTCATGCAACTAAAAAAAGGGATATATGCGCTTAAAATCTGTATTAAAAACTCCAAAATCTGCTATTCAAAAATATGCATTCAAATCGAAGTATGCACAAAAACCCAAATAATATACACGGAAAAACGCATTATAGAATCAAGTTAAAAAACATTAAATTAAATAGAAGTAGCTATTAAATCAAACAAAGTTTGTTTTCTATTTAGTTTAAATATGTATCTACTTATTTTTAAAAACCGGAAATGACATCTATAATGTTGAAATATTAATTTAAA
This sequence comes from Delia radicum, assembly GCA_021234595.1. Classification (NCBI taxonomy): domain Eukaryota; kingdom Metazoa; phylum Arthropoda; class Insecta; order Diptera; family Anthomyiidae; genus Delia; species Delia radicum. Next base: position 77,970,071 of record CM037854.1, on the reverse strand, counting down.
TACGAAAATGTTTAAATAAACTAGAATCATATTTACTCTAATGAGATTCATGCTTAATTTAAAAATTGTCGGTAAAAAATTAGTTATTAATTTAAATATGAAATAATAATTGATTCTTTTTTCTCTGTGTAGGCAATAACAATCCAAAAATATGCACTAAAATCAAAAAAAAAATATGCACGTTAAATGTTTGGATTTTCAGAAAAGTGATTTATTACTCGATATAGTTGGTTTAAAAATGAAGTCCAATATAAGTGTATAACAAATGACACTTTGATGCTATGTTTCGGATTACAAATGTTTTCTTTTCTTAATGTTTAATTAAAACTTAATTTAAGTTTTTTACAAAATATGAAAAATTATGAAATTAAATTGAAAATATGCAAAATCTGCAGCATGAAATGCCAAAATATACCATAAAATATGCATTTATAACAAAATATGCAAAAACATGCATTTATGACAAAATATGCAAAAATATGCAACAACAACAAATCGATGCGATTTGGTTGCAAATTCTTTGATTCCGAAAAGTATTTGGTCAAAATCGATTTTGGAATACTGACTACAAACAGACATTTGCATGAAATTCCTTGCTCTATTTAAAAGACATTACATAAAAAGCTATAAAACCTCTTCATATTTATGAAATATTTCATAAATATAAGAAACTTGTCATCAATTTGTATTTTTATGAAACAGCTTCATTATATTTATGAAGTTTTACATTGAACGAAAACCAATGAAGTTTTTCATAAATATAATGAAACAGCTTCATCATATTTAAGAAGTTTTACATTGGATGTTAACAAATGAAGTTTTTCATATATATGATGAAGCTTTTTCTCTAAGTGTATCGAATTTGTTAAAATTTATCACCGAATCTCGAAGTTCTATTGTCGTGCCAGAATTTCAGTCGTTTCAATCGAATGATTGTTATCACGGCCGAAAAATTCGGTCAAAACAAGCATTCGATTGGCGAAAAATAACTATGGCAGCCGCGACCGAGTCTATTTTCTAGGTGTATGTATGTATCTATACATTGTGAGCATATGAACCACATTGAGGTTTGTTAAAGTTATATGCAACACACACAACAGCAACAACACAACATACTGGTGTGTTGGTACTTATAATTTGACTTTAACTCAACAGCAACTGCTGCAGTTGTTGCTGCTAACAAAGATGATACTACAAAGATGATAATACACACAGAACTTTCATAGAAAATATGGCTGATGATGTCGACGATAATGATGATGATGATGACGATAATACTGTTGCTAAGGATTTTGATGATGAAGTCAAAGTTAAGCCATGCACAAAAAAGTTACATTTTTGCGTTATTTTAACGCTTCATTTACTCAACACATGCATATCAATTTCATTTCTACAGAAACACTCACACACACAAACCCAGTATTTAAATGATTATTTAACATTTAAACAAAAATTTAATAAACTTTTTTATATGAGCAATTTTAACTAAATTATATAAACTTTATATTTACATTAAAATGAAAATTATCATTTAATTTTATACAATTATTTATCATAAAATTTTATAGGTTTTTTATCTGTTTCCAACAAATGTTCACCAGCTAAAAGTTGCTACTTTCTAAAAATAAAAATTAAATTAAATTTACGGAAGTTTTAATTCAGTTTTGTAAAAAAAAATCCAGTGAACAACAAAATACGTATCATCTTCATCGTCATCATCATCATCATCACATGTTAAATCGTGTTTTACTACATTTTACCTGACAGTAGAATTGTTTTATTTTTATAACTAAATTGTTGTTAAAAAAAAAATAGTAAAACAATTTACAATTACAAATATTCGTGACTTTAATAACACGTAATGATTTTTGCAAAAAGTGTTGTTTGATGGAATTATTATACAAAAAACAAATTTTTTAAATTATTTAATATCGATTTCACCACTACAAGCCTAACAAAGTTTATTGAAAAAAGTTTTAAGAAAATTTTAAGCTTTTACATAAACCCTGTAATGAAATAAGCTGCTATTAGACACTGACAACCTCTTGAACTGCATTTTTAAAATACAGCTATATAACTTTTTAAATAGTTATGAAAGAAACCCTTATTTAACAATTTTGCCATTTTGATGCTTTTCCGGTATTTGTTAATGCTTTCTAGCCCCCCATAAGTAATTTTTTTTTTTTTTTTTTTTTTTTAAAGAGAGGCAACACTCAGGAAATACTTCCTATATTTAGTGTGTTGCTTTCTTTGGAAAGGGATAGTATAGAGATGAAAGGTGGGGAAAGATGAAGGGCTTCAGACATGGCAAGACTGTAATTGCGCGAGATGATAAGTCTTAGAACAGTTGTTGCTCGCCACCTGATGGAGAGTTGGCGAACTTATTGAAGCTTTTTGGTTCATAGCCCTGATTCATTATTTTACTTCGGTGGGGTTAATTGCTATGGGAACACCGAAGGTGGACATTGTGATACGTACGAGGGATAGAAAAAACTCATACATATTAATTTGATGTTGCCGGCACCGGGGATCGAACCCGGCACCTTCTGTGTAAAAGTCCAACGCGCTCACCATTACACCACAATCACCCGTTAATTCCCGGGTAAAAATTGTAATTAGACGTCATATTTCATTTGAGAAGTTCCCATACATATATAGCACATACAAATTGATTGAAAATGGCTGATCTACATATAACTAATTATATCAAATTAGATATAATTGGATACAATTCTATCCGAGATTTATCCATATCCGGCATATAAATTATATCTATTAGATATAAATATATCTGATTTTATAAAATATAAGCCGGTATGCTCTTTGTAACTTGAAATTTTGCTTTATTTAAGTTTAAAATAAAAATTTCTAGAAATCAAACATTTTAAAGAGCAATTTTTTTTAAATGAAACAACAAAATGATTAAAAGTTATCAAGAACAAATTTAGTGTTTTAAAAATATAAACTTAAGTGGTAATTGTTTTATAAAATGTACACATTTTTTTATTTGAAATTATATAAAATATATCACTTGCAAATGATTTCGTTATGAAAGTAGTATGGTTATATGCGAATCCATTTGTAATAAAGTCTTAACTTAAAGATAACTTAATTTGATATTGAATTTTACCAAAATATGTATGGGATTATATATAATGCTTTATAAATTTATAACAAAAATTGTTCAGTATAGCTTCACATATAGTTTAATTAGACTTAGCATGGGACCATATATAATCATATCGATCACTACATATATTTGGATTATTATTAAATAGCTTATGTGGTTATATATGGAGTAAGATTTGGAGACATATCAAGTACCATATAAAAAATTGTCTCAACAAAAATGATCAGATGTATTTATATATAATGATATTAGCCGTAATGTGATTTCATTTAAAGTCAGATATGACTTAAACATATTCAATATGACTAGATATAGCAATTTTTATCTGGGTAATAAAGTAAGGGAATGTTCGCTAATGTGACCGAAAAGTTCAATTTAAAAGAAGAACTTTCCTAATGTTCGCTAATTTTCTTAACCCGACGAAAAAAGTTTATATAAAGGCATTTATAGCTTGATATAACTTGATATAAATATATATAATTACATATGTAACGATATATGTATATTAACATCTCATATTTATTTTTACGAAATTTTTTAATACAGAACTATTATATCATAAAAAAAATAATTTTTCATAATGTTCCCTAATTTTCTTAACCCGACGAAACAAGTTTATATAAAGCTATTTATAGATTGATATAACTTTATTTAAGTTATATGCTATATACCATCATATTCCTTTATATATCATGTTATATATAAGTTGGTATTTTTTATCTCATCATATATACTAGATATAGCTAAATATGAGATCTTATATACTTGCATGTATAAAGAAACATAAATATATATGATACAATATAATCAAAGAAATTCTATCACATCACATGCATCACATATAATTATATATAAACATATGTGTTAATATTACAAAGAAAATTTCGATTACTTTTACAATAGTAAAAAACTTAGAAAATCCACACTTAAAAACATAAGTTCAAAGTTAATAGAATACATAATATTTCGTGAGTAAATAAAGAAGTTTAAGTCAGAAAATTTTAAAAAAGGAATGAAAATCTAAAGAAAAAGCTAAAATCGGAAAATTAAAATAAAACAACAAAAAAAAAACATAAAAAGTAAAGTCTAGAAATGTTGAGGTTAAAAAGAAGAATAAACGTTTTTCTCTAAAAATTATAAACACTATTAATTTTTAAATCAGACTAGACTAGTTTCTGCCTTTTTCATGGACAGGCTCATCAAGTGATTTTCCATTTTAAATTGTATTATCATTTGTGTCTTATAATTGTCAGATTGTCTCTATATGATAAATTTTTCAACAACCTGCGGCTGTAAGAATCAAACCTGAGCTCATCTTACATTACAAACCTAACAATACCAAGTCATGACCGTTTAGAGATCACACCCAAGTATGGCCTGGAATCTAATGTAGCTAAATTTCAGTTTTCTTTCCTATTAGCTTTTTCTGTTATTGTATACTATACTCAGAAGTGACAACACTAACAACACAAATATTCTATTATTAGATTTTTGTTTATTTTTCTAATCTCCTCCTCTTTGTTAATATTATATAAAAATATCGGTTATTTACTGCAAGAATGTCACAACTCAAAAAACATGATTTTTGAGCTAATGACGCAGAATTACTCGTTACCACATATTATGTGGTAGAAGCAAGAAAAAAAATTCTGTCACTTTTACATATAATTCTATATGTGGTATCACATATTGGTCAAATGGAAACCACGTCTAATTTTCCAATCCATTGATTTATATTTAAATATTCATTATTAGTTGGAATGTGCAACAAAATAGTAGTGCGGATTTCCAGAGAATTTCAAGAAGTTATATCAAATTTGATTTTTTTTTTTTTTTGATTATATTTAACTTGATGAATTATATGGACCAATTTTTCGGAGAGATCAGATGAGATCCCATGTAATCTCATGAGATAAGTGTAAGTATGAAATTTTTCGAATCAGTTATGAAATGATGTGATAATGACTTATATATATAATTACATATGACATATGACATTAATATTTTTTGGGACGTCCAAAGTTAAAAATAAGTTTTATACAATTTTCCTTTATTAAAATTTGATTGCATACACTGAGAGAATTATCTTCACTTCAGTAATGAATTTTTTCATCGCTTTAATGAAAATTGTCACTGAAACTAATCCACTAAAACTTTTGATAGAATCTATGGAACACGGTTCATTAAAGTCAATGCTTACGAAATGTTTGTAGAAGTAATGAAAATCTTTATAAAACTAATGAATCATTCCGACACTGAAGCGTTTATTGAATTTAGTGAAACAGTTTTATACAATTTTGTAACGTTAAGAAGTTACCTTGAGTTAATAAAATTCTTCATGAATGACTTAAAAATGCATTGGAACTAGGACAATGAGCCTGCTTCATATAATTTTTTAAACAATTTCATTGAAGTCCAAAATTAATAATGAAATAGTCTATAAAATATGCTGAACACTTTAGAATTAAATCTTAAAACTAAAGTTTGAAATTTAAATTATTGAAATTTTAGTGAAAAAATTCAAAATTTAAGTCTTGGAAATAATTTCATATCTCTAAAGAAAATTTTCATTAAATTTATGAAATCGAATGAATTTTTTTATGAAACTATGAAATTTTATGAAAAAAAAATTATGAAAAATTTCTTCATATTAATAAACATTCCCGGATGTAATAAAATTCTTCATTGAATGTACGAAAAAAAATTCTATGAAATTATAATTCTTTCAGTGTAGTACAATCATGTGCCTTTTCAAGATATCAAAAAGAAACGATCTACTATTGTCACATAAAATAGTTGAGTTTATTGAAAATACGCTTTCCACATCTGTTGATGTAACTGGAGCATATTTGAAAGCATGTAATTCCGAAGGGGTTAAGATTTTAATGTATGAATACTTTTCATTTTGAATAAAAAATATATTTTTTTTAGTTTTAGTTAAAGTTTGTAGGCCACTATTTCGATGGAAAACTTTATTAAATTGTTCAATAATTTCTTTGCTTTTCGCATCTTTAATTTAACGCAATTTTCAACATCTAAACTTGCCTTTATAAAGAGTTATTTTGTTACCAATTTGGTGATGCTTAAACAAAGGCATTCGATATAACTTTTTTTATAAGCTAAATCAGATTTAATTCCAGGTTTTTGAAATATATGTAAATTTGCATCATTGTCACTGAGCATATTTAATACGTCACAAATTTCATTGAAATTATCATAACAATATATTGGAGCAATTCCATTTAATATCACCGTGAAATTAATCGATGGTTTCCGATTTTGATAAAATTATGTGAGTGTGGGCGGTGGTGAACCCAAGTATTAAAATGGTTTTTTTTTTTTTTTTTTGAAAACTCTGGCAACTCTATAGCTTCAAATTGTTTTTTATACCCCAAAACCTAGCCGTGCTTATGCAAAAATAAATTTGTCGATATTTTTTACACATCAGAAGTTATGACCTTTTAAGTGAAGTCCACAATTTGAAGCTATAGAGTTGCCAGAGTTTTCCAAAAAAAAAAAATAAGTTTTTTTTTTTAATAATTGCGTTCACTACCTCACACACTCACCAAATTTTATCAAAATCGGAAAACATCGATTAATTTCACGTTGATATTAAATGAAATTGCTCATTGCAGCTTTAATCCAAGTGCCGCATCTGGTGGCGCAGGGTGCTGGTGGTGTATTTACTTAAATTCAGATACATGGATTGTAACAGATTTTGGCTTGATGGAGCCTAAAAACTTATCAAAATGATCAACTAAATAACATGATACTAAAATGTTAAACTTATCTTAAGAAATACTGCTTTACAACTTGCAACAAGAGAATTTATATCTTCAAAATTTAAACGTATAAAGTTTGTTATTTTACCATCGAACAAATTTGAATGTAAAATGGTTTTATAGAAAAAAATCTTAAAAATATAGCAAGACAGTAGAAAATGATATTTTTGGAAAATAATTGAAAAAATGCCAAACGCTGCAGTTTTTGGTAAATGCCCCAAAAAAAAAACTTGCCCTAGTGATCAATAACAATAAAAAATATTTTTGTAAGCGTCTTTTATGTTTTTTTCTTTCCCTGTAAAGTTCCGAAATTGCGATAAAAAAATATTGATTACCGAAGCCTTAAACATATTTTTCGATAAATTTTTGTTTTTGGGAAAATATTTATTCTGAGATTTTTTTTCCCACTTGAATTTGAAAGGAGGTATACAAAATTCCGTGCAGCAGTTTGTAATGCTTCCACTTGTTTTATTCTAATTTTGGTTGATTTTTTTTAACCTTTTTTCACAACCATTTGATTTCATCTTTAATTTTATTACATTAATTTTTGCTTTATTAAAAACAAAAACAAAATTCAACATTAATTAAATGAAAATGTTCATTAGTAACATTTTAAAAGTATCATTGGTACCCATTTTTGCAATTTATGGATTCATTAAAGTCATTATCAAAATGAGTGCTGCTGCAGAAGATACTAGTGGATTAAAAATAATCATACAAAAATCCATATAAGAACCAAGGGTATAAGCTATAAAAACAAAAAAAAAAAAAAAACTAAATGAAATTACACTACTCAACAGCCTAAAAATCCTGGCTTTAAATACATATTTTTTAATAGACATATGTACACCCAAAAAAAAAAGTCCGTAAAGTTAGCAAAAACTTTTGTTGAATCTGGATAATTTTTGCTGGGAGGATCCTTGTAGAAAAATTGCTAATATCTGCTGAAAATCAGTGAGCTAATTTCAAGCAAAGAATTAATAAATTCAGCAAAATATTTTGCTGACACTTAGTTCAATGCAAATGAAAATTGAATTGTTGAAATACACATTTTTTGTTAAAGCTTAGAAGAATGAATTAAAATTTGAATATATACTCAGGGAACTTCTGGTTTAAAATTTTGAAGTTGTTTGGGTTGTAAAACAGTTTATTTATTTTTAATGTAAATGTCAGTCATTTGTAGAACAAATTAAAAGTTTTACTAATCTTGTAGTTCATTTGAAAAAACAAACCACATCAAATGACTGTTTTATGATTTTACATTCATTTTTACAGTAGTTTTTTGTTATTCAATAAAAAAAAAATAAATGTTTGTTTATTCCTTACTAAAGTATGTGGTTCATTTTTACTACAATTGTGGTTCATTTTTTGAACATTAAAAAACAAATGACAATGTTAGTTGAATTTACTGAAATGTAAGTCGTCCTTAAGTGAAATTTCATTTGTTTTTAACTCTACCTACATAGTATTCTAAGTGTACTTTGATAAAAATTTCAGGACTTCCACATCGTAAACATAATGCAATTAAATAAAAAATCTGGAAATAAACAATATATTTTGTTAATAACATTAAGAACAAAACATAATAAATCCCATTTATATGTATGATGCATTTACATTTTTCTAATTACGATAATTCTAAAATACAAGAAAGAAATATTGAAAATATGGTTAAATATGGTTAAATATCTTTTAAAAACAACTACCTGGAATTTTTTGTTGCATAGCGAAGCACCAAATCTAGTTTTATATTTTATTTTTGCCTGCCAATTTATCAAAATATCACTCATTTAGTTATTAGATTTTTTAAATTAGTTTATTTAATTTATTTTTTGTTTTATTTATATTTTTTAATATTCAGAATACTTATTATCACTAACATGCGTGCCTTTGTTTGAATTGTAGCATACAAAAGAAAAAACTAAAATAAACGAAATCAAGCGTGGTTGCATTTTGTGTAAGTCTTATAATGTGTGTTTATTTATATCTTGTCTGTTTTTCTCTACTTGGTCTATAAAAGCTGTGACATCTACATCTCGTTTTTATACTTGTTCTGCATGCTTTAAATGTGTTTATCAGCACAATTTTGCTGAAAGTTTTTTAAATATTGTAAATATAATTTTAACAAAATTTTCAACTATTTGTTTTTTTATTTGAGTGTACGCTAATTCCAAATCTGGCAAACATTTATTTCTCATTTGCAGTTTTTGAAACATCGCGGTTTTTATATTTACATCACTCGCCCCATTTTTCGTATATTTTGCTTAATTTTTAGAATTTCAACCGAAAAATCATGAAAAAAAAATATATTTAATTTGAGCATACAGTAAGGTGGAGTGAAAATGTATGGACTTTTTCAAAATTCTTTTTTTTTCCAACGTCATAGCGACGAAAAGTTGCCTTGCGATAAATGAATTTTAACGTACAAAATTTCACCGACTTGTCTTGATGCTTTAAGGTGCCCCAACGCAATTGAATTTCAGAAAAAAAAGAAACATTTTTTTATAAATATTATCATTTATTAAATAAATGATTAAATGTATGATTAAATGATTAAATATAAAAATACACAGTTAAATATGAAATTGTTTTTTTTGAATTACAATTAGGCATTTGTTGACGCGATAGTAGTCTTGACGTAATGAAACCATCTCGTTTATTTTCCCCACAAACTGATCTTGCTTTTATGATTCTTTGATATGCTAGCTTCCGAATTATCCAAGCATTGCAATAAGAACGTTCTCTGGGTGACCGAAATATCCATTTCGTTGGATTACCTTGTCAATGATCATATTTAAATCAGAGTTTAAATAGCGGCTAATTGTTTGCCACATGTTCTTCGCTCCATTTGTGCACGAGGGATTTTATTGTAAACCACATCGGACCATAAATTTTCATCACGTACGTGGCTAATACCACTAACTTTTCTTTAGGTTCAGAATTCTAAGAATTCTATTAAGAATCTAAGAATTCTATTAGCTGTTGTTAGCCATCTAGAATGGTTAAGGGATCCAGGGTTAATATTGGCTAAATCAGAAGCAAATATACCAGTGCTGATAGCGATCATTATATCGTATAGATATTTTTGGTCGGTATTCAACTCATTCCTAGTAATTTCAGGTAATACTGTTGATATAGCGGTGAATTCGACTATTGGCCTTGTTTGACAATTTTGTAATTCAGATCCGATGGCACCTGAAAAGCATTTAGGTCCTGTAGTTTCTCCATCTAAATGTAACAACAAATATCGCAGTGGTAGTTCATTAGAATGCAACTGACAGATAAACCACTGCAATGGTCTGTTTGGTTCTTCTTCCATCAGACGAATAATACCACCTTTGAAACCTGTATTCACTACTGTTGCATCGCAGCCAACAACAGTTATTTCATTCAGTATTTCCGACTTAAAATTCAAGTGAGTTATTATAGTATCTTTAATACCTTTAGCAGTCCTCAACTCACATTTAACGTGCACGAAATAGTCGCTTCCTGGTTCCAATAAAATCACATAATGATCTTCAATCTGGCATTTTCTGTAAAATTTCCCTTCTTTCTGAATAATAACCAAAGTTTTGTCCTTTTTTCCATTAAAGTACATACCGCGAATGATTTTATTGCGATTTGCTTCTTGTAGTTGATCTGACTTTAGCTCTCTCACGGCGCAACTTCCAACGATCAATAACACCACTTGGATCGTTAGATGAAATAATGCCAACATCTTTTAAGACAGAAGAAGCTATAATGGCAGCGGCTCTGTCAGAAACTCCATCCAGTACGATCGCAGGCAAGGGCTAAAGATGAAAATTAAATATCTTTTTTTTTTTGAGGCGGCGAAGCTATTTGTTTCAACTGTTCTGGTTTTTTATGGTTAGGTCTAAAAGATGGCACAATTAAGCTATCGGAAAGCTATGGAAAATGACAAACTTAAAACCCGAGTAACGTTGAAAAAATAGCAAACTAGATCAACTAGCAACAAAATTGAACTTGATTAAAAATAATAAAATACAAGAAGTTTAAAAACATAAAGTGAAAACTTTATGATGTTGGGGGCACCTCTAAACATAGCGCTACCCAACTGATTTTTTTTTGTGTTTAATAATGACCTAACAGAGCAACTTTTGGCAGGTATTACTAAGCATTTATCAAATAAAATGAAAATCGCTCCACCTTAGTATACAGGCAAAGCGCGGTATTAAGAATACTCGGTATAACGAAAACGCTATATAACGAATGAACAAATTGTTTGCATTGATTACCTTATATAAGAAATTTTTCTGAAATTTATACTCGGTATAACGAACAGTTGGTAAAAAGATATGTAGTAATTTAAAAAAAATAATAAATCGTAATAAGAAGGTAGAATTTTTAGTTGGAGAGATTTCAAATTGAGGAGTCTTCCCACAATATCAGTTTTATTATTCATTTTCAATAATCTTAGCATTTTGAGAAATGTTATACATGGAGTCAATTTAGTGCAAGAAGTTGTTGAGATATAACGAATGTTTCGGTATAACGACCGTTATACCGGGCTTTGACCGTATTCATATTGAATATCGCACTGGTATTGCAATGAAGATGAATATTGATTATTTTGAGTTTGAAAATGGGCTGAAGTATTTAGAAAAGAAATCAATTTTTTTTGTGGAAAACATGCTTTAATATCAAAGAAAAAAATTCTTCATTAAAAGGGAGTTAAAAAAATTATTTTCTTAAAACTATCATTTAATTTGTTTTTTTTGTTATATGTAATTTTTTAATTTTTAATAATTATATTTCATTAATACATTTCATACTTTTTTGTATCAAAATCTATTGAACTATTTAAAATTCATATTATATGTTTATTATGTATCACAATATTTAGATCAGGTTATTTTAACTTTTATATCAAAAGCTAAATTGTAAACTTTATATCACTAGCACTGTCATTTATAAGATTTCAATCTTGTTGTGCTAGGCTTATCAATTGAATAAAAATAAATAATAAAATAATAAAAAAATAATAATACCCTACCCAGCAAAAAAAAAAAAAACTCGATTTGGTAAGCAGTTGCTGCCTTTATATGCTTCCAAAATAGCGCTTCACCGCCATGCATACCATAAAGCAATTATTTAAGGCATTCTGTAGTGCTTCCCAAAATGCCTTCTTTGAAGCAATAAAGTATGCATAACATGAAGCACTAATGTTGTCATCATACAACAAAAGAGCTTCTTAGTGCCTAAGAAGGCATGCATTTATTGCTTCTAAGAGCATATGAAAGAAGCGCTTTAAAAGAGACATACCAAGTGGGACATCGCGACTAAAATCATGCCTTCTGGAATGCCTTCCGGAACCGCTTCGTAATTAAATAATGCCTTCATTAAAGAACTTAAGCGCTTCATTAAAGAACTATTTTTTGCTGGGTAAAGTCAGTAAAATTTGCTGATTTAGCAATTTTTCTGCAACGATCCTTCCAGCAAAAATGTGGCTGACTTTACTGACTTTTTTGAGCGAAATAATATATTATTGATATCACTACTGAAGAATGCGCAATTTTTTTTCGAGAACCTGTCTTTGGAATAAATATTTTCTAAATCTTTAAATTTTTTTTTTTATTTGTGGTTTTTGAAATTGATTTTATTATACAAAGTGGCGCAAAAATAACCTTCCGATGTTTTTTGGCTGTAATTTAAAAACAAAATGAAAAACTTTGTTTCTTCTTGTGGATTATTTTTATTTGGTATTTTAATTTTTTTTACATCAAGTCGAGAATATGATGTCATGTAAATGGCCGCCGCCACAGTTGATTGTCATTTGAGCCCTTTTAATGGCATTTTTCATCACTTTGCCCAAAACTTCCGGCGATAGGTCCTCACATTCTTGACGGATATTGTCTTTAAGAGCTGCAAGAGTCTAAGGCTTGTTAGACATAAACCCGCGACTTCAAAAAACCCCACAAAAAGAAGTCTGGAGCGGTCAAATCAGGCGATCTTGCTGGCCAGTGCAAATCGCCAAAACGGGAGATTAGGCGCCCGGGAAATGCATCCTTCAGCATATCGGTTGTGGCACGTGCAGTGTGTGCCGTTGCACCGTCCTGTTGGAACCACATGTTTTCCAATCCCAATTCATCAAGTTGCGGCAAAAAGAACTCGTTGATCATTGCTCTGTAGCGCTCACCATTCACAGTAACGGTTTGGCCCGCGAAGAAAAAAGGTCCGATGACTCCAGCGAAAACAGCACACCATACAGTGACTTTGAGCGGGTTTAATGGCTCTTCGTGGGTTTACACGCGGATTTTCAGTGCCCCAGAAGCGTAAATTTTACTTATTTACGTACCCGCTAAGATGGAAATGGGCCTCATCACTCATGATTATTTTTGATGAAAAATCATCTTCCTCTTGGTGTCACCAATATTCCGCGTTCTGGAGCAGTGTATCGTAACATTGTTTATTAACGTGTATTTCGCATGTGTTTACTACACAAATGTCAAAACAGAACTGACATTAGGGGCCAATCGCAAAATTTATAGCATTTTCTGATAGGAGGATTACTTATGCGCCACCTTGTAAACATATTATTCTTTTCTAAAGATTTCGGATATTTTTTAATGGATTTGCAATTTTAGTAAATAAATGAGTTTAATGGCACGTATACTCATAGTAATAATGTTTAAAATTGTTTAGTATACATAAAATTTAGAATGATAAAATCGAACATGCTAAATGTTCAACTTCCTTGGAATTGCGGTAAGATATCCTCAAAAAAAACGCCGATATAATCACAATCATATAACTGATTATTTCCAAAAATTAAGCCGTATACACGAAAAATGGTGTGAATAAAGTAAATATAAAATCGTGATATTTCAAGAACTGCAAATAAAAAAAAAAGTTTGACTTTGTTGCGTAGTGCTATTGGTGCCATACTACGTTGGAAAGTAATCATCACATGCAGATATTTGTATGATGATTATTGTATTAAAAAAATGGTGTAAATGTGGAAAATTGTTCGTACTCCTGAGTAATTATGTCATTGTTAGCAGGGAAAAATAAAATCAAACATTATCGTAGTAGACAAATTATTATTTTTTTATATTTTTTGCTGTTACTGGATTAAATTCTCAAACTCCAGATATGCATTTGCATTATCAGTAGCGTGTTATGGTAATATTTTTTTATAATCATTGTCAGATCCCCAAGTCGACTCAAAATAAACGGCTACGGCTAGGCAAAAAATGGTCGTTGGCGGCGGCTTCAAGCTGGTTAAAGCCGATGTTTGTTTATATTTTTTTTTTTAATATTTCCTGCAAAACTAAGTGAAGAACCGCTTATTCACAGGAAAAAATAACAAAATTGTGTTTTAAGTATAAAACAAAAAAAAAAATTTTAAATTCACGAATATTCGGTTACTATTTGATATATTTGGGATATATTGTTGTTACTATTCGGGTGAATACTGAATAATAGCACTCTTCGGCAAAATTATTCAGTTAAAATGAAATAGCTTCAAAAACTACATATTTATCCAAAAAAAAATTCATAAAAGCACTATTCTTTAAACCTTCAAACACGGCTGTTTGTATTGGTTTAAGAAGATTTTTTAACCTTAAAAAAGTGGTATTATTATATTTAATTTTGTCTATATCTAAACTACAGTGTACATTTATATGAAAATATAAGAAATAATTATTCGCCAAATATCCGGTATTAGGTTTATTCGGTAAAGTGCCGGATACACTATCCGTGACATTCTACACTTTGTTTATTTTTTGTAACTTGGATTTTTTTTTAAATATTTTTTATTTAAGAGACTAAAATTTACAAACATTTTAACAGGAAGAATATTTTATATAAATTTGAATTTAAAAAAAATGTGTGCATTTGTAAAAGATTTAGTTTTTGCATTACATATATTGTAGTTGTTTTTTCGTTGCAAAACACCAACTAATCCATTGTTGGTGCCTAAATATTTTTTTTGCATTTAAAATCTCTATGAAATATGTCATATTGTTATTATGGGGTGGCCATATTAATGATAAAAATCGGAATGTTAAATAATAATGATAAAAATCGGAAATATTAAACAGTTAACAAAAAAACGACGTTTCGCCCTTTAAATTATAGAAATCTATCGGTAAATCAGCCGCATTGTACAGCGGCGGCTTGAGCTCTTAAAAAGTCGACAACGGCGCCAAGCCGTCTTTGCGCAGGTCGACTTGCACATCTGATCATTGTTTTAAATGAAAATTAAAAATCATAGAATAAAAAACTTTATCGCAAATGAGAAATATAATGCAAAAAAGTCATTATCAACCCACACACTTTATATTTTGTCTATAATATGCTGGGGTATCGGTATAAAATACAAATATATTGCATAAAGAAAATATAAACTTGGAGTGATGTTAAAACATTAATGATGCCAAAAGTGATATTATGTTGCCGGAGTTCTTAGCAAAATGCTGCTACTTCTCATGCTGGTTTTACTAGTTACATTAAACTTTCGCTTGTCATATAGAAGTCCTGGCTGGAATTTGCTCATCCCCCTTGGTCGCCTGCTAATTCTCCATTTCATTTCATACTTCAGTATATAAAAATTTTATAATAAAGAACAAAAATTGATTTTATGTATACATAATATTCCAAACACTTTCATAATGTGTCCAAGAGTTTTTTTTACTCTTTATTCAGTTTTAATTTTTTTTTTTTTCTTAATTTTTTCCATGTTGCTTAAACATGTGACTCTTCATTTTGAATGTTTGTGTTTTATGAACACTACACTATGTTCTGAAAGTAAAATTACACTAACCGACGGCCAAAAAATAAAACCCCCCTGTCTTTAAAACACATCTTTATTAATAGACCTATGTGTACACTGAAACCTAATCTGACAAAAGAAATTTAAATATAACGATTTTTATTTTACATCATTAATCTACTTTTTTCGTATTTTGCTTAATTTTTCGAAATTTTTTAGCAAAATCATGAATTTTTTTTTTAAAGAATATAAATCTTCCCAAAATGATCTTTAATTTGAGTATAATCACTTCGGTGTTTGTATCAGGATATCGCACTAGGATATTGTCCTTTTTCGTTTTCCTTATAAGTTTTATGCAAGTTGAAAAATTTTGAAATTTCATGTTTTTGCATAAACTATACATTTCAATGAACTACTTTTAGTATTAAAATAACAAATCCATGGAAAGCGGCCTGAAATATTTAGAAAATAACTTAAAATTTTAACTAATTTTTCATATGCTTCAAATACCAAAGTAAAAAAACTAGCTTCGATAAAAATATATCATTAACATTACTACTGATAAAATTTTAAACTTTTTGCAGAACCTGTCTTTGTAATACATATTTTCTAGAAGATTTATGTACGCTTAGTCCAAATCTGGGAAAAAAATTACTTTTTTCATTTGTAGCTTTTAAATAATCGTAGCTTTTAATAATAATTCTCACCAGCAATGACATTAACCTTGAAACAAAACTTAGATTCGTCAAAACAAATGTATGGTCAGTACCAGAGCTGTGAATGAATCATTAATTTTTGATTTTAATTCATTACGAATTTGAATTGAATTTTTAATAATTCTTTTCACATAAAAAAAGAATTGAATGAAATTTGAATTAATTCAAATGAATTTGGTAAAAATAAATTGTAATTCATTTCCAATTCAAATGAATTCGACAAAATGAATTGCAATTCATTTTCAATTCAAATGAGTTTGGCGAAATGAATTGCAATTCATTTCCAATTCATTTCACTTGAATTGATTTTGAATTAATTCAATAATTGTGGGCGTTGTGGTGTAATGGTTAGCGCGTTGGACTTTTACACAGAAGGTCCCGGCAACATCAAAATAATAATGTATGAGTTTTTTCTATCCCTCATACGTATCGCAATGTCCACCTTCGGTGTTCCCATAGCAATTAACCCCACCGAAGTAAAATAATGAATCAGGGCTATGAACCAAAAAGCTTAAATAAGTTCGCCAACTCTCCATCAGGTGGCGAGCAACAACTGTTCTAAGACTTATCATCTTGCGCAATTACAGTGTTGCCATGTCTGAAGCCCTTCATCTTTCCCCATCTTGCATCTCTGTACTATCCCTTTCCAAAGAAAGCAACACGCTAAATATAGGAAGTATTTCCTGAGTGTTGCCTCTCTTTTTAAAAAATAATAAAAAAAAAAAAAAAATGAATTAGAAACATGAATTGCAATTCATTTTCAATTCATTTGTATTAAATTGATTTTGAATTAATTCAAATGAATTAGAAAAAATATTGCACCGTGTTATTAATCATATTTATAAAATTTTCTTATATGTGATGAAGAGTTTCATAAAATTCATTTGAATTAATTCAAAATCAATTTAATACAAATGAATTGAAAATGAATTGCAATTCATTTTTCAAATTCATTTGAATTAATTCAAAACCAATTCAAGTCAAATGAATTGGAAAATGAATTGCAATTCATTTCGCCAAACTCATTTGAATTGAAAATGAATTGCAATTCATTTTGCCGAATTCATTTGATTTAAAATGAATTGATTTAAAATGAATTCATTCCAGCCAAATGCATATGAATCGATTCAAATTTCATTCAATTCGTTTTTTGGCGAAAAGAATTAATTCAAAATTTTACTAATTCAGTGCATGAACATTTCGCGAATTAATTCAAAAATGAATGATTCAGTCACAGCTCTGGTCAGTACTCCTATATGCAACGGAAGTGTGGAGTATTAAGGCAGTTGACGTAAAAAAACTGAAAGCCTTCGAAATGTGGATCTACCGACGAATACTGAAAATACCATGGACCCACTTTATATCTAACAACGAAGAACTAAGACAAGTACACCGCTATAGGGAGCTCTTAGCCACTATAAAGATAAGAAAAACGGCATACTTGGCTCACATTATAAGAAACCCAAAATATAAGCTTCTACAAACCATTACGAAAGCTGATATTCAAGGTAGACCTACTAGAGGAAGAAAAGAAACTACGTATCTTAATAACATACAAGAATGGACTGGTATCCGAAATGTGGGGAATA
Source organism: Delia radicum (assembly GCA_021234595.1). Taxonomy (NCBI): domain Eukaryota; kingdom Metazoa; phylum Arthropoda; class Insecta; order Diptera; family Anthomyiidae; genus Delia; species Delia radicum. Next base: position 77,952,117 of record CM037854.1, on the reverse strand, counting down.
TCCTGAGCGAAGCGAGAAATAGGGACGCTTTTGCAGAAATTATGAAAAATTTATGAAATTATTTATCATGCAATGTAATATAATCTACTTCAATTGTATTGGTCGCTAAAATTCGGAAAAGAAATTGGCAAATGAAGAAAGCAGAAATAATCGCGGTTTTTATATTTAAGTTGCATACCCACACACAGAGAAAAATTTAGCTATTTGCCAACTTAAAATCTGTTACTACGACGCAAATTCGGGTATTTCGAATTTCAGACTGTTGGCACAAATTGACGTAAGTTTTCATAACAAAGTTCGGTTAATTTAACTGATTTTTAGTTGCAACACCCAAAATATTCAGAAATCGAATGTAAATATCGTTGTACTAACTGAATTTATAAGTTGTTACCATAAATATATACTTTTCAATTCGGTTGTCACCTTATTTCTCTATGTGCAATATATTTTTTTTTTATTTTTTATTTTCTAAATATTTCAGGATATTTTCAATGGATATGAAATTTTAATAAATAAATTTCTTTAACATGTGAGTTAAATAGATGATATTTACGATTAACACTAAATGGCACGAAGAATGTTGATGAAGACCGTAGTGGGTCAGAAAATGCTTTCCATTCATGCTAGTGTCTAATAACTTTTTCTGTGTTTTTTTTTTTCTAATAGTCAAAGTAAATTATCATATAAAAATTATAATTTTTCTGTTAATTTAGAGAAAAATTTGTCATGATCTAAAACCGAACAAATAAAATCTCACACATAAATTTATAGATCAACGATAAAAATTCACTATTAAAAAAAAAATAAGTTCAGTGGAATATTTAGTTTACTCAAAGTGATGGAATTTTAAAATTAAAGTGACTCAAACTGAAAAGTGGACAAAATATGTTATATTTTTCAATAAGAAAATATTATTGAAAGCATTATTTTTTTTTAAATATTTTGTTGGGCCATGTACTTGAAATTGCATCAAAACAACCATTAAGTTTTCTCTGAGTTTAACATAAAATTTTTAAAGAAATGAAAAGAAAAAAAAATAAAATTTGAAAGTCAAACAGAAAACCGGACATTAGATTTTTAAAGTTAGCTATAGTTAAGGAAATAATTGCAAAACACTTTGTTTTAGGAAATTTAAATTTTTTGATAAACATTTTATAAATTAGTACTAAATATTAAATAATAACGCAACTTTTGTGCAACATTCAAATAGTATCAACTTTGCTTTTTAATTTAATATGGTACACGTATTTTAAAGGCACCATAATATTCTCTAAGCATCTATTTAAAGTTGAAATTTTTTTTTTTAATACATACAAAATTAATTTTAAACAAAATTTGACAAATTTTGAACTTTAGATTGAATTGTCGGAAAGTTTGGATTGAAATCGATGGTTCTTTAGCAGAAATTATGTGCAATACAAATTATCATCAAGTGCTAATATTTTGCAAATTCAATTAAGGGATTTTATAATATTCACAAAAAAAGAAAAATAAGTTAAGTGTTCATTTTAATTGCAATGATATCCTACATCCTTCACCCAATGGCAGTTAATTATTATATTTTTAAATATTCAAAGTCCGCACTTTAAAACCATATTAAAAGTTATTCGCATACTCAGGGAACTTCTGCTTTAAAAATATGTAGTTGTTTGGGTTGTAATACAGTTTCTTTATTTTAATGTCGTATGTAGAAAAAATTAAATTTTTTCCTCACCTTGCAGTTTATTTAAAAAAACAAACCACATCAAATGACTGTTTTATGATTTTATATTAATTTTTTACAGTCGATTTTCATTTTTGGAAATAACAATTTAAAAAATTAAAAAATAACTGGTTATTTTCTTTTTATTAACAAATGTGGTTAATTTTTACCACAATTGTGGTGAATTTTTTGAACATTAAAAAACAAATGACAATGTTAGTTGAATGTACTGATATGTAAGTCGTCCTTTCTTTAAGTGAAATTTCACGGTCTTTATATGTGTATATGAATTAATTAGAAATTTTAAAGAAAAAACTAGATATTTTGTAAAAGTAAAATTCGCGAATATTTCAAAAACCAGAGGCTAATATTAAAGTTTGATGTTCACATTTGTGGTCTACGTCCTAAAATCTATCACACTTGATAAGTCGCATGACCGATGCATTTTCAGTGTTTAACAGTGTAATAATTGGCTTATTTGGTGCATTTTATAAAAAATGTAAGTAAAAGAGTAATCAGTATCACTAAGAACATGTTGCTCTACGTCTGTAAATTGAAAATTGAATAAATATTGGAATATAAATCATCTTTTATTCGCGTACACATAGAATACTATGTAGATAAATACCATTGCATATGTAGTTAAAAACGAATGAAATTTCACTTAAAGAAATCACGAGTTGTATTTCAGTAAATTCAACTAACATTGTCATTTGTTTTTTAATATTCAAAAATGAACCACAATTGCAATAAAAATTAACCACATGTTAGTAACAAATAAACAAACATTTATTTTATTTTTTTTTAATAACAAAATACTACTGTAAAAAATGAATGTAAAATCATAAAACAGTCATTTGATGTGGTTTGTTTTTTTAAATGAACTTCAGTGTTAGTAAAAAATTTAATTTGTTCTACAAATGACTGACATTTTCATTAAAAATAATGAAATTGTATTTCAACCCAAACAACTACATATTTTTAAAGCAAACGTTTCCTGAGTGTAGTTATAATCTAACCAAATTTAAATAATATTTTTCCAAAAATTCTGCAAAACTTTATTTAAAAGAAAAAACTAAAATTTACGTCCTGGAAATAAGTCCCATATGGGGAATGAGGAGTCAATTGTCCTAAAAGTGACTGGTTAAAGAAGGACTTATCACAGGACTGGTATAATTTAATACTGAAGTGGGTTAAGCAGTGTCAATTGTAATAAACTTACCAATCCTGTGATTCGTAAAGGGAGGAAATACCACTTAACCAGAATGAGTATTAACAAGAAAAAGCCAGTGGACCAGAATTTAACCATTGGAAGCTGTTTAATTTTCGTTTATTTTATACGACATGACCCTTTTGCGACAGTCTTGTGGTATGTCCATCTTTGGTTAGTCCTGTGACATGCCACTATGTGGTTTTAAAGCAGGACGTATGACCCCCTCCTATGACAAGCCAATGTTAAAGTTGCCAGTTGTTTACATAGGGTAGGGTTTAGCAGAGGACTGGTCTCTGGCACGAAGGGCCGATCCTGTGGCACACACAGAACCGGTCCCATTCCCCATAGGGTCGCTCCACACGCAACAACACAAAACACGTTAATAATTTCTTCAATGATTTTTTTTAAGTACAATTTATATCTCTAAATATGCACTTTCCACAAATAGATAATTGTTGGTATAAATTTGGTTAGGGTTACCGTTTTCTAAAACAAAATAGATTTTTTCCATTTGGACCATTTGCATAGAGCTAGGGAACCGAAAGGCAATCTTTTAATAAGACCAACCCTAATAGAGGGTATACTAAATTCTTGTTTCAACTCACAGTTATTTAAATTTTAATTGGCATTAACATTGAACAATTCCGCATTAAAAACAACCATGAAAAAATGTATCTGATTGAAAAAATCTCTAACACATTCTTGCTTTGGTTAATTTTTTTTTCTCGCAATATATTTTCTCGATATACTTTTTGCTCCCCCAAAATTATGTTTCCTCAAAGTTTCTTTTTTTTTTTTTTTGCTATTGAAAAGTGTATTTTAATGGTAATAACTAATAACTTCAGTTAGTACAAAACGATATTTACATTAGATTTCAGAATATTTTGGTTGTTGCAACTAAAATTCAGTTGAATTAACCGAACTTTGTTGTGAAAACTGATGTTCAATTGTACCAACCGACTGAAATTTGTAATAACCGAGTTTGAGTCGTAGTAACCGATTTTCTGTTGGCAAATAGCTAAAGTTTTCGCTGTGTGTAAAAATAATATTCCGTATATTTTTGAACCTCAATATACAATTTCTGTGTATTTGTGAGTAGAGTTCATTTATATGGTAATGTTAGCATCTATGTGTTTGTATTTGTGTATGTGCATGCGATTTTGTTTCCAAGTGACAGTTTACTTTACCAACTACATCAGTCATCTTGTGGCGCCATATTCTTTATCTATTTATATGTTTAGTTATACACAATCACACACACACGCATACATACATATATTCTAGGTTTATTTTTTTTATATATTCAGCTCCTTTCTACCACTCTTCTTTTCTACATTAGTATCATTATAGTTTTTTGTTGCTGTTACTATATTGTTATAAAACGACCACATAAAAAATTACAAGTGAATTTGCTATTGTAAATGCTGTCGCTGACAGCAGGACACAAAATGTTCACAAATATATTACATACATAAACATATAGAAAATATGTATAAAATAAAAATTAACCAAATACATGTACAATTTTTTGTCATATGTCATTTATACTCTTTGTATGAATTATACAAGATTTAAACAAATATTTCTATTTTATTTAGTCGCTATTGCCAAAAAAAAAAAAAATAAACAAAATATAACATATGCATTCGGATTTATAGTCGATTTAAAATACAAAAATTGGTTTGCTACTCACTTTGCATGGATGTAAATAATGTTTAAACCAATTTTTATACTCGCCATCCCAATGTGTGTATAATAGGGCTATAACTTTTTAACATTTTTGCAAATATCAAAATTAGCATAGCATAGTATAGTCGAATAAACAATAAAAACTTATGAAGAAATACTTTTTTATTTTATCTTAACAAAAGTTCACCTATCAAGAGATTAAGTTTTAAATTTTTGTATTTTTTTAATTTTTAATACACTTAGAATACTAGTTATGTAGGTAAAGACCACTGCAAATGTAGTTAAAAACAAATAAAATTTCACTTAAAGAAATGATGACTTACATTTCAGTGAATTCAACTAACATTGTCATTTGTTTTTTAATGTTCAAAGAATGACTAACAATTGTAGTAAAAATTAACCACAAAAAACTACTGTAAAAATGAATGTAAAATCATAAATCAGTTAATTGATGTGGTTTGTTTTTTTAAATTAAGTACAACTCAGCAAAATTTTTTAGAACATTACCTCTGAACCTGTTCTAGAACAACTTCTTTTACCACCTGTTATATGGAACCGGTTCTAGAACAGATCAGGTAATAATAGCCTGATATTGAGTGATTTTATGCAAAACTCCCGTTTCAGAGCCCAATCTTACATTGAAGAAAATGGTATTCATCTATCTGATATTATTTTCACAATTAAAATTTAAATCATGCAAAGCTAATATTATGTTTTAAAAAATATAACAATTAGAAATAACAGTAAACTTTACGTGCAACTTTAAATCAGTAGCATCTTAATCTTAATCATAAAGCTGAGAAACTTAATAACGATCTACACATTTTCCATTGGGCATCTGAAGAAATCAAAGTGCATAATAACAGGCAATAAATCTATTAAATTAACTTTAACATTGATGTTCTAATAAATAATCGGGAAATTTATTACCTTGGAGTAATTTTTAATAACACGCTTGGTTGGTCTAATCATATTATTGGTAAAAACGCTTTGCACGTTGTGGGCAACTCACTCGTGTACACCTCAAAAAATACGAATGCTGTACGGATGCGAAGTTTTCGGATGTTGTAACACTTAAAGCAAACAAATGCTAAATGTCCTACACTCAAAATAAAAAAAAAATAGTAAAGTCAGCAAAAAATGTCAGGACGGCGCTTGCAAAAAAAATTTGCTAATGTCAGCAACAAAATTTTAACATGCCTCATTTAAAATCGTTATTTTTTACGAAAATCCACTTCAATTAACTAGAACTTTGTTGGTATTGATTAAAACACATGTGTTAAAAATACACACAGAGAAAAACTTAGCTATTTACCAACCGAAATTCGGTTACTACGACTCAAATTCGGTTATTACGAATTTCAGACGGTTGGCACAACTTAACATTACCTTTCACAACAAAGTTCGGCTATTTCAACAAAATTTTAGTTGTAACACACAAAATACTCAAATATCGAATGTAAATATCGTTGTAGTTCCTGTATTTATAGATTAGATTAGACCAGAAGGCACTATGCACCGCGACCAATGTAGGTCTTTTGTGCTGCCTAAAGTTGCCTACAGATGAAAGCTACCTATTACCCAATTATCCTATTAGGCAAAATGTTAGCGATGTCGGAAGGCGAAATGAAGCGATCACCTAGAAACCTAAGTCTCCTATCACAAAGCCTCGGACATTCGCAGAGAACATGCTCCGAGATCTCAGACACCATCTCAAAAAACCTACACATATCCGTGTCCGATTGACCCTTCCTGTGCAGATGGTATCTGAGAGTGTCCAGTTAAGTACTATAATTCATGAAAAATAATTTAAAATAAACAATTGTGAATGATAGCTTTCATCTCTTACTACCTTCTAAAATTGACGATCGTAATGCATTTGGAGCTTTTCCGCCAAATTTGCATCAAAAGTTGCCCAATGAGAACTAAAAAAAAAAAAATAAAATTACTTCTTTCAAACTTTGAAATGCTTTTATGGATCAAAATTACTCTACAAAAATGTTAGTAGTTTTCTTTCCCTAATTTACTCTACATTGCGCAACTTTTGACACCAATTTTGCGAAAAAATTCGAAACTTATTTTTGGACAAAATACACTACGATCGCCAAATTCAAACGCTGGTATTGGATGGAAGATGACCTCCAATAATTTTTTTTTATTTTTCCCGCAATTTGCTCTTAAATACGCATCGTTAAAGACCTAACGTGAAAAAAATCATAAATCGGGACTTCCTAATTCATAGGGAATATTAGTTAAGCTTTCGAAAAGTGTAATATACCAAATTAAAGGGCATAGTTCATAGTATTTGAGTGTTGCAAAAAAGTAACATTGTTAGTTTCAATTTTGTATTTCTTGCAAATATTTATTTAACTTTAACTTTGGAATTTTAAGGCCGTATTCGTGATCTGTGTCCAAAATTATTCTAAAAATTATAGGTCGCAATACCGATGCATCAAGTTTTAACATTTTGTTGGACTGAGTTATTTTTAGAAACATTTATTATTTGCAACTTTAATTTGTGTCATCTATTCTAGTGCTAGCAATTAACATAAAAATCATTTGACCCTTTTTTTTTGCATTTAACTTTATTACCTTTAATATTTCTAGTTTTATCATGATTTGCTGTTGACAATAACAAAAGAAAAAAAAGAAAAAAAATGTTTTCCTTTCATTAACATCGTACCTAAATTTTTATTATAAAATGCCTAAACCAAAAAAAAAAATATCGTATAATTATCGTCATTTGTATTCTTAACCAACAGCTCACAGTGGGATATATCATTAAATTTTTGTAGGGTACACTCATAGAAATAAACCTGTAAAAATAACAAATAAAAAAAATAACAAATGACGTTGCAGAAAAAACTGCTAAAATTAGCAGTTTTATTCTACTAATACTAGTAATATAAAAATAGCAAAAATAAATCTGGTGAATTTACAAATATTTAGTTATATTTGAACTAAATTTTGGTTAATTTAAAGTAACAAAATAATCTGCAAAATCAGTAAAAACATTCATTAAATATTAGTAGATAAACAAATCATTAAAAAATGTGAAATTTTTTAAGTTTTCTTTTTTGTTTTTTTATGCGACTAAAAGTCTGGCCTTTTGAAATCAGCAATCTAAAATTTGTTTGCAAACATTTCTGTTGATTTTAGCAAAATAAACTGTTATTTGCATTCTACTAAACATGGACAAATTTAGTTAATATTACAGTTTGTGTTTGCTATTTTAAGTCTACAAATATTTAGTAAAATTTTTTGCTAAGTTTACAAAGTGAAATACTATTTTCAATTAATTAAAATTCACATGAAATACAACTAAAATTTTGTAAAGTTAACAGATTCATATTTTCTGTTCTTATTTTATTAATATTTAGCAAGAAAATCTGCTAAATTTAGCAGTTTTTTCTGCAAGGTCATTTCTAACTAATTTTTTGTAGAATTTTCTGCTATTGTTTTACTTTTAAATTTTCAAAAATTTAAACCAAAGTTTTTTTTCGATCTTTTATCATTAAGTATGATGTGAGCAAGATTATTCAAGTTCATAATCATTTGTTTTTGTTAAACAAAAAAAACCGTGCAATGTTTATTTATTAATTAATTGTTTAAACGAAAAACAAATGATCGTGAACTTAAACTTGAGTAATCTTACTCACATCATTATTTTTCTTATATTTTCACAGGTTTATTTCTGTGAGTGAACTTTTTGCATAAAAAATTGTTAGTGCTCACCATCTTTTTGTTTCTTATTCGATTTTTAAAAAATTAACATAGGTCCAGTTTTAGCAAATATCAGGTCCAGTTTTTAGCAAATATCGGGTCAACGTTAAAGGCAATTCTTTTTGTTTTTTTCATTTTGGTTATTGAGCCAAATAAATTCTTGATTCTTCCTTGATACCGCTCAAGAACTAAATTTGTTTAAAGTTAAAATTCAAAAAAAAAAAAATATATATATGAAATGTTTTCGAGTTTTTCACTAAAAAAGATCAACAGTCTTTTAATTCCCGATAAATATTTTCTTTCTAAACATATAAAGTAGACATATTATTTGCAGTTCCTTAAAATTGTATAAACTCGTGTTTTTATTCACGTTTTTAAAATGCTACAAGCAGTGAAATTTTAAGTGCCATATTTCCCAAAGTAGATGGACTATTTCAAGGATTTAAATGGCATATGAAGGTTGAAAATGTTTACTTTATGATTCGTTAATATAAAACAACCACTTACTTTCTTTTTGCGTAAATGCATTCATACTCTTAATTGCATTTGTATTATGAATTGGGGTCTTCAAAGATCATTAATTTTAGATTTGTTTGATTTTTTAAAAAATTAAAAACGCGAACGGTAGTAACTAATAGACATCCTAAAGAATACGTACAAAATATATAGGAATTAAAATGACACGTCCGTTCCAATCCCCGCTTTATATGTAGACATACATTCATAACAAAAGTTACTTTAAAAGACTGGTAAATGTGTTCCAATTCCGTTGATCTCATCTTTTCTGTTGTTCTCGTTTAAATCAGTTATTTAACTAAAGTTATTAGTTATCCCATTTTACTACATGAAAGAATTTAAGACATGCTTGAACTAATATTTTCGTCTGATATTTAGTTAGTTTTTTTTAAATGATTTTGTGAACTCATCTCTTAATATATTTATTTGTAACTTTTTTAATGTACGGATGTGTTTTCAAAAGCAAGGGTTGTATTGTTGTGTGTTTTAATGTGTGTGTGGTGTATTGTAAAGCTTGCGGGCATTTCTTTAATAAACGTTTAATGGTATTTGTATATTTTTAGTGTGAGAGCGATTGTAGACGGTTCTAGGTAGATGGCGTTTGTATTTTTTTGGTAGTGTGCGTGGCGTCATTCGTAGAAAAAGAACAAATAAGAAATAATTGCTTTATTGCACTAGTCGAAAACAAAGAGTGAAAGGAAGCAGACAGAAAATTTCGCAATATCAAATAATATTAGATAAATATACTGTATAAGCTGGTAAGCTGTATATTAAAAATATATATTTATTAATGTGAATAATATTAAATATAGTTTTTTCTTCTGCCAGCTCTTTAATATGTTAATCAAATTCTGCATGTCGTCGAGAAAGAAAACACCAAACTAACAATAATGCAAACATCCTTCACATACACATGACAAGAATGATCGAGAAAAATAAAGTGGGAAGTAAATAAAAAAAAAGCGTTATTCAGTGTTTTTATATAGTGTTTTTAACTATGTAATATATACAAGAATAATATTAAATGAAAAATATTTATATAATTTTTTTTTTATTAAAAATTAATAATTGGTAAAAGGGATAATAATTTCAGCAGAAAATTTAGTAGATTTAACTGAAGGCCTCCTAAATATAGCAGAACATGATTCTCAACTACATTGAAAATTCTGCTGGCGCATTTTCAGGTACTATATTCTGTTTTCATAGATACATTTTCAACTATAACCTGCGGGAAATGGACCAGTCACTGGTATGGTCATGTGATTAGAACTTTGTGTGTATGAACCTGTCCTAGTTTCGGTTCGGTTATAAGAAAGTGACCGGTACTTTTAACATGGGCTTGTCATAGGAGGTGACAATTGCTACCTGTGAAGCACTGTGTGACGTGGCGAACAACTTGACCAAGGTAACCTATCACCGTACCGATTGAAATGAATATGCTACGGGACAAGTTAGAAGTAGGTAGTGTTAAAGTATGACCATATTAGAATTTATATGATATGCAACAGAACCAGTGGGAAAAAAATTATCACGTGACTGGTGTAGGTGTACGTATCGTTGAACTAGAGAACATTTTTTGAAGAAAAACTAGTCAAATATTAAGCGCAATGTGTTCTGTGATAAGGGACTGGAATAGTTTTGCGACGTACCACTGCACTGGTCTAAGGGGCTCATGTCGCAGGGCTTTCGAAAATCAATTAGCAATTAACCTGACACTTTTTATTCAACATGTGTCATATTATGTACGGGTTGCGAAATAGCCCATCCGGAGCCAGTCACTGTACTTTTCCAAAACAGTTTGTCATACCACCTGTTCAAAAACCTTCCAAAAAGGCACAACAAAAATCAAATTTAAAATTAGTTTATTTTGTCTATACCCAACACAAAACTATAACATTAAATTCATTATAACAATTTAAATTTAGAAAATTACATAAACTAGGCAAAAAGTCCGGATGTTCAAAATATAGATTTTTTGCAAGTTTTTTCCTTATTTGCTAACATTGGTATTATCAAACAATTTCTACGAATTTTTATGTTCCAACACTTCTAAAACGCACTTCATGAACTTTTTAATTTTGTATGCTGAAGAATTATAATTCTGGTTCACAATAATATTTTTATGAAAAGAAAGAGCTGCAACAATTCAGCATAGAGCAACAAATATATATTCAGTTTCAATTTTGTACCCAAAGAAATTCTTACAAATCGCCAAATACTTATACATAAAAAATCGTTACCAAAAATCTTGTAAAATATCTTAAAAAGATATTTCGAAACCCATACGCAGAAATTTTGCAATTTTATGTTTTATTCTTGTAAAGTGTTTCAAGTTTTTGTATAAGTTGTGTAAAAAAATCATATTCTGGTGATATATTTCTAGTTTTTTGGTAGCGATATTTTATGTGTAAAATCGCTTTTCACTCGAAAAAATCGCCATAAAAATCGCCAGTCGACATTTAAGAAATTAACTTACCAAACGAGTTTTAAGATCGTGACGTTTAGCGAGAAATCGCCACATCTCGCTACCCTGGTTATTGTCTAAACAGTCCCGTATTCAGTTCTTTTAAACCAGTGGAGTATAACGTCTTCATTTCTACTGTCACATAGTCGGTACAGATAAAATTTCTTCAGTGCTATGTCCGCTTTGTAACAGTCTAGGGAATATATCCTTTGCCACTAATTGCCATGTTTTCATCCACTGCTGACGGTTTTGAACCAGTTCAATGACCAGTACCAACTTCAACTGCAACGACCCTAGTTGCTTCAGTAAACTTTGATGTTATGTTACTTTTTCTCCTGTTACATGATATATCTGGTACCAACTAGTGAATGTTTTGTCACCATAACTATAGTAACGAGATTGGTAATTTCACACAAATTAACACTTTTTGGTGCACCACAATTTTGGTTTCACCAGTTTCGTGACGTGCTCCCAATCATATATCACAAAATTACCACTTTGGATCAATCGACCCTTCATTTCCCTCAGGGTATATACGGGCTTTTTTAAGAGTGTGGCAGCAAAAAGTTAAAAAAAAAAACAATTTTTGGCAATTTTCATGTTATTTTTGGGAATTGAGGGATTGCTTACAGCAAATTAATTTCACATTTGTGACTAAATTTTAAATGCCTAGCAACTTCGATTTGAATGAAATGGTATTGTTATTGTGTGAAATGCTCAATAAATCAAAGCTAAGTACCAAGACTTTTAAAATAATTTTTTTACACTTTTTATAACCAAAAATTTCCAAATTTTAAATTGCCTGTTACACATAAAAAGAAGCGACTTTGGACTTTAATGATTATTAAAAGGCGCAATTCTAAATATTTCTTTAAGCATTTTATTAAAGAGCTCATGGGGTTTCTTAACACACTAGTGAAGTTTTTATTTTGATAAAGCTCAAAATAAAGCCGTACGCATTTTTTTATGGTTGTATCTTTAAAGATATGGAGGCAATTTAAGGGTTAAAGTCTATTAAAGTATAAAATATAGTTGGTAGTGTCCGACCGAACAGTTCGGAATGAAAATGCATTATGGACAAATTTGGCGGATGGAAAAATGTTTATTGGACTGATTAGATGCTATTTTGAGTGTCAAATTTGAAGAAAAGTCTGTAGTTAAGCACTGAATTCCCTGTTCGGCCTCAGAAAGTTCGGCCAAATCGAAAATAGTTCGGCGGCCGAACTTTTAACTTTATAGCTAAACTTCGGCTTTTCTCTTAAATTTTATACACAAAATCAAATTAAATCGGCTCAACAAACATGTTTCCCATACAAAAATTCGTCATCATTGCCTCTCGATATCAAAAAACCGACAAAATATAGTTTTTTGGCCGAACTGTTCGGTCGGACACTAATAGTTGGGTTATGTCTATTAAAAATTATTTTATTGAATATTGAAATTTTCCTATTAGGATTGCTCAAGTTTTTGTTCGACCAATAGTGATATTTTGGGCTATTTTTATAAATGTCGTAATCTACAAGTTATTTCTTTTCCAACTACACCAAAATCGTATATGATAAGTTTATAACACCATAACGTGAAATATTTAAAAGTTACGTATTATGCAAATATGTGTGATATATCCTACTGTGCAGCGGCTTCTATTCATATTCATTTAAAGCTAACAAATAAAATGAAACCAAAATTAACTGCGATGATGAACAAAAAAATATATCCTTATATTGTGTGAAAAATCACATTCTCTAACATGGAAAATATGCAAAAAAAAAAAAAAAACACAAGTTCGCACATACACATCTACACCCTCGTAAAATTTAACATATTTTTTAAGGCTAAATGTCCGGTGGTGCATTTACATGCGCATAGACAAATCTACATAGATTTTAGTAGATTTAATCACACACACACATACAACATTTTACTTATGCATACATACATACTAGTGTTTCCAGTTATTCGACCAAGGCGGTTAACCGGTTAAGGCATTGTTCGAAAAATCGCTTAAATAGATTAATATGTTCGGGTTGGTTAAACGTTACAATTGACGATTAATAATTTAAATGTATTTTTTTGGTTTCTTATCAATAAAACCGAAGGTTGAAAATTCTTAATTCTATAATTCAATTTTCTAAAACTAATGTTACTTACTTATAAGGATGATTTTTTAGCAACTTTCTTTTTTGCAACTTAACTGTTTTCGTGTAACACGTTACTGTTAAACATGTTGAGATTGGTCTATAATTTAACCATGAATCGGCTTACAAAATTATTACCAAAATTCAAAAGAAAGTGCATCGTGCACTTCTTCTAATTTATGGTTTGTGCGACCTTCTGAGGCGGCAATTCGGAATCTTGTGACTAAATTACGCACCAAATGTACATTATTAATATCGCAGCTGTTGTTGATAACCGGGAAGTATATATTCGGCGGCGTTCGCAGCAATTGGGCGCTGGCAAAGTTGGATAAAGATCCACTTTTTTATCGGAAAATTGTGCTCAGCTATGAAGCTCATTTCTGGTTGAATGGATACGAGAACAAGCAAAATTGCCGTATTTGGTGTGAACAGCAGTCAGAAGCATTGCAAGACCTACCAATGCAAATTAAGTGTTTGGTGTGGATTATGGTCCGGTGGCATCATTAGACCGTACTTTTTCAAAGACGACGAAGGCAGGAACGGTACAGTGAATGGCGAGCGCTACCGTGCGATGATTACAAATTTGTTTTGCCAAAACTTGAAGAGCTGGACTTGGGTGACAAGTGGTTTCAACAAGACGGTGCCACCAGCCACATAGCACGCGAAACAATATGCCAATTGAGAGGCGAGTTGGGAGAACAGTTTATTTAACTTTTGGGTGCCGGTCAATTGGCCGCCTAGATCGTGCGATTTAATGCATTTAGACTATTTTTTGTAGGCGTATGTTAAGGCGCATGTCTATTGGGACAAGCCCACAAGGGTGGACGCACTGGAAGCCAATATTTATTCGTGAGATACCGGCCGATATTCTGGAGAGAGTACGTCCAAATTGGACCGAGCGTAGGAACCATTTGAGGCGTAGCCCCGGTCAACAGTTACATGAAATCATCTTTAAGCATTGAATTATATAGATCGTTCTATTGACTGTTTAAGTAGTCTACAACCGAAAAAAACTTGTTTATACACTGTTATCTCTTATATGAAATTTTTCTGTTTTATTATGTCAAACTTATTTTTATTAAATGAATGATACTAAAATATCTTCATTCATTCAATTAATAAAATGTTGAATGAACATATAATTTCAGTTCAGTCCAGTTAGGAATTCATTCAACACCAATTAAAGATTTTGAATGAAGCTAGTGAATGAATTCTTAGGGAATATATTAACGGAATGAAATATAAGCATTTTTTAATACTAATTGAATTTTAAAATTTTTTACGAATTAACCTCAAGTCAAATTCCGTCTTTCGAAGCTCTAGCAAAAACACAAAAAACTGCTTTGTTTTTATTTTGGAAATATTGAGGTTAAGAAAAAGAATAAACGTTTTTCTCTAAAAATTATAAACACTATTAATTTTTAAATCAGACTAGACTAGTCTCTGCCTTTTTATGGACAGGCGTCATCAGTGATTTTCATTTAAATTGTATTATTATTTGTGTCTTAAGATTGTCAGGTTGTCTCTATATGATAAATTTTCAACAACCTGCAGCTTTAAGAATCGAACCTGCGCTCTTCTTACATTACAAACGTAACAATAACAATTCATGACCGTTTAGCGATCACAGCCAAGTATGGCCTCGAATTTAATGCAGCTAAATTAAAGTTTTCTTTCCTATTAGCTTTTCTGTTATTGTTTTTGTTAAATCTTAAGTAAAGTTGATGACATTGGTTTATAAAGCGTTTGTTGAGGATGACTTCAAGCATTCAGCGACGTTTTAATGAAAAAGGAATTTTTCCAGCATGGGATTTTAATAAGAAGTAATCTAAGAGCTCTTGAAAAATAAAATGTTATCAGTGCATTCAAAAGCTCCATTATTTTTATGAAAAACATCATAAATATGATGAAAAAATTCATTTATTTTCGGCCAATGTAACACTTCACAAATATGATGATGCTGTTTCATAAAGTTCGAATTTAAGAAATGTTTCATAAATGTTGTAAGACGATTTATTAAATGATGAAGCCAATTCAAAAAATTTTGTGAAATGAAAAATTTTTTTGTTAGCGTACAAACACAATATAGGCTGTAGCATATATTGTGTTTGTACACAAGTGTATTATGACGAAAATTTAATTTTAATACATTATTTTTAAACCCCAATATTTGTCCAACTGTAATTCAGAATATACCAATGAAAACTCAGAATTTTTAATTTAAATTCCGAAAATATGAAATGTTAATAATTTTTATTAAAATTTAGAATAATAAATTAAGTTAAGAATTTTCATTTGGAATTTAAAAATATTTAAGAATTTTTGCTGCTACTGAAATTTATAAAAATTAAATTTATATTAACAAAATTCTATGTAAAATGTAGAGCATATCAACTGATTAGAAATTCTGACTTTCAATTGATATTATTTTTATTTTTAATTTATAACGAGCTTCCAACCTCCGTATATTTACAAAAATAAAGAAAAGCAAACATATTAGCTAGGTTGATACTTAGCATTTCGATTTGGCTAAAGATCTCACCAGAACCCAAAGTTTTAGAATAGTTAGAGCCTCCATAATATGCATAACTTTAACAAAAAACCTATTAATCATTAATTTTGCTCTATTCTTGTCTTCTTAATAATCAAGCACGTGGTTAGGGTCTTTTCCTAACAAGCATCATGACGCTACTAAAATTTGAAGGCCAAAAATGTTCTATTTATATAAACAAATTTTTAGTTTTTACTCTGGCTCAAGTAATATTTTATTACAGTTTTTTAGTTTTTTCTTTTTATATACATCGAGATTATTTTTATGTTATTTTTAATTTATAATGAAATAGTATTCTACTAGTATTTCGATCTGGCTAAAAATCTCAACAGAACCCGAAGTTTAAGAAAATTTAGATGTTAGTTTTAAATAGAAAATCTAACCCCGCAAAAAATAACCGGGATTTGGTAAGCAGTAACTACATTTGTACACTCAGGAAACTTCTGCTTCAAGAATAATTAGTTGTTTGGTTTGTAATGCAGTTTCTTTATTTTTAATGTAAATGTCAGTCATTTGTAGAACAAATTAAAATATTTACTAACCTTGTAGTTCATTTAAAAAAACAACCCACATCAAATGACTGTTTTATGATTTTACATTCATTTTTGACAGTTGTTTTTTGTTATTAAAAAATAAAAAAAAATGAAAGTTTGTTTATTTTTTACTACCATGTCGTTAATTTTTACTACAATTGTTAGTCATTTTTTGAACACTAAAAACAAATGACAATGTTAGTTGAATTTACTGTAATGTAAGTCGTGCTTTCTTTAAGTGAAATTTCATTTGTTTTCAACTACAATTGCAGTGGTCTTTACCTACATATTATTCTAAGTGTATGCTTCTAAAATAGCGCTTCACCGCCTTGCATACAATAAAGCAATTAGGAAAGCCATTCTGTGGTGCTTCCGAAAATAACTTCTTTGAAGCAGAGAATAATGATTACAATGAAGCAATAAAGAGTGCATACCATGAAGCATTAATGTTGGCGACATACAAAAAAAGAGCTAATTATTGCCAAAGAATGCATGAATGTATTACTTCTTAGAGCAAATGAAAGAAGCGCTTTTCACCTGCTTAAAAGAGGCATACCAAGTGGGACATCACGAACAACAGTTATGCCTTCTGCATTTGTATTTGCTTTAAATACTGCCTTCCGGAAGTGTTTCTGGGTAAGCACTATTTTTTGCTGGGGAATTACAAACTACAGTTTTTTTAATTTAAAATGAAAATTCTCAATTTCTATTGATGATTTATAAACATCAAATATAAATTCAGAATTTCAATTGATAGGAAAACAAAAAAAATATATGTTAACACGGTTTATGAAACTTTTTTATGAAATAATAAAGATTTATGAAACATTTAACATACATTTTTATGAAACTCTTCATCATATTTATGAAAACTTCATAAATATAATGAATAAAAACTGACAAACGACAACAGTTATTTTAAGCAATTTTTGGAATTGTCATTCCATTTTAAAATTTTTTTTGCCATTTTAAACTTTCCCTGGTTATCAGATTCCTATAGAATTAATTTGTAAATTGCCAGATGTATGATATCGATTTAAAACAAATTCAACCTAGACTTAAATTCATAGAAATATTGATTTGCATTAATTTAAATTTTTAAAGGAATTAAAATATAATAAAAAAATTGTCTATCTTTTTTCTCTCTAGAGGTTTAAGGATTGCTTTCATTCGATTTTCGAAGCATTTGATGATATTTTATATAGCGTTTTTTATTTCAAAGCTTTTTTTGCCATATTATTTTAAGCCAAAGTTAAAAAAATTTACAAGTTTTGGGAAAAACCCATATACAAAAATGTAACCGGCTACTCGACCTATTTAGCCGACTATTCGGATCGTATAATTATTTGAGTTTGAATTATTTGTTTCGACATTAACCGAAATAGAGGCGATTAATCGAGGAATCGGTTAATCGATTAACCGATTTGGAAACACTAAAATATACTGAGATGTACGTGTATTTAGTGGCTTTATATTTTAATGCCACATAAAATTATAAAGACTAGATGACCATTATGGATAACATGACCAACCATCCCACTTTTGGAGGGATTATTCCACCTTTTAAAGGCTATGCCCGCCGTAAATATTTCTAACAATTTTTAAACAAAAATCCAAAAGGATTTTTTTATTTAATTTTTTTTTTATTTTTTTTTTTTTATTTTTTTTTTTATTATTATTTTTTTTTTTATTTTTTTTTTTTTATTTTTTTAAATAAAGTTAGCAGAACAAGTGAAAGGATTTCGAATTATTTGATTAGTGCATTTGTGTGAAATCCGATTCTTATTTTTTTCCAAAAGAAAATATCAACTTATTTATTAATTTGTTATAGAAAGAGGACCGCTAAGTATGCAAAGTCTTAATGTTTTTATTATTGAAGTTCATTAAGAGACTTTTATGATAAAAATATTAATATTAATATTGATATACATATATTTAGCCAATGATAAAATTGAGTTTGTAAATCAATTGAGATGTTTAGGTGTTGTACTTGATAGTAAACTGTCATTTAAACCACATATTGATGCCCTATGTGGTAGAGTGTGGGGGGCATTGCGTAGTATTTATTCGTCGAACATGTACTTACCACTTTCCGTTAAACGTAAGTTGGCGCATGCTCTCTTGATGTCTCAGGTTCTTTACGGCCTCGAGATATTTTCTGGCACTATTGGTATTAATGTTACAAGAGTCAGACGTCTGGTGAATACTATTGTACGCTTTGTTTATAATGTGCGTCGTCGTAATCATGTTTCCGACTATGTGAGTCGCTTCCTTGGGTGTTCTTTTGCTAATTTTGTGAAATGTCGCTCGTTGCTTTTCTTCCACAAAATCATTAAAAGTCGTAGACCTTTACCTTTATATAGTAACTTTGTATTTACGCGTTCAAGGCGTAATCCACAGATATTCATTCCCAGGATAAGGAGAACTATTTTTGAAAGATCATTCATAATCAGAATTGCTCGGTGTTGGAATCGGTTGCCCTTAGAATTACGGGTTTTCTCTCATTCAAATAACGCCTTTCGGTTAAAAATCTTGGAATATTTCAATGGTTTTTGAACTGTTTTTTCTTTTTTGAATAATAATATTTTTTTATGTGGTTAAGTATGCAATGTTACCACTGATAGGGTCAAATGCTTTAATACTTTAATTTTTAAACTTTGTTAATAAACTTTTTATAAATATTATGGTTGGGGAGCCAATATGTTAGGCTATAAAGTATATTTCAATTTTTATTTTTAAGATTAATACTCAGTTTTTTATTACAATGTAATAATGTTATTTGGCCTTGTGGGCTTTAGTATTATAGATGAATTATAAATAAATAAATAAATAATAGGAACATTTTGGTATTTCCCATAATTTTATACATCTCTTTCTTGGGAGAATTTACCAAAAGTCCTCGGAAAAGTTTTAAAAAATTTCAAAAAAAAAAACGATATATTAAAGTTAAACTTAAACATTTCTTTGATAAAAATACCTTTTAAAAAAAAGAGAAATGTTTCTATTAAGATAAGAAACTTTTAAAATAACAATAACTACACTCGACTTTTAATATTTGAATTTATTTAAAATTTTTCTCACGATTTTAACTAAAAAATTACAAATTTTATATAATTCGTATTTTTGGACCATCAAATTCAAATATGCCACCTTTTCCACTAAACTCGCGCTTTTTCGTCTGCCGAGTCCCGCTTTTTTTTATTAAAAACAGTTGGTCTCGTTAGGTATGGATGATGATGTTACTATTATTACTACAATGGACTTACATACACTAAGGCATTACCAACATCCGCATACACTTACACATACTTAGTTCACATTATGATTATTATTTTTGCTTTTATCATTAAATATCATCACTACTTACTACTACATACATACTTATTGTTAGTTATATCATCATTAAGAAGTGGATCAACAAAATTATGTTGGTGTATTTTAGATAAATTGAAAACTTTAATATGAAGAGATTTGTTGTGCTACATAATATGTCAGGGGTGGCAATACTTTTTTTCGTTGCGTCCAAAAGCAGTCATATTTTTTGTAAAAATATGTCACGTGCAGAGATGAAAGCCGTACGGCTCAATGCAAAAAGAGTTGGTGGTCGCGGCTTAATCGACCCTAGGCGCAAAAATATGGTCAGCCGCGGCTTGGAGAGAAAAAACTTTACTCGGTGGCGGATGAGGGTTAAATTTCATAAGAATTATACTAATTTTTTAAACAAAAGACAAAGCACGTGCAAAGAAGAAACCAAGAAAACTTTATTTTTGGTTACATACGTTTTATTTTCTACTAATTTGTTTATATTTAACATAATTTTTTGTAAAACGTACTCGTATATTTTATTTTTGGATTAAAAGCATAAATTATTAATATTAATAACAAAAAACTTACCAAATATGAGTAAAAGTAGAAAAAACAGAAACAAGAAGTCTTCTCTTGATATGAAACATAAAAAAACTTTATCTAATCATGGTTTATTAGGTCCAAAAAATTTTAAATTCACGAGCTCTACAAGCGTAAAAATTTGCCATGATGAAAACAACTATGGTCTGCCAGAAATTTGAGAAAGTTTTATTTTTAGATCGCAGATTGCCATTAAAGTTTCAAAGCTTTACCGACACTTTTTTAAAAAATTGATTACATTAAAAAAAAAAAATTCCAAAATTAAAAAAAACAACGCAAAAATTTGAAAACAGTTCTCAAAATAAAAAAAAAAACACAAAAATTTAAAAAAAAAAACTCAAATTTTAAAATTCTGTACTATTTGAAAAAATTGCCAAAATTTGAAAAAATCAACGAAATTTAAAAAAATCGATATAATTAAAACAACGCCAAAATTTAGAAAACCTCTAAAAAAATTAAAATCATCTCCATAAAATTAAATAAGTCTATATCTCAAAAACATTTGTAATATTTTTAGGTTTGGAATTTTTTTAAATTTTGGTGTTTTTTTTTCAATTCAGAAATTTTGGCGATTTTTTTTAATTTTAGAAATTTTTTTTAATTTCAGAGATTTTTTTTATTGTAATTTTAAAAATTTTTTTTTAATTTTATCGATTTTTTTCAGCATTGGCAATTTTTTAATTTAAAATTTTTTTTTTAATTTTGATGATTTTTTTAAAATTTGTGTCAACCATATTTATTTTCAATTAAACATTTAACACATATTATGAAACTTCTAATTGACACTACACTCACAGAAATTAACCAGAAAAAGGTACTAAAAATTCGTTAAAAATAACCTTGCATAAAAAACTCCTCAATTTTGAAGATTTTTAAATAATAAAAAAATAACAGCTAACTAAACTAAAGCTGTTAACTTTAAAAATTTTAATTATATTTGATTTGAATTTAAGTTAATTAAAAATAGCATTTTTCATGTAAAATTAGCAAAAAATTTACTAAATATTTGTAGACTCAAAATACCAAACAAAAACTGTAATATTAACAAAAATTTTGATAAATTTATCTCAAATTTAGAAGAATGCAATTAAGAGTTCATTTTGCAAAAATCAACAGAAACTTTTGGAAAAAAAAATTTAGGCTGCTGATTTCATAAGCGCACTCTTTTATTCGCTTAAAAAAAAAAACTAAAATAAAAAAAATTTCACATTTTTAATAATTTTTTTGCTGATTTTAGCAGATTATTTTGTTACTTTTAATTAACTAAAAGTTAGCTCAAATATAACTAAGTATTTTAAATTCAAAAGATTTATTTTTGCTATTCTTATATTACTAATATTTAGTAAAAAATCTGCTAATTTAGCAGTTTTTTTCTGCAAGCTCATTTTAACAAATATTTGGAAGTTTTTTTGTTTTGCTATTCTTACAGGTTTATTTCTATGAGTGTAGTAATATTCTGAAATATTTTCTACAATTTTTAAAAACAATTTCAAGCTATTAACCATAATAATTTCTATGTTTACCTTAAATTTTGTTGATTGCAAATAACAGTAAATTTTAGTCAAATAAACAGCAAAATTTGCTAAATATTTGCAATTACCAGTAAATTTTGCTAAAATCATAAGAAATATTTATAAAAAACTGTAGACTTTCCGATTTCACAAGTGCAGATTTTTATTTACATAAAAAAATATATAAAAAACTTTGAAAACTAAAATTTTTTTGTCTACTAATATTTATCACAATTTTTAGCTGATTTTAGTAAATTAATTTGTTATAAAATAAATTTTATTTAAAATACGTTTAACTAAATTTTGTAGTTCCAACAGATTTGTTTTTGGTATTCTTATATCAGTTTTTTTCTGCAGTATCGTTGTGGTGTAATTTTAGTATACTCAGGGAACTTCTGCTGGAAATATTTGTAGTTGCTTAAGCTGTAAATACAGTATCTTTATTTTAAATGCAAAAACAGTCATTTGCAGAAGAAATTTAATTTTTGACTATATACGAGTATGTAGTTCATTTAAAAAAAACAAACCATATCAAATTACTGTACTAAAATGTTACATTTATTTTATGCAGTAGTGATTTATTTAAAACAATATAGAAAACATATGATTTTCTATTGTTGATTTACTTGAATGAACGTCACTACATTGCTAGATCTGTCAAAAAAACAGAGTAGTATTTGGAAGATGACAAAGCCAATTGTGACAATTTTTGTTGTTGTTTTGGTTTTTCTTTGATATTTTAAATTTTGAATCTCGCTCCTAGACGAGGACAAGAAATTCTCATTGAGTTTGTGATTTAACATAACAAATATCTCTAGAAATTCTAATAACAAAGTCCCCTGAAGATTTCCTTAGGCAGGAATGAAATCCGGATAGGGACAACGCCTACATCAGATTGCTTTTCACAATTTGTTAAATAAGTTTTGGGATTTTAGCACATTTAATTACTATAAATGCAATTAATGTTTATCCCGATGAAAATAAATTTAAATAAAATGTTTGTTTATTTTTTGCCACATCATTTTTTCTCGAACTGTGGTTCATTTTATGAACAGTAAAAAACAAATAACAAGGTTAGTTGAATTTACTGAAATGTAAGTCGTCCTTTCTTCAAGTGATATTTAATTTCTTTTCAACCACATTTGCAATGGTTTTTACCTACCTAGTATTTTAAGTGTAGTTTTAGCAAAAAAAAATTTATGAAAGTTTTAATTTCTGCTGCGTTTTAATTAAAATTTTGTTATATTTACAAAACGAAAGTTCGAATAGAAAATGCAATTTTTGTTATTATTTCCTTATTACACAGATTTAATTGAAACAGCGCCAACAATTACAAATTATTTTTTCTCTGTACATTCGAATGTCCCTTAAAAAAGATTTGACGATTTGCGTTCACCAGTTTTAGTCCAAATGGTTCCAAATGACAGGAATCGATTTTTTTTTTTTTGAAAATGTTAATCCGTTGCAAATTTTGAGGCGAAAAGGGCTAATTTAAAAAAATACATACATTTTTGTTAAAAATTACCAAATTCGAAATTTTATTTCTTTTATTCCTTGAATATACTCAAAATGATTCAGATTTGGAATTCTGACTTCAGCGGATATCATTAAAGGAGCATATAGACGACATGTATTTGTCATCTGACATGTCAAATTTTCCACTGCAAAATACATACATGTCGTGTGTGACCTTTTTAACTTTGCTTCTGTAAAAGTCAGTCGCAAAGTCATCTGACAAAATTTCAATTAGAGCGTGCTCTATTTTCTTCTGACAAACCATCTGACATCAGCTGTTTTAAATATGAAACAAAAAGTTGTCATAATCCATGCCGTGAGAAAACAAACAGCGGCGGTCCCCTATTGACGGAATCATTAGCCGGCTAAAGTTAACATTTTACAATACCAATAAATGTATATACATTTTCCCATTTAATAAAATTATGTACATATGTATGTTTATAAAAAGTTTCATAATTATATCCCAAATTTTTATGTCCGCATTTAAAGAAAAATTATTTAAGATGGCTGAACTATTTTGCGGCGCAAAAAAAAATTTTTGCTGCGGCAGCATGCCATGTTGAAACCCAGATCGACTTGATTGTTGGCTCCACAGAGAACGGTTTCTTTTCCTCTTTTCTTTTTTTTTTAATTTCGATTTCATTGCAGTTATAATTGAAATTACACTGCACACTGCAATTGCATTATCCTTTGATTCCATTTGACTATCACTTTTAAAAAAAAATTATTTTAATAAAATTTTCGCACTGATCAGCTGTTGAAGAAAAAAAAACAGAGACTGTGTCAGAAGCAAAAAACATGTACGTTTGTGACCAAATATTATAAACCTTATGTAAAACAGCAATTTTGACAGACATGCACAATTACATGTGACTTGAAAATTTGACATGTCAGATGACAAATACATGTCGTATATATGCTCCTTAACTCACTTAAGCCCGGAGTCAAAAATTACTCACAAATTTCACAAAAAATGTAAAAACATGTTTTTGCCATTTTCGGGTCAAAATTTTTCACGGTTTAACATTTTCAAACCAAAAAAAACAAAAATAAATTTCCTCCATTTGAAACAATTTGCAATGAAACTGGCGGGTAGGGAAATTTATATTAATTTAATGAATAGTTTGAGTAAATAAATTTTCAGAAAATACTATGGGTGTGAACTACGCATACAGCTAAAATCCATTATTCTTATGACAATTAAGCAAAACAAATACAATTTTATATCAACCAAAACTAATAAATCTGAGAATAAAGAAATAGCCATTGCGTTAAAAATTATATATATTTTTTATTACAAAAAAAATATGAAGATATTTATATTTATATTACCCCCCAAACAGAAACACGTGCAATATAAAATGACCACAAACGAGATAATCACAAAAACAATTCAGACGAACATAACAATTCTGTTTGATAGAAAGGAAAAAAAAAACCAAACTCCAAACAGAAAAACTTTGGGATTCTTTAAAAACCATACAATAACTACCCAACAGTTTGACATAATGACACTTAATATCATTTGGAAAAAAGCAAATTTATATGACGATAACTACGACTACAAACGATAATGATGACAAGAACAAACACAACAAGAGTACAGAAAACAAAAATGTTAAATACCTTTGTTTTCCTTTGTCAACGTTTCATTTCCATTTTGGTATCAAATGCTCTCATAACTCTCTACACTAATAAAAAAAAATGTAGTCAAATGTCTTCCTAAAACTACTAAAAACGTAACTCAAACGCAAATTTCAACTTTTTAAAGAACCTGTCTTGGAAATGCGTATTTATTAATAGAGTCGGTCAAAAAATTTTTTTTTTCTCATTTGCAGTTTTTGAAATATGTCAGTTTTAAATTTACATCAGTCAACCCATTTTTTCGAATATTTTGTTTTATTTTCTTAAATGTAACCTCAAATCAGGAATTTTATAAAAATATTTTCATTTGAGTATAATCATGTCGATGTTTGCTTCTGGATATCTTACATGTACTACAAAATTTTACATGCTCAGTTTTATCCTGTATGTATACTAGGGCGGGTCAGTGAAAATCGTATTCTAGGGATCAAAATAAGAAACTTTGCCGAAGGAAACATACCTCTAATACGAATTCTACTACCCCCAACTGTTGACTTTTGTCCCGTATGGTCAAGTTTTGAAAAATCCCACTTTGACCCATTGAGAGTGCCCCAATCGAGTCCAAATGTATGACCGACCCCCCACTAACTTTGGAGGGCCGATCCACCCATGCCAGTGGCACACCCCCTGGAACTCCCCTGGGGGGGTTCCCCATACGAACATTTCAAAAAATGGTGATTTTTGTATGGGGAACCCCCAGGGGAGTTCCAGGGGGTGTGCCACTGGCATGAGTGGATCGGCCCTCCAAAGTTAGTGGGGGTCGGTCATACATTTGGACTCGATTGGGGCACTCTAATGGGTCAAAGTGGGATTTGACCGTAGGGTCAAGTTTTGAAAAATCCCACTTTGACCCATTTAGAGTGCCCCAATCGAGTAAAAATGTATGACCGACCCCAACTAACTTTGGAGGGCCGATCCACCCATGCCTGTGGCACACCCCCTGGAACTCCCCTGGGGGGTTCCCCATGCAAAAACCACCATTTTTTTGAAATGTTCGTATGGGGAACCCCCCAGGGGAGTTCCAGGGGGTGTGCCACTGGCATGGGTGGATCGGCCTCCAAAGTTAGTGGGGGTCGGTCATACATTTGGACTCGATTGGGGCACTCTAAATGGGTCAAAGTGGGATTTTTCAAAAATTTACCCTACGGGACAAAAGTCAACAGTTGGGGTAGGTAGAATTCGTTTTAGAGCAGTGTCGGGCAAACACTTGTTGAAACAACGAAGACTAATCGTTTTTCACACACACACAACCCGAACGTAAATAAAAATAAAAAAAAAACCGAAAAAAAATCAAAAAAAATTGGTTAGTTGCTTGCCAGCATTGGATGGAGTAGGTTATGTCGCTTTGTTTAATAAAATATGTACACTGGTAATATTTGAAAACAACCAATGATATTTTAATTAATAAAGCCAAGCGTACTATAATTTTTTTTTTAATGGAATTTTTTATGTGGGATTTTTTTATTATGTGGGATTTTTTTGGGGAAAACGCATTTTTATTTAGCTTGAATATATAAATATATCTTGATTTATTTATTCATTCATAACTTAATTTTAACACACAAAACCTAAAATATTAAAACAATCTATATGTTAAAAAATTTAAAAATCTCTGAACTATAATTGTTTATATTAAAAACAATTACAACGCAGGTATTTAGAATTTTGTTGTATTTTATAAGAATTAATATAAAATATTTTTTTTTGCTTTTTGTTTTTTTAATTTATTAATCCATATTTATAACATTATTATATATATTTGTTTGCCCAGTACATTATTGGCAAAGAACTCATGTGCCTATTTTCTTAAAGAACATTTTTTTATTACCTATTAATTTCCTCTTATGTATATTTCTTTTTTATTCGCCTCATAGCTGAAATTTATCACGTAAGGACATAAATAGTAAAACAATACAACAATGTAAACAAACAAAAAAAAAAAAAAAAACCAAGTGATTTTGCTCAGTGCAATAGTACCAATACAATCTCATTTTTTTGTAAAATAACTAATACATTCTCAGTTCTCTTTGTGCCCAAGATTGTTTTAGAGGTATGGTTTCCTTCGGCAAAGTTTCTTATTTTGATCCCTAGAATAGGATTTTCTCTGAGCCATGGGCGATTTTTTGCCTCCCCACAAATCGACCCGGCCTAATGTATACTAACAATTTATACATAATTTTTTAATTTGACATTAGAAAATATTTTATTTCCCGCCTTTTTTGTAATTATTATTTTTAAGTTTTTTAATTATAAAAAAATTTTCCCTGAAGAAGTCTTCCAAAGCGAAGACGAAATATTGGAAATAAATAATTATAATTATAAAATAAAGGATCTTTAGCTCAATAAAACAAAAGACAAAAAAATTTTTTTTAATTTTATCACGTTATGCGTTAACTAAACATTCCACAGACTTATTTTGTATTGATATTACAAATCCATTGAATATATCCTAAAATATTTAGAAAATTTGAAAATTTTTATATCGAGTAAAATGGAGTAGCACCGTAAACTTAAAACTCGCGATATTTCAAAAACTGCAAATGAGAATATTTTTTTCTGCCAGATTTGACTAACAAGGGAAGTATTCCTTGTGAGTTATAGCGCGCTAACGCCTCAGTAAATTCTGCTTGTGTGTAGTAATCGTTTATGTGTGAATTGAAAAGTACAAACAAATAGTTTTCAAAAAATATTTGTCTTAGCTGTAATAAAATCGTTTCTAAAAACATAGCGCAGATACAAAAAAAAAGTGACAGTGCTTGTTAAGTGGTATATCTCTTTCAGCAGTCAGGTGACCAGTTCATTAAATATAATTGACATAATTTAACTTACTGCAATGGCAAATTGGACTAGTTTCACAATATGTGCTACATTAATCAGTTGTGGGATATGTCCTTTAAGGGAAATTGACCCTCATTGCACGTACGGCCCATTTATATCAAGATTTTATAAAAACCCAAAGGATATGTTCAATAATAAACAATTCCATACCCCAAACAAATATTTAAACGACTTTTTGCCTAATTCGATTGTACAAGACCTTAAGGGGAAGACTTACTCTTTCGTACCTTCTGTAAACATATTTTAATACTCAGTTTTAGCGGATGCCTGCATTAAATTGCAAGTTCCTATACTCAACCAACCAAGTTTTAAGAGCATTATTCTAGCGGCTTTTAGGAGCAGACATTTACCCAAATAAACCTGCATTTTACGCCGTTCTTTTCAAAATTTCCAAATATAACGTGTCAGTGAATTAGCGCATACAACAGTGAACAAATATTTAAAATTTGGGTTTCTTACTCAAATGGTATAGTCATAAAGTCAGTGGGGATACTTTTTCATCCCTCCTAACAGGAATTTTCCCCTTTGAACCAAAATTTTTATTACGTCCCTCGTGAAAATTCTGAAATAACATTTAAATAACCTTAACAGTAATTAACACAACCAAAAAAATAAAAACTCATTTCAAGTGCGCCCCGGTAGGCTAGTTGGTAGCGGGCTGGCTTACCAGTGCGGGGGTCGTGGGTTCGATTCCCACCAGAGGCACTGGTCTGTTTTCGCAACAACGCGCCGAAGGCCATAGTAGCTTAGTGCTCGGTTAGGGTAATAGTATATAATTTGTAATTATATGATTATTAATTAATAAAAAAAAAAAAAAAAAAAAACTCATTTAAATCACGAAAACATCCGATTTAATTATTTGTTTGCTGAAATACCGCTAACAACGAAATGTGGTCATTTAATTAAAAATAGATAGGTCGCTGAAATCAGATTTTAAAATTTCAAAATAGCGGATAATTTGATTCGACAACCGATCATTTTCAGAAAAATGATTCGCAATTTTGAATTTTTAGAATCTGATTTTAGATTTGTCTTCAGAAACCTCTAAAAATTTTACAAAAAAATATTTCATAGAACTCGACAAGTTTCTAAAAAAAAAACCGATCCGCCATATTCTACCCGTAATTTTGAAATCTGATCTCAGATACGTGCTGAGCGACCTCCAAAACTTTCCAAGAACGTATTTGATGCGAAAACGATTTTTTTTCAGAAAAATTCCGCAAAAAATCTTATTTCAAATTCGCAATCAGCGACCCCTAAAACTTTCCAAAAAAATATTTGATACTAATTCGATGACTTTAAAAAAATTATCGGCCATATTAAATCCGCCATTTTGAAAATCCAATTTCAGTTTCGTATTTAAACTCAGGAAAAGCGCTTCATCATATTTATGAAATTTTTCATTGATTTTGTCCAATTTAACACTTCATAAATATGATGAAGCTTTTTCATAAAAGGGCAAATTTATGACAGTCTTCCTCATATTTATGAAATTTTTCATAAATATGATGAAGTTTCATAATTTGTTATAAGAACGCTGCATAAATGCTGTTAAATATTTCATAAATAGGATGAAGTAGTTTCATAAATTTCTATGAACGTTTTTTAAATATATATGAAATTCTTCATAAACATTACGAAGCATTTCATAAACTTTTCATATTATTTCAAAAAATTCTATTTAAAATTAATAACACATTAAATAATATATAATTGATGTTTCAGAATTTCAAATAATTTCTGGTAGTTTGGAAATAAAAAAATAAAAATTTCAATTAAAATCAAATTTTTTTTTCACAAAGTTTATGAAAATTTTTTTATGAAATAGTGAAGTTCAATGAAACATTTGTCATTAATTTTTATGGAATATATCATCATAATAATGAAAATTTCATGAATATGATGACAAACAATATCATCAATATGATGAAAAGTTTATTCCTGGGTGTAGCTACTCCAAAAACTTTACCTTTAATAATATAATAAAACAAAAGCAATCACATTTAAAAAAAAAATCATCCGCAATATTGAATCCGCCATTTTAAATTTTGAAAGTTTACTGTCAGATTCGCAACCAGCGATCCCCAAAAAAATTAAGTGATAATTTTTAAGTAAATTCCGAAACTTTTTAAAATGACCCGCCATATTGGATTTGCCATTTTGAAAAACATAGTAAACATTTTTTAAACTACTAAAAATTAGTTAAAATTGACGTTGAAGAAAAAACTACTAATGGTAGCACATTTTTTTTTTTTTTTTTTTTGCTATACATTAGTAAAATGGGAATATCAAAAATAAATCTGTTGAAACTACAATTATTTAGTTATGCTTTATCTAAATTTTATTTGCATTCAACTAAATTTAAGATAAATATTGCTAAAATTTTGTTGATATACCAGTCTTTGTTTTTTGGCTTTTGTCTACAAATATTTAGCAAAAGTTTTTAGTAAATTGCTATTTTCATTGAAAATGAAAATTATTCAAGTTCGAGGCCATACTCTATATTTCTTTATTAGGATATTGCCCTAACAAATCCTCTATAGAGTTTTTGTTTTCAATTTTATTAATTGACCACTTTCAGGAATGTGTTGATAGATCTATTTCGGGAAAACTAGTGTCATAATAAAAAGGAGAATAAAAGCAAAAAGCATGTATTGTATATCTACCAAAGGTAGAGCTTGCATATAACGAACAAGTTTTCAATTTATTTTTGATCAATGGTGATAATCTTTAACTTCAAGCTCATATATTAGTTCTCATTTAGTGGGAAAACTAGGTTATATGAATGTTTGATGTTTTGCATGGGATTGTCACTTCTTTCAAAACGTGTTCTGATGATGGGAACCTAGAAAATTCCCGAAATATATCTATCAACACATTCCTGAAAGTTGTCAATTAATAAATTTGAAAACAAAAACTCTTTATCCTACTAAAGAAATATAGAGCATGGCCTCGAACTTAAATAATTTTCATCTTCATTGCACAATTAAAGGTCGAAAAAACATAATTTTTATTTTTATAAAAATTATATTCAACTTATTATGAATATTACTAAAAATGAACAGGTTTATTTTTGCTGTACTTATTTTATTAATGTTTAGCAAAGTATATCAGCAATTTTGTAGCAAATTGATCTGCAATGTACTTTCTAACATATTTTTGGTACTTTTTTCGGCTATTTCTACAGTTTAATTTCTATGAGTGTACCATCGATTGGTATTGCTGATTACCTATATAAAGTCATACAATTACACTCAAAAACATTCATCCGCACTTGAATACAAACAAAATATTTCATATACAAACAGAAAGACGGACACTCTTTAAATACAAAATTCACAAGAACTGCCATAAAAGTCATTGAAAGTATCACAGTCATAATAAAAATTGACAGATTATAAGCATTTTAAGCGCCACAAGGTATACAATGGTTGAATGGGATTGTATAGGTATTGAACATATTAACACAAGGTTTTTGTATGTGTTTGTTAAAATCTCTGCTTAAGGCAACTGTTATTTACACTTGGGTGTTTGTTTCTATTCAGTCTGTTAGTTAAATGACAATTTTTAAATAACCTTTTGGATTCAAATATCCCCGTTTGTGTATGAAAATCGAAAATAAAAAAAATACAAATCAGACGCAGGTGTGATTGCAGTAAAAGTCTTTACAAACATCAGTAGCATGTGAAGTTTTAACAAGCAAATGTCAGTTATACTTCACTTGCAGCCGAATTTCCAAACCCTGTCCAAATATCTACTAGAGAACTTTACTCAGGAAACTTTTGTTTTTGTTGTGGGGGGGGGGGGGGGGGGGCTGTTAGGGTGGGTATGGTTGCTTATATAACAGTTTTTCCTTACTTGATGACACCTCTAGGTAGTAGATGGAATAAAGGCAACTCTATTAAAATTGCAAATTTTTGTACAAATAACTTTTAAAATGAATATTGCATTTTATTAAAACCCAAGAAAATTTCAACCAAAAAATAAAATATTTGAGATAAAAATGTTTGATAACAAAATCAATATAATCGTAATTACCATAATATGCTGCTGACAAAAGTTTATATATATATAAAGATTGAGTTAATAGAAAATATTTTTAAGATTAAATAACAGATGTATGTATATGAAATTTCGATAAGTAATAGACAAAAATAAAACTTGATTTGATAATCTGATTGGAAAAGGTAGCTGGAAATCTATAATTTTATGTACTTCTTCGTTTAAAATCAATTAGAAATTTTACGATCGCTAACTAAAACCGAGTTTCAATAAAAATATATGTTAATTCAATTAAAAGTTTAATTGATTTTGGTCATATTTAGGAAATTGTAATATCAATTAAAATAATTTGTAACTGTATTATTGATATTATTTAGAAATAAGATTTAAAATAGAAATGTTACTCTAAGACCTGAAAAAAATTAAAAAACTTAAAAAAATCACTAAAATTCAAAAAAAAAAAAATCATCAAAATTAAAAAATTGCTGAAATTAATTTTGGCGATTTTAATTTCAATTTTTTTTTCGATTTTAACAATTTTTCCCAATTTTTGGTGATATTTAATAGTTATGGGTTATAATAACTGGAAATTTTTTGCTTTCTTTTTCAATTAAACATTGATAGACTTTATTTAAGTTTTAATTGAAAGTGAGTTTGATCTCAAACAATAGCTAAATTGAAATTTTATTGACCAATTTTGTTTCGTGTATAGGTAAAGCTGCATAAAAAGTATTTATTCTGGTAAAAGAAAATTTAATATCCATTTTGGCGTCGAATTTTGGTGAACTTTAGTGTAAATATTGGCAATCGAATGAAATTTTGTTACTAATATATTATTATATATTTAGAATAGAATATTGTTCCAACTCAAGTTAAAAATCTAATATGATATTGTCATAGTAGATTTTATTCAAAAATTTTATCATTTTCATGATAGGCATCACTCTAATCTTCAGTTGTCCGCAACAGAAAACGATAATTGGCTTAACTCAAACCGAGACTTTACATTCAACAGACAAAATCAACTTTATGAGAATATTGTCTGCATTAGTGTATAAACTGGCTGGTTTGGTGAACATCATCATAAAATCAAAACTATTTGAAAGCTAAAATGTTTACATATCAATATACATTCTATATTATTATATGTAGTATGTGTGTTTATTATATTACAATTAGTAAAAACAACTTCTATATCAACAAAAAATGTCTGTATGAGAAGAGCCGTGATATGCTGATTGTTTAAAAATGTTTTAATTTTTGTATTAAAAATACAAAAAACTGCTTTTTTCGAACTTTCTATATTTGCTTATATTTTTATATATTTAGTTAGAATATTGTTCTACCTCAACTCACAAATCTAATATGATACTGATATATTAGACTTTATTTGTTGCTTTTGAAATAGTTTGATAATTTTCAACTGATTCATAAGCATCACCCTAATCTTCAGTTGTCCGCAAAAGAAAACGATAATTGGCTTTACTCAAACTACAACAGACAAAATCAATTTTATGAGAAAAAGGCGTTCTCAGGATTCTCTGAGGAACCAAAAAATTCTCATAGAATAATATATTGTACCAAGCTTGCAAAACCGTTGAATATTTACCGAAATATTTGCAAAACAAATCTAAATTTTGAAAAAAAAAATAAAATATTTTTTTAAATACCAAACTTTTTATTAAATAAAAATTATAGTAATGTTTGTATTAAAACCTGAATTGAATGCATACAAAGTATATGTAAAAAAAGGATTATTATTAGGGGATTTCGAAAACATTTCGACCATATACTAAAAATTAAAAACAGATGAAAAATTGAAGAGTTGTTTAATTTTTTTTATAAAAATAGCATTGAAAAACATCAAAAGAAATTGTATACAAATATAGTTTTCTCTAGTCAATTTTACACTGTTAAAAATCGACATATATGGATCCATACATGAACACACATGCATCCATACATGATTCATATGTCTTCACAAACCATTCGTATATTTCATATGAGAAATCATAAATGTTCAACAGTGTGCATTAACGAAAATTGAGGTAATATTTACATGCATTATCATATATGAACTCCTATTAGCTTATATGAATCCTATATGGTGGTATAACGCACATATATGTTCATAAATGGATGCATATATGTTGATTTTTAAGCGGGTAATCCTGTTATTTTAATTGTGACAGCTGGCAATAATTGTACATTTTGTTGTACAAAACCTCGAAACTATAAGGACTTGTGGCCCTTTGTTCCCAATAGGAACCACAGGACATAATATATATATATATAAGGACTGTGTCTCGAAAAATTATTTTTACAGAAACCCTTTTATTATCTGAGTTTCATATTTGTAACCCAGGTAAAGATTTTTTAAAGAGAAAACGCATTCTTTACTTGTTAATAGCCGATTTGACCACCATTAACTTTTAATAGCTCATATAATCTTGTATGCATAGAACCGTTAAAGTTTTGTGATAAGTTTAAGTCCAAATTTGAGCACTCTGTTATAATGGCGCATTTTAGCTGTTCAACAGTGTTAAATTGCCTCTCATTTGCATAAACTTTGCGAACCGATATACCCCATATATTTTCTTTGTGGTTCAGATCTGGTGAGCATACAGGTCAGTCAAAAAGTGGAATGTTTCTTTCGCGAATCCACATTTTAACATCGTTGCTGGTATGAATGCTTGCATTGTGCTGTGCACCATAGAAATGCTGCAGTATAATTAGAATTAATCATTCATGTTGATAAGAACTGAATTTCCAGCGTACCTACTGAAGAAAACGTAACCCACATCATGACATTACCACCCCCAAAATTGCGACGTGAGAAGTATCTTTTTTTTACCTAGTGTCTAAAATCGATTTATTTTATATATTTGTACAACTTTAATTTGAATTTTGAATTTAAAAACGTATTTGTAAATAATGAATTATTTACGTAATTTTATGTAAATTAACGTAATAAAATAACGTAACGGATAACATATCTTATTGTGAATTATTATCTTTTCCTTACGTTTTATCTATTCTGTAAAAATGGTTAGAATATAGTTTTCTTTATGCATAAGCCGAACAAAAATAAATCACTTTTCCTGTAACTGGCAAACGGAGAGCACAAATAAAGAACTCTACTTTATACATTGAACTCTAATTATATCTTTTTATTTCTAACTTCTCATTACATACATATTCTTTATAATTACTCCACGCACGGAGAAATTATAAAATATTGCGGCAAAGGCTTTAACTCAATTACTCAATATTTAGGTGGCTTATATTGCGCAATTCTCAGTTGGCAACCTACACACCATATACAGTCCACTATTTTCTATCGCCAATAGTGTGTATTTATCTCAGGTCTAATCATATTCGATTTTTTCCTGTCCGAAATTATCACCTTGAGTGTAAGAAAGGATTAATTTATGAAAACAGAATGTTGCAATTTTGGCATAACGTGTTTCCATTTGTGGCCATGTTTAACTCTGCGAATTGCTTATGTTTGATTTTTTGCCTTGCTAAAAGTCATGGAATTATATTCATTTTACTTCGCATAATATTTTTGGATCCATTTAGCTGTTGATTTGCTCACAGAAAGGGAAACTAGGTCGCTGTGATCTCTGCAACGTATGGTAGAATTACATGCAGCATTTCAATTCTACAACTTGGGTATTTTTCCACTTCTTTTCGTTGTTCCTCTATTTTCCATATTTTTAAAAAACATCGACTTTGGCCAATGAATCACGAAAGTTTGGAAATAGATAGTTTTTAGGTTGAAATGACACCTTTTTCTAAATCAGAAAAAGCGGTTTCTTATGTCATTTTACTAATAAATACTTATTAGAAAAAAGTCGCTAAAAATTGTGCATTCTTTTGACAACCACACAAAAATCTTACCAGGTTATAGTTATGAAAATCGAGGAGAAAAAGGCCTAAAGAAAATACTCAATATCTCTAAAAACAATACACAATTGATGCAAAAAAATTAAATAATTTTATAACTGACATTCTGTCAATTCATAAACAATTTCAACAATGAAGGTAGCTTGAGTAGTTTAAATTTTACAGAGCTGCAAAGTATAATTTCAAACCGGAAATGGGTGTTATTAAGATTTCTCAAGTTTTTGTTCTATCAAAAGTGTTGAAAAATGAAAAATTTATTTTCACAACATCACATCGTTAGAGTTTTCCACTTACGTGGAACACTTAAGTTCGATAGTACGTCAGATATGACTGTTCAGAATTCCATTGCATTCGGACCACTAAGTACCCAGTAAAAAATTTTCGTGTGTTTAGAAGCAGGATAAAACAAATGCGCTGATGTAAGTGCTTGCTATTACATAATACTGAGAAGCAGCAAAAGAAACGAATAATTTTCGTATAAAAAATACAAACAAAAACTTTGAGCCCTAGCAAGGATGCAGGTTGTAAGCAGCAGAAAGTTTCATATCGTGTATTATAAACGATCTTTTTGACTTACTCCCTTACAAACCTGCTTGCATGTAAGCAGCGTTTTTTACTGGGTAATAAATGTCCAAATTATTTCCAAACATTTTGTGATATATCCCACTGTGAGCCAGAATCACTGTAAGCCAGAACATTTTCTTTATAATAAGTTTTGACATAAAGAATTCAATCATTGATCTAAACTGTCCCTTATAAATGTTGACCATAAGGAAGCTCATGATAATAATAACAAATTCAATTGAAAAATGTATATTATTTGCATATAAAAAAAAATATCCTTTTTAAAGTTTAGTTTGTCACAAATTCTAAATTATTATTTGCTGTTTTATTTTCAATAAGTTTTCGATACCTATTATTAGTTTATTAAAAGATTGTTTTTTTTTTTTTTGCTTTCCTCCTGCTGTTTTATACTCGTAAGTCTTGTCACCTGTTTATAAAATGACCCATAACAGATTTTATGTCAACTTTTGAAATGAAACAAAAAATTATCAAATTTGCTCTGACAGTCAGTCAAATTTTTTAACAAAAGTTTTTATTTTTTTTTGCTTCTATTTGAAATTTAATATTCCAACTTGTAGAAATCTGTTAAGTATTTTAAAATGAAAGAAAAACTTTTCTCTAACAACCACCCAATACACACACACACCCATAGAAGAATACTATTTTCTATTTTTCTTATTTTTAAAGAATTTAAAAATTTGTCCAAAAAGGAAAATAGAAATGAAAGGAACTTGTCAAAGTTTGACTTTAAATCTTTCTGTTTGTCATCATACTTTATAAGCTGTGTCAGTATGAATTAAATAGAAATTATACGTAAAATTAAATAGTAAACTTTATTTCG
The DNA here is from genome assembly GCA_021234595.1 of Delia radicum. Classification (NCBI taxonomy): domain Eukaryota; kingdom Metazoa; phylum Arthropoda; class Insecta; order Diptera; family Anthomyiidae; genus Delia; species Delia radicum. The sequence continues at coordinate 77,914,855 of CM037854.1, read as the reverse complement.
AATAACTAGAGATTTTGTATAGAAATCTTAAAAAAAAAAATTGGTACGCAGTGGCAAAATAAAAATAGTTGAAGGTTTTGATAGTGTTTCCAATTATTCGACCTAGGCGGCTAACCGGTTAACCATTATACGAAAAACCGCCTTGTAAATTATTTTTATAAGAATCACAAAGAAAATGTAAGATTTTCAGAAAATAAAGTTTTTTTCAATCTACTAATTTTCAGCAAAAATTTTAGTAACTTTTAGCAAGGTTTTTGTATTTTTAATCAACTAAGTGTTAGCAAAACATTTGCTGAATCTACTTATTTTGTTGCTAGAAATCAGCTCGCTGATTTTCAGCAAAATATTTTGCTGATATTAGCAATTTGCAATCTGCAATCACACTTCGACTAAAATTTTGCTGCCTCAGCAAAAATTTTTGCAGACTTTAGTAACTTTTTTTTTAAAAGCACTTAATATGATTTTCGACAAAAAACTAACAAGAAACTCTATTAAATATTATAAAATGGGCAATAAAACTGTGTTTTCCAAAATAATCCTGGTTTTCTATTTAACCCTCCAACTGGTAAGGCTGCCTCAGGGCAGTCTTCATAAAATTTAACACAAATGCGTCAAATGAGCGTTCTATAATTAGAAATTTATATATTCCGATAGAAAACTAAATTTTCTAAATATATTGCAAAGAAATTTTTCGTGTGCCGTCCACGGTTTGGAAGTGAGAAAGCTTCAAAATCAAAAATTTCAAAAACTAATTATTTTAAAAAAATATAGTTCTCAAAACTCTAAAAAACCAATTTAAGTTGATTAAAACTCTTTATAATATAATATAAGTAAGATTAAAGCATTATTAATGATAACTCCTTACTTTGATCCAAGGACTCATTTTATCAGGATTCCTCTAAAGGACATAATCTTAACTTATAAACTAATAGACGGATTTTTATGAAATTTGGCAGAAGGAAGACATTAAGTATTAATAGTAAAGCGTTGAAGTTTGAGCAATATAAATTGAAGTTTCGATACTTTTTCGTCTAATTCCGCTTTTTCCAAAAATCGTGATATCTTCTTAAACAGGAGCAGAAAAAAAAATAGTTTTTGGAGTGTGGTTATATCTTGGTAAGAGAAATAATTCTTGTTCAATGAGCTGATGGCCCAAGCAGCTAGTGGTCAAAAAAATCATAGCTATATAGAGCAATTCCATATGAAAACGATCAAAATTGGCAAATTTTTGGACGACCCCTCTCCGATTTTAAAATAAATAGTCTCAATCGATTGCCCAGCAAAAAATAATGTACCTACATATTTTTTTTTTTTTATAGTGACTGGTTTAGTGGTGGTGTGCACCACTGTCATGTGACAAAATTGAAGAATTCTTTATAAAGGACCTCATTGAAAGTTGTTTTAAAAAAAACTACTAAAGCGATCGCAACGAGTGATAGCTCGTTGGAAAGGTATTGAATCAGGCTTTAATCTAATTTTTCTCAGAAATTTACCCTTTTTCCCATGAAAATTAAATTTTCCCATGAAAATAAAATTTTCCCATAAAAATTAAATTTTCCGATTTTCCACAGAAGCTCCTAAATTTTCCGGCTAATTTTATTTTTTTTGGATTCCTCATAATTTTTGCTTTAAGAATCAGCAATAAAAAAATGGGCCCCGACGCCTTGTTTGGACAGGAGAAGAGTATTTAAGAGACCACCTTGTTCTCATTGTTTTTATATTTTTTATAATTGAATTATTTTTAATTATTTAACAAGAAAAATTAGGAAAATTTTATTTTTCAATTAAAGCCTGATTCAATACCTTTCCAACGAGCTATGACTCGTTGCGATCGCTTTAGTAGTTTTTTTTACAACTTTCAATGAGGTCCCTTATGAAGAATTCTTCAATTTTGTTGGAAGAGACAAAAAAAAAAGACACGCGTATCGGCGTTTGAAAGTTTACATCTGGGTTTCATTTTAGGGCGAGGTAAAGTTTCCCCCCAAATGCAACTTTTGTATTGTCAATCGGCATAGAAAATCGAGTAAAGATTACGTTAAAAGTAATTTATGTAAAATGTTACGGAGAACATTTTTGTAGAATATTTTAACCCTCTAACTCCTCAAGATAAGGGTCTTTTTTGTCCTTCATTTAAAAAAGAGCAAAAAACACCTTTAAACAGGGATTTAAGGGGTTAAAATGTTAAAATTTTACTATAAATACACCAAAATCAAACATTTTTGTAGAATATGTTAACCCTTTAACTCCTCAAGGTAAGGGTATTTTTGTCCTTCTTTTAAAAAAGAGCAAAAAAACACCATTAAAACAGGTATTTAATTGGTTAAAATGTTCCGCAAAAATGTCGCCGTGAAATTTTACTATAAGTCCCTGAATACACCAAAATCTGAATACACTCAAATCACAAAACAAATTATGTACACAATATATGCACCGCAAATTTACACGTTTTCAGTACAATAAGATTAATGTTTAGATTTTCTATTTTTTGGTTTTGTTGTAATGTAACTGATCTAATCAGCCAAAGAACAGGTGGCAATCTATCAAAATGTATAGTTCGGACCTATAGTGGAATTGCGAAGATCTAGAAAAAAATGTAATTAATGAATTCCTATCCAAATTTGCTATCGATGGGAAAATAATAGAGATATTACTGATTTTAGTTAAATTTTAACTATTTTATTTTCATGCTAACTTTTTGGAGTACTTTAAAATAAAATTCTTAATAAATGCGAAATTAACTCTAAGCTCTCTTTTGTTGTATCTTATTTCTGACTTTCTGGTTGCATTTTCCGTTTTGGTGTATTCAGGGACTTATAGTAAAATTTCACGGCAAATATTTTGCGGAACATTTTAACCCCTAAAATCCCTGTTTTAATGGTGTGTTTTGCTCTTTTCTTAAAAGAAGGACAAAAAAGACCCTTACCTTGAGAAGTTAGAGGGTTAACATATTTTACAAAAATGTTTGATTTTTGGTGTATTCAGAGACTTAAAGTAAAATTTCACGGCAAATATTTTTCGGAACATTTTAACCCCTTAAATCCCTGTTTTAATGGTGTGTTTTGCTCTTTTTTTAAAAGAAGAACAAAAAAGACCCTTACCTTGAGAACTTAGAGGGTTAACATAGTCTACAAAAATGTTCTGCGTAACATTTTACTTTAAACGTAAGCTTTACTCGATTTTCTATGCCGATTGACAATACAAAATTTGCATTAAGGGGAAAACTTTACCTCGCCCTAAAATGAAACCCAGATGTAATCTTTTAAAACGCCGACACAAGTGTCTTTTTTTTGTCTCTTCTAGCGAAATTTAGAGGTCGGACCTTGTAATTTTTTTTTTGTGTTGTACAGTGTTATTAACGCGGGTGGATTTATTATGCTTACACACCAACTAACACATACACATAAACCCATCCAAATAAAAGTTTTGAAAATACTTTGTCTCCAAGTATCGAAAATTTTTGAAATGCCTCAAATATTTAAATATACTTAGAAAAAGCAGAGTACAAGAACATTCAAATAAGCCATCAACTATTAAAATCGGTCCACTAGTTTAAAAAAAAAAAACATCAATATAAATATCGACATATCGGAAAGATTTTCGTGTTTTTTTATTGAATTTTTCAACACAAATAATTAATTTTTTCTTTTTTTTTTTAAATACGTTTCAAATATTTTTTAAATAAGAACACAGCTGCCAAACTTAAAAGTAAACAAAAATAGTGATGGTAAAAATCGTTCAAAAATGGCATGGAATGACTCATATTTTAAATTAAATAATTAACTCTATATCAAATAGAGATTTTGTTATAGAGAAAATTGATACTAAAATGCTAAATTAAAAATACTTTGATGTTTTTAAAATATTTAACATGTTGTGGTTGAATTTTAAAAACAAAATTTAAATCGTTGTCTCTATAAAAAAAAAACCACTGTCGCGTATGAGTAATAAAGATATATTTTGAAAGCACTAGTGCGTATGAGTGATTTACATTTTTATTTCTCATGTTTTTAGTGTCACGTATGAGTAATATTTATTTAAAAATATTTTAGAGCGTCTGATTGACATAAATTTGTATATCTTTGAATTAAAGTTTGGGATTTTTCAAAGCAAAAATTGTTAAGCAAACATATTAAAATAACGTGATTCGCATGTGTTAACTGTAGTTAAATTTTACCTTAAGTTAAAATGTATCTGCATTATGAAATATTCATAATTCAAGGTCTTTAAAATTGTGTGCCCAAATTGTAAATACCATTGAGTATCAGCCGACATACGAGTAATAACGATAAATTTTTATTTGCTTTCCCAACCATAAAACTCTAATCTTTATTATAACAAAAACTATCAATTTGAGATTTTATGTTTTTCATTTGTAATTCAAAACACAAAACACATTAGAAATCAATTTAAAACCAAAAAAAAAAAAAAAAATCTAAACCAAGTAAAACTGAAACTACTACCCTCTACTACCCTGCCAAACAACAAAATCATTAGCTACAAATTGTATTTAAAAAATACTTTTCCTTAGGTAAACATTTTCCTAGAGTAAGAGAAAAATCATGCAGATAATGGCCAATAGAATACAAATTTTTGTTGAATTGTCAAAATGGGATTAAGGTCTTGTGTGTTGTTAATACTAGTACAACTACTAACTATATTTGTTGCCGGAGTAGAAGTATAACAGTAGAATTACACTAATAAAAAAGCTTCCAAAAAAAATTGCTAATGTCAGCAAAATTAATAGATTTAGCAAAAGTTTTGCCAACACTTAGTTGATTCAAAATTAAAAAATCCTTGTTAATATTCCTTGCTGAATATTAGTAGTCTGAATATTGGTAGACTAAAAAAAACCTTCAAAAATTTTTTGTATAATTTAGTTTATTTATTTTCTAAATATCCTAAACATTCTTTTGTGATTCTTTGAAAAATAAATTACAATAAGTTACAAAATATAAAAATGATCATACACTTACACTGCATTACATTAATTAATTTAATATCTAAACATATTTAGAAATAAGTATATAAACATAAACAAAATTATCTTTCAACTATTTACATCAATGCTTGTCTAAATGATGGCATATTTTACAGGAAGACAAATGCCGTAGATAATTATAGAAACGAAACGAAAAAATACCAAAATATGACATATACAAACTACTTTTTGCTTTAAGAAAAAGGAAACAAAAAATTACTTAAGTTGTGTGTCCTTGGACGTATATTTGTTTGCAATTCGGCCACACTACATTAATAATCATTAAAACCATTTATTTTACAAATACACAATTAATCTTTATTAATTTTACATATTTTACTTTGTGTTTTAATTAATTAATAGACAATTACTGTCACAAGCCGGTAACAAAACATAATTTAAGTTATTTTAATCCATAATTTTGTTACAAAAGTCTTCCAGGGCTAATTTTTTTTTATATGTGTTGCAAGAGTTGTACTTTTTAGTATCATTTTCCTTGTCTCTACTACATGCCGCGATATCTACCTCATTCTTCGTATATCTTTCAATCTGGTTGTCGTCCATACTATTCATAAATATGCTTATCAGCACCATTAGTAAAATAAATTAGTAGAACATAAGTAAAACATTTTTTCAAAACAGTTAAGTGGTGATAAAGTAAATCTAAAATATTAGCTAAAAACATAATTTTAGCAAAAAAAATTGCTGAAAACCAGTATACTTGATCGACAAGACGTTTTAATAAGTTTTCCACCAACTTATATTTTTGAGTGTATGTATATGAACTATTTATTTTGAAAGTGGTATCAGTCATTTTGTTTTTAAAATGAGATATAAAGAGATTTGCATTTCAAGGGTTTTAACGGCAACTTTTGTACACTCATAAAAAAGGTTGGATTAAAAGTCTGTTAAACGGGATTTAATTCAGTTGAGCAACATTTTTTTTTAGCGTTTAAATTAGTTAATTAGCAAAAGTTATTAGATATTGAACTTATTTTTCGACCTAAAACTTAGTAATTCCTGATTCTCAAATTAACAAATTTTGGCAGTTAATTTAAACAACAATTGTCTTCAAACCATTATTTTGTCATATTTTTTTTTTATAACCATAATATAGGCTATATCTTGTAAAGTAAGCGAGATAGATCAAAATGGACCAAAAATCTTTACTATGTACCTTTTCAGTTTTGAGTATTTATTGAGTACATATATTCTCGCTAATAAGTAAGGATGTGCCTCTGGTCAGATCCGGAAAAACCTTTTTAGCAGATATTTTCTGTTGATTTAGCTAAATGCTTAGTTGATTTAACTATTTACAAATATCAACTCCAATTTAGTTCTTTTAAAATTTAGTTGAAATCTTTAATTTACATTCACCACTTTTTTTGCTGACATCGAGTTTTCAGTTAAAATTTTTATTAAACGCTTTTCCCAAAAAAAACTAATTCTGAACTTATGTTTAAGTAATTTACTTTGCTACCATTAATAGCATTTAGAAATATTAAGAAGACTAGATTTAGATATCGCAGCTGGTATGGACGAAGTAGAGAAAAAAGGAAAGATACAAACAAACGCAACCATTATAAGACTTACACAAAGCGCAAGCGAGATTGATTTCGTTCATTTAATTTGTTCTTTCGTATCGACATATCAAACAAAGGCATGCATGGGCACATACAAATTGTGAGTATTAAAAAATATAAATAAAACAATAAATTAACTAAATAAACTAATTTAAAAAATTATTAAATGAATGAAATTTTGATAAATTTGAACATTGGAGATGCAGCCAAAAATAAAATACGCTTTGGTGGTATTGTACGAAACAATATTTTTAAAAGACATGTATGTAAGTAATTGGGAATTATAATTTTTTGTTCTTAATGTTATTATTAATATAATTTGCTAATTTTTAGATTTCTTATTTAAAATTCTGCCGTCGTAAATTCAGGTACTATTTTCTGATTTCCGGACTTTTTTTAGGAGTGTAAAAGCACATATTTAGTGCGAAAATCCATGTTTTTTCAGTTCTGCATAGACTCATACCACTTTCAAAATATAAACTTTTCAAAAATCTTGCAAGTACATATCGTAAACTTACTAGTTTCTTAATAACAAGTTTATTGTAAATTTTCTCAGAAATTGTAAAAATTAGCGGGATTTGCACATGATTAGCACGTAATCATAAATTATTAAACTTGCTTAAAAAATTCATTTTGAAAAAAGTAACAAAATTCTGAAAATGGTAAGTAGTAGGAAAATTCTACGAGCAGACTTTGAATCTTGAGATCCATGTTTAAAAGATACAGGTAATATTTTTAAGGGTAGGATATCCCTGTTATCCAAAATAAATTACATTAAAAAAAATCTGCTAAAATTTCTGCAGATTTAAAAAACAAAAAATTTTTGGAAAGTAAATAGAAACCATTGAATATTATGAAACCACAACATTAAACATTTTTTTTTTTTTTTGAAAATGGACTTATACCACTTTAAAAATAAATATTTCATTTGTAGTAGGTATACAATTGATTACCTAAGAGGGTATTTGCAGTTAAATGCTTGTATTTTTAAAATAATATTTTTGCTGTTGTGTGGTTCTTTTTTTTTTGTATTTGACAAAATCATATACTCTATGTATTAGAGACACAACACATCACGTTGACTAGAAAGATTCTTGTGCACAAAATTGGTCAATTTAAAGTGTCAAAAGATATTAGACCGACAAATTGATTTTTTGTTATCACAATTATTTGAAATTGAATTTTATTTTTTAACCATAACGTAAATGACAAAGTTAGTATGTTAAAGTTATATGAATTTTACGAATAAGAACATGCAGGATACTTGTGTATCGTTGCTTTATATTCAGTTAGAGTTATCTTCAAATTTGATGGTAATAAGCTTAACTGCTGTCTGTGTTATTTATCTTCACAGGGTATTTTACAGCTATACCATCAATTTAGTTTTCCAATTATTTCTTAAACAAGAGATCTGATCGCTTACACAAACAAAAATATTTCCCAACTTTTTCAATTAAAACGATTTGTTGAACATTTTAAAAGCTGTTATTAAAAAGTAATTGAATCAATTAAATTATTGCTCAAATTCGCAAGTTTCTTGGCATATCACCCATAGTTTTATAATAACACTTAAAAGCATTTAAAAAAATAAGATGTCATCAACATATTGTTGTTGTGTTTTGTAATATTATTTTATTTTTTTTTATAAATGTTTATGTATTAATTATAAATATTTTGAATATTTATTATTTGACCCTTTCAGGAATGTGTTGATAGATCTATTTCGGAAATTTTCTAGGTTTCCATCATCTTAACACGTTTTTAAAGAGGTAACAATCCCATTCCAGACATCAAACATTCATATAAACTAGTTTATTCACTACATGAGAAGTTAAAGATTATTCAAAGATTGATCAAAAAATAAATTGAAAACTTGTTTGTTCTGTACAAGGTCCACCTTTGGTGGATATTCAATACAGGTTTTTTGTTTTTATGCCTCCTTTTTATTTTTTTGCTTTGTCTATACTCAAAAACAGGGGGTGTAAACTAGACTGTACTTTGTCTTTTATACAAGTTTGATATAGTTTTTATTAAAAATAAAAAAATATGTTTTTTGATCTTTAATTGTGCAATGAAAATGAAAATTATTCAAGTTCGAGGCCATTATCATTTTCATTGTACAATTAAAGGTCGAAAAAAACTTAATTTTTATTTTTAATAAAAATTATATTAAACTTATTTTGAATATTTTGAATTAATTTCAATAAGATTTTTATAAATACTCATTAGGTTTCTTGCGGGTGCATGAAATAACCCCTACTGAAATAACCCCCACCGTCGAAATGAAATAAGCCCCACTGAATTTGTGCCCACCGAAAATGAAATAAGCCCCACCAAATTTGTGCCCACCAAAATGAATTAATCCCCACCAAAATTAATTATTCCCCACCAATGAAAATGAATTAGCCCCCACCAAATTTGGTGGGCATTAAAATGAAATAATACCCACGTATTAAAATGAAACTTTGCCCACCGAAAATGAGATAAGCCCCACTTTACATTATTTATATTTTTATTTTATAAAATAAAACATTTACAAAAACTTCATGTAATTGATAATAATAAAAATAAATAAGTTTTTCTGTGTGGCGGCCTGCGGCCGTTCTTAGGGGTTTTTTCCTCCAGTAGCTCAATAAAGTTTTCCTGCCCGCGACACAAAACAATAAACATTTTTTTTTTAATTTTTTTTTTCACGTTGAGATTAAATAAATGGAATATTGATTTAAATTGGATAACACGATATTCTTTAAAAGGAAATATAGCCAACTTGGTTTTATTTCCATTTTTGTTGGAAACAAAGTCAACCTGTGAATTTGAGTTCATTTACATTTTTGTTTTATTTCAGTTGGTGTTATTGGACCCCACCGTGTCCTTCTAAAATATGGATACACCTTTATGTCAGCATTCTGTAAAAGGGCAAATTATTAGTTTTTTACCAACTAAGGAACCTGGTGATATGGGCACGAATGGATTTTTAATAAGAAGAAATGTGTGTTTTTTAATTGAAATAACGTATTCTTTTTTCGTACTTTCTAATATCACCTTTACAAAATAAAACTAGTACTGTAAAAGTAGGAATTAATTCAAAAACCAAGAATTGATATTAGAATTAAAATGAATTAAACCCCACCAAAATGAATTAATCCCCACCAATGAAAATGAATTAACCCACACCAAATGTGGTGGGTAATAAAATTAAATAATACCCACGTATTAAAATGAAACTTTGCCCACCAAAAATGAGATAAGCCCCACTTTAAATTTTTTATAAATTTGGTGGGGCTTATTTCATTTCGGCGGTGTGGGTTATTTCAGTGGGGGTTATTGCATTCACCCGTTTCTTGCTTTATTAAGTTAAATAATTTAATTTCAGTAGTTTAATATTATATCAATATTTATTTAATATTTATTTATTCTAGAAGATTATCATAAAATGTATAACCCGGTTAATAAAATTCATATATGTATAAATATGTTCATATATGGATATATCTGGTTGCGTATATGGAATAATATGGACTAATATGTTTCATATATGAGCATTATGCAAGTGTATGTGATTTCATAAATGCAAACGGTACTCATATGTGGTCATATATGAATGTATATGTGATCTCATACTTGCAAAAGGGTATAATATATGGACATATGTGGACATTAAGGTGGCGCGATTTGAACATCTTAATGGGCGCTTCGCGTTTCTGATTCTAGGGATTGTACTGAGCAAAAAAGTCCACTAGACCATACGTCTACGGTGATAATCGAGCTTCCAGATTTTGACTTGCCAACAGATTTTGACTTGCTTGTAACAATGTGTGGTATGGACATATCTCAGGAAGTAGGAGGAGCTTATCCAAGATTATGGTATCAATCTCTTCTTTGGAAGATTCTCTAGCAGATTAATGCATCAATTATATTTTTGGGTGGGGTTTAAGGGGTTAATTTTCAAAATAGGGATTTTTTGCCGTATTTTGTGAAAGTAACAATGTGTGGGATGGACATATCTCAGGAAGTAGGAGGAGCTTATCCAAGAGTATGGTAGCAATCTCTTCTTTGGAAGATTCTCTAGCAAATTAATGCATCAATTATATTTGTGGGTTTGGCTGTTATAGGCCAAAATATCGAAAAAAGCGTGACAAAAGTCTGAGAAAAAACTGCAAGTCAAAATCTGGAAGCTCGATTTTCACCGTAGACGTATGGTCTAGTGAACCTTTTTGCTCAGTACAATCCCAAGAATCAGAAACGCGAAGCGCCCATTAAGATTTTTTTCCTTCCATACTAATCGCCCCACCCTAATGGACATATATGGAAGTATATGTTTATTTCAAAAGACGGTCGTATATGGGCAAATATGGAAGTATATGTGACTCAACTCTATATACCCAAAGAAAGATTTTGAAACAAATCTTGTATTTAATCAGTTTTTTAAACTCATTTTAAAGACTGATTGAAAACTACTCAAGTTCATTTTCTAATTTATAGCGATTTACTTTAAAATTTTATTAAGCTCAGAATTGGTTTCTAACATTTATTTAAATTTGTTATGTTTTTGTCAAAAAAAAAGCATACAATAACAAAAAATATGATTCAGTAATTATTGTTAATCTTATGAAGTGCAAATAGAAGTATAACCGTTACTTAAATAAAAAAATTGTGGACAAATTAAAGATGATCAGATTTTTTCAACAGGACCCCACAGATAAAAATACGAAACATTCAAAACGTTCAATTAGTATGAAACATTGCATAGGCACAAAATAATGATTTATATAACTCCTTAACAACACAAATCTTATTCGTCAGCGCAAAGACAATTTGATTACTTAAAGTATTTTTAAATAAGTTTATTTAAATGTGTAAATTATTAAATAAATAAATATACGTTTGATAATTTTAAAACATTTCCACTTCTTGGAAATCATAATATGGTGATCTAGTTATCAAATTATGATTACGAAAAAGATACGAGTATGTTAGTCAGAACCATAGTAACATTGTTGTCGCAATTATAAATCCAAAAATGTATGATGCTCTTGGAATATAATTGCCCCAACAATGTTTTTTCTTTGCGTGTAGTGAACATATTTAAACAAAAATGTTAAATTTTGCTGCATTATCATATTTTTTATTTATTTTTCTTAAATGTGTGCACTGCAGTTTGCAGGGGTAGTCAAAGGGTTAAATAATATTGTTTTTTGTTTATTAAAACAGTTTTTTAAAATACAAAAGTTTCTACAAAAAATTACAAAAATATGTAATGTATGAACGTATATGGATTACCATATCAAATAATATATGAACATATATGAGCATATTATACAATAATGGTATACAATAATGATCACTTTTTAATCAAATGAATTAATATTTAATTGAAAAATATTTCAATTAAAGAGCTATCAATTTCTAATTGAATTATCAATTTTCGTTGTTGGCGGAATTTCAGCAATTAAAGTTATTGAATCGGTGGTTTTCATAACAGAAATGGGTTTTTATATTTTTGTGTGTTGTAATCAAACACGTAGCTAGGGTCCTTTCCTAACATTTCATTTTTATAAATTTCAGTAAAAATGGAAATTCTTTAATAAAATTGAATATATATTGATATTTTATGTATTTCAATTTGAAAGTCTGAGTTTTATAATATATTCTGAATTACAATTGTAAAAGTATTGGGTTTTAAAAAGTATGTAATAAAAATAAATTTTCGGAATTGCCTGTAGCCTTTATTGTATTTGTACGCTACCAAAAAAAATTTTCATTTCATAAAAATTTATGAATTTGCTTCGTCATATTTATAAAGCGTCATTTCATAAATATGATGAAGGTTGTAATCAACTTGAATTTTTAAATTAGACGGATTCTCTAAGAAAAACGATATCGTTTTGCTCAAAACGATACCTAAATTTATATCGTGTTAACGATGCTACTTACAAAAACGTTAAACTAACTGGTGGAACATTTTTATCTTTTACCAAAATTGTTAACATTATTTAAAATTTGAGTGTAATATGGACGTAATGTAACTTCGAAAAGTGGAAGATAGTCGTCGATCGTTCTACCGAAACTATTTAATATCGCTGGGAAAGGCGTATCGAGTTAAAAGGAAATTATGTTGAGAAATAAAGAAAACTTTTCGCAAAGTTGTAGTGTTTTGTTTGTTAGATTGGCTACTTTTGGGACCGCCCTCGCATACCATTTAATCATATTTTTACTGTATAGTTTTATCCAGTGTCAAATCTAAGAAAGCATATAAATTACTGATATATATTAAAAATAATATATTTAATACGGAACCAGCTGTGCTCATTTCTGATTATGAACATGGTGTGAGGCAATCAATAAGGACCGTTCTAAGTGATGTAAAAATTGTTGGGTGCTGGTAAGAAGATATGTTACTATGTTAAAATCGAGCGATATTTGTTCAATGTAAAACCATGAACTTGAAAGAGGACACAAAAAACATAAATTCAAGCTACAAAGAGACATTAATTAATCTGTGATATTAAGTTAGAATGTGTTTTTATTGTTAAATTCGTGTTTTTTATTGTATGTTACATGTTAAATGTAAAATTATTTACAAAAATTGTTTTTAATGTAATAATAACAAAATTTATGAATCCCCAGAAGAAGTCGACAAATAATCGACGAAATGTAGGGACGAAACTAAAAATTAAGTTTTAATTTACATGAATATTTTAGGTCTTATTAGCTTAAAAAATTAACAAAAGTTTTTCATTTTGTTTTTCATATATAAAAAAGAAATATAATTCTTAACAGTTTTAATTATTGCCTAGCTCTAAGACAAAATGTCATAAAACCCCATTCGCTTTAAATTGTATAAGATCGTCGGATGCTGCAAAAACAGCAACGGCTTTTCCGTTGTTACCAGCATATTTCATAAAACTGGACGGAGAGAAAAAATTTAGTTTATTTTTGAACTATTTTAAAATGTAGATTGAGTCTCCAATCTTATGTAGCCATCTGCAGCTGTACAGGAAAATTAAGCAAAGTATAAGTGTCCTTAGTGTAAAGCGGGAGTTATTGATTCTATGCAAGTTCTTAATAATGATTTTTTTTTTTGCTTTTTCATTCCTTTTTTTATTCCATAAAATTTGGGTTATTTTGCACAATGTATAAAAGCCTTAAAGTAATAAGTGCAAAAACTGCCGCAAAATTAATTTTTTGGCTAATTATCATTTGGTTGGTGTAGTTTTTCATAATATTTTTGGGGTTATTTTAATTTTGAAAGTTTGTCTCAAAAAAATGGGGCTAATTTTCATTTTATGATTTGGGTTATATTTCTTGCGGCCATTTTGCGCAACCCCGTTTTTTTAAGTTTAGTATGATTTTCAATTTTCAAATGTTTAACGAAACTGAAAGTTTTAAAATAAAATAGAATTTAAATTAAAAAAAAATGCTTTAACATTTAGTCCTTTAATTTTTTAAGGAACACATATTATATTTAACATACATTTTTTTATAATTAACTGATTGGGAATGCATAACTCGTACATGTTGTTTTGTCTTAAGGAGAAGTTAAATTAACAGTAAATCAATCATCGATTCCTACTTAGGACATCTATAAGGATTTCTTTTTAAGCTTCTATTTTTTTTTTTATTTTTTGGTTATTATATTTGTAGTAAAATTGGAAATATATTAAAATCCTTTCATGGAAAATTAAAACACATCAATCACTGTCAATATTATTTAGCATTAAATTTGTCTAGCCCAGCGGATATTTGTAAGAAAACAAATTTTTTAAATATATTTACAGAACTTAATTTAAGACATTTTTCAAAATGTATATTAACACATTTTACTGCACTCATGGGATAAAACCTGTTAAAATATCATAAATCGTTATTTACTCTGCTATAATCAGCAAAAACATTTGCTAAATATTTGTAGAAAAAAAATATTTTCCCAATTTTAGCAGACTAATTTGTTACTTTTATTTCACTAAAATATAGCTTAAATATAAATTAGTTTTTGTAGATTCATGTTGAATTATTTGGACTATTCTTACCTTACAAATATTTAGAAGAAAAAAAACTGCTACGAAGTAAAGTTTCCCAACTGATAAACTCCGATTGCAATGAACTGTAGATATGTTATACAGAATAAAAATCTTAGATCGACCAGTTTTCTCTTAAATACAATATCGATGGGTTAGAGGTTAAAATGTGGGGTCAAAAATTACAACATTTACTTTTCGGAATTTCTATCATATGAACAATAATGCCATATCGGTGGTTTAGAGCTTAAAATGTAGGGTCAAAAATTTGTTTTGCTACTTTTCGGAATTTCTATCATAGGAACAAGAAGCAAATTTTATATCCTCGGAAAGCGATTTCAGAAATGCTTCTGCTGATGTGTTGTTTTTTGTAAAATTTCGAGTTTTGGTTATTTTAAAAATGTACTAATGTACTTTATATGAAGATGTATACTAGTATCACCACGAAATTTTTATATGTAAATCCTTATTAAGTTTAAATTTACACCTATTTTATCTTTTTTTGATCTCGGTTCAATTGTTCTTTTTCGTGTTTTTCCCGAAACACCAATTATAGTAGTTTTCTTAGAGCTGCGTGAACAAAACATACACAGAAAAAACAGAAGGCACCAACAATAAATTTTTTACAGTTATATTAGTTTTTTGTTTTTATATACATCGAGATTATTTTTATGTTATTTTCAATTTATAACGAGCTTTCAACCTCCGTATATTTACAAAAATAAAGCAAACCAAACATATTAGCTAGGTTGATACTAGTATTTCGATCTGGCTAAAGATCTCATCAGAACCCGAAGTTTTAGAAAAGTTAGAGCCTCCATAATAGGCAGAACTTTAACAAAAAACCTATTAATAATCAATTTTGCTCCATTCTTGTCTTCTTAGTAATCAAGCACGTGGTTAGGTCTTTTTCCTAACAAGCATCATGACGTTACTAAACTTTGAAGACCAAAAATGTTCTATTTATATAAAAAATTTTTAGTTTGTACTCTGGCTCAAGTAATATTTTTTAGTTATATTAGTTTTTTGTTTTTATATACATCGAGATTATTTTTATGTTATTTTCAATTTATAACGAGCTTTTCAAAGTTTTTCATACAAAAATTATTTTAAAAAAAATTCAAAATTACAAAAAAATCATAAAAGGTCATCGTTGTTAGTGCCACTTCAAAAACTTTTTGCTCTATGAAGCATTAATATCACAAATGTAATTTATTTTTGTGTAGTCAGTATGCATATTAGACTTTACAATTTTAGGAGTACACTCAGGAAACTTCTGCTTTAAAAATATGTAGTTGTTTGGGTTGTAATACAGTTTCTTTTTTTTTAATGTAAATGTCAGTCATTTGCAGAATAAATTAATTTTTTTACTAACCTTGTAGTTCATTTAAAAAACAACCACATTAAATGACTGTTTTATGGTTTTACATTTATTTTTAACAGTTGTTTTTTGTTATTTAAAAAATAAAAAAAATAAATGTTTGTTTATTTTTTACTACCATGTGCTTCATTTTTACTACAATTGTTAGTCATTTTTTGAACATTAAAAAACAAATGACAATGTTAGTTGAATTTACAGAAATCTAAGTCGTCCTTTCTTTAAGTGAAATTTTATTTGTTTTTAACTACATTTGCAATGGACTTTACGTACATAGTATTCTAAGTGTACCTTTAGTATAAGTTTTAAACATGCACCCACACAAAAATTGCCAAAAATATCCAAATAGATATGTTTATGTATCATTGACTTCGAAAGAAACAATTATTGTTTTTTAAAGTTATTAAAAGTAAGATTTTTACTGATTTTATTTCTAAAAAGACTAGCTTGTAAAAACATTTAATTTTGATTTCAAATTCTGTTTTATTTATAATTTCCAACTTGAATTTTTTTATAATTTTCAACTTGATAATAAAATATGCAGTTTATTACTTGTTTTTGCAAAAATGTATTGCTTTTAAATTCATTTATAGGTCCGACCTATAAATTTTGCTAGAAGAGACAAATAAAAAATACACGTGTATCGGCGTTTTGAAAGCTTACATCTGGGTTTAATTTTATTGGGAGGTAGAGTTTCCCCCAAATGCAAATTTTGTATTGTCAATCGGCATAGAACGTCGAGTAATGCTTATGTTTAAAGTATATGGTGTGCAAATTTCACGACGAACATTTTGCGAAACAATTTAATCCCTTAATTCAATGTTTTAATGGTGTATTTTGCTCTTTGTTAAAAGAAGAACAAAAAAGACCCTTGAGGAGTAAGAGGGTTAACATATTCTACAAAAATTTTGATTTTGGTGTATGCAGGGACTTATAGCAAAATTTTAACCCCTTAAATCCCTGTTTTAATGGTGGTATTTGCTCTTTTTTAAAAGAAGGACAAAAAAGGCCCTTACATTGAAGAGATAGAGGTTAACATATTCTACATGTTCTCCGTTAAGTTTTACATAAATTTGCTGAACACACCATATACTTTAAACGTAAGATTTACTCGATTTTCTATGCCGATTGACAATACAAAATTTGCATTTCAGGGAAATTTTACCTCCCCCTAAAATGAAACCCAGACGTAAACTTTCAAAACGCCGATACACGTGTCTTTTTTTTTTTGCCTCTTCTATCAAAATTTATAGGTTGGACCTTATAATTTTTTTTTGTGTTGTACATTGTAATCTGATAAACCTATTTTGAGAATGAAATTTTTTTTTTTTCAATTATATTTATTTATAAAAAATTTGTACAAAAATTTTCTTATACTATCCCGCAAAGCCATACGGCTTGTCTAGCATATATAGACTTTTTAATCGGGACAGTATATGTTATTATATTTTAATTTATATATTACATATACGATATATGATTACATATTGTGTTATATATGAGAATGTATTATTATATATGACAACAGATCTACCATATCTTATGTTGAATATATTATTTTGAAAAGGTTAATATATAGAAATATAACGTTATATATGTTACCACACAAGAAACATTTAATAAGATGTGGCAATGCATGACACCATATACAATCACATATTATAATGTAGTTTAAGATGAAAAACCATGACAATATAAAATTTTTTTTACTCGGGTTAATATATCTTATCTGGTTATAGAATTTTAATTTTCCACTTTTTAAAAAAACTACCATTATTAATAACATTGCCGAAAAAGGAAATGCTTATGGGAATTTCTGTGAATTCCTGTTCCAAAGGGAATTCCTGTGAAAAACTCTAATTGTGTTGCGTATAAATTAAAAGCTAATAAAAAGGTACATAACAAGACATAGAACTAAATTTAATGCTACACAAAAAAAAAAAAATATGGGAAAAAACCGATTTTTTTACACTTTTTGTAGACTGTATGGAATTTACCAAATCACAAACAAAACTAATGTAATAATGTAATCTAAATATATGAAGATTTATGTATTACCAATGTTTGTAATACAAATGTGGTTGGTAATTTGTTTATGTAAGAAACTTCATCAAAAACACATTTTTGAGTACTTCGACGTATTTTGACGTAAGTTTTAAATATTTGTGTTGTACATCAATTTGATGCGTTTGTACGGAAGCTTGTCTTTTTGTATGGAAGCTTGTCTTATATTTGCAGAATGAAAACAAAAGTGTATATAATTTGAAATTACTCGTAAAAATATGAAGTTTGGTGTGCAGATTGCCTGTGTTTTGGTCATTCACACAGGTCTCAGAAAATCGCTAAAATTGGTTCTGGAAAAAAGCGAAAAAGCCGCAGTAGACCGAATATCAAAATAAAAGAAAAAACACGTATCCACTTAAACTTAATATGGATTTACATACTTATATAAATTTGGTGAAGATCATATAAAGTAACCAAAATGTAGTTCATTTTTTACAATAACAACAACAAAAAAGCAAAATTTTCCAAAAACAATATATCATCAGATGCCCCTCTGAAATAACCCTGCGGGAAACAAAGGTTCGCTTGATCCAAAGTGACAAATCTGTGATATATTATTTGGAGGCACGTCACGAAACTGGTGAAACCAAAATTGTGGTGCACCAAAAAGTGTTAATTTTGGTGAAGTGACCAATCAAGTGACTATAGTTATGGTGACAAAACATTCACTGGTTGCTACCAGATATATCATGTAACTGGAGAAAAAGTAACATAACATCAAAGTGTACTGAAGCAACTAGGGCCCTTGCAGTTGAAGTTATTACTGGTCATTGAACTGGTTGAATTAGTCCCAAAGGATTCAGTCCCTTGACTACTATACAGCAGACATAACACTGAAGGAATTTTATCTGTACCGACTATGTGACAGTAGAAATGAAGACGTAACACTCCACTGGTTTAAAAGAACTGAACAAGGAACTGTCACCAGGCCTGCCAGATATGGCGATTTCTTGTCAAACGTCGCGATCTTAAACTTAGCTTTTTGTTGGGTATAGAAAAAATAAGCTAATTATAAAATTGATTTTTGTTGTGCCTTTTTTAAGGTTTTTTTTGAACAGGGGGTAAGACACACTGTTTTAGAAAAGTGCAGTGATTGGTTCTGGACGGACTATTTAGCAACTCGTGCATAATATGACATACGCTGAATAAAAACTGACAGGTTACTTGCTAATTACTTTTCGCATGCCCGGCGACATGTACCCCTTAGACCAGTGCAGTGGTACGTCTCAAAACTATTTCAGTCAAACTACCCCTATTACAGAACGCATTGCGCTCAATATGTGACTAGTTTTCTTCAAAAATTGTTCTCCAGTTCTAAGATACGTACACCTACACCAGTCACGTGATACTTTTTTCCCCACTGGTTCTGTTGCATATTACATAAATCCTAAAATGGTCATACAGTGACTGGTCCATTTCCCGCAGGGACCTTTCCGAGGATACGACATTTGCTTATATTTCCTATGGTAGAAATATCGAAAAATAGAAAAAAAAATCTAGTAATTTTTGACACACTTTTTTATTTTTTTTGTAACAATTAATAAATTACAATATTCTACTCACTTAAGATAGCCTTAAATTAGATTTAAAAAATATCTTGATAACAATTAACACGAAAAAATTATAAACATTATTTTACTATTCTAAAAAAATTATAATAGTAATTATTGCTAACCCAATTAGAACGAAAAGAAAAAATATATATTATTAGAATCAACTTTGTTATAATAAAATGATAAAATAAATATAAAATTGACGTTACTGATGAAAATGATTTAAAAGTTTTCCTTTATAAACATGATCGGTATAATTGAAATGCTTTACACATGATGGTAGTGCATTAAATAATAAAAGCACACGCCTTTTGAAAAGACCCGACTTTCCCAAGGAGCATTAAAAGGTGTAATTAGAAAATTAGATCTAGTCGATCTAGTAAATCAAAAATACTGTTATACAAATAAAGGACACTTTTTACTAAACGCTAGATAAAAATAAAGAAGGAGATGATTAATGAAATAATCAAATGTTGTTACAAGAAAACGATTGAAGTGTTCACGAATTCGTACAGAATATGTGTATATATTCGCTCATTTTCTGCAAGAACGTCATAACTCAAAAAACATGATTTTTGAGACAGTGGCATTACAGTACTATGGACTCTTCTCTCACTAACATAAACTAGAATAATCATATTTGTATTATCCCCTAAACCACCCCAAAACCATATTTCACTTAAGAAAAAACCGGTCGATCTTACCTTTTTTTCTTTATAACATATCCGAACTTCATTAAAATCGGAGTGTTTCAGTAGGCATACTGTCCTTGTAAGTTTAAAAGTTTTTCCTGCATCGTCGTTTTAATCAAATTTTTAGTTGTTTATCAAAAAATTTTAACTTATTTGTTTCTACTAGTGTATGATACTCAATATAACCCATTAACGTGTTCTACATGTCGTTACATATAGTGATGTATTTTATTAAGCAAGATATATAGAATGTGTGAATTTGAACTTTGTTATCGAAAAAACTATTTTTTTGCCAGTACACTAGAGTGTCCCATAAAAGAAGACTTGTCAATTGTCGTTCATTACCCCCACATTTATATTGCAAATGGTTTTTAAATGGAAGAATACATTTTTTGTTTTTGAAAAATGTTAACCTGTGCCGATTTTCACAATGGGTTTGAAAAAATTGATTTTTATTCATATGGGTCATTCCACACAAAATCAGCTAAATCTAATCTTGGGTTGTCCGATTTCAATTAAATTTTGCGTTTAGAAACTTTGGGGAAACACTAAAAGATTGGTGTTTTAGTTTTTCTAATTTCAGAAAATCCATGGTTTTATGCGTGATTTAGGTTTTTTGAAAAATGAGAAACATGCAAAAAATGTGTAAGTTAGTGTATTCGAATATTCTTTAATATTGACCAGATCATCACCATTTAAATTGCATTGGAAATGTACGGTACTCTTCTTTAGTAAAATTTTTTTTTCAGGGTCAACATTTGGCAACTTTAGATTTAAAAAAACAATGCATATTTGCAAAATATGGAAAAGAAAAAAAGAATGCATATTACCAAAATATGGAATATTCACCAAATAGTTGCACATTCACTTTT
>CM037854.1:77841626-77893617 GCA_021234595.1 Delia radicum | reverse complement strand
TACTAGTCTGACTGCTAAGTCAGACTAGCAGATTTTATATAAACTTGGTCACAAACGCTGGCCAACGGTATATAACAGAAGGCAATACTCAAGAAACAATAACTTGGATATTAAAGGCTAGAAGTGATTTGATAGAGCTAAATGAAAATAGATTTCAAGCTAATGCATCAACTGTATGTTCTTTTGTAATATGAATGAGACGGAAAATATACAACATTTTCTAGGTAGATGTCAAGCGCTAAGAGAATTCAGACTTATGTTTTTCAAAAAGGTTTTACTTCAGGAATATGAAATAGTGAATATTTTAAACGGATTTTCTTAAGATTGGAAATCCATAGCTAATTATGAGAAAACTTGTATTCGATACAGAAATTTTTTATTAGATGAATTTAATCTTTAATTAAATATCATGTAAAGGGTCCGCCATCTAACGTTTTTTTTTCAACTAGTGCTTATTTCGTGAATGGTAACACTTAGCTCATGTCTGATTTGACAGATAATTAGTTTTATCCTTCCGCTGAACGAATATGGTTGTGTATACGCTTGAACAATGTAATGTTGCAGAATGTGTGCCGATACACCCAAAACGAGTCACTGTTTGGTGCGGATTTTGGTCCAGAGGCATAATTGGGCCATTTTTCTTCGAAAATGAGCAAGGAGTGGCCGTTACAGTCAGTGGCGATCGTTATCGGGCCATGTTGAACGAATTTTGTTCACAAAAATTGAAGAGGAGGAAATACAGCTGCACACAATCGATAATGTGCTTAAAAATTAGACCGATCGTGTAGGCTACTGCATGGCCAGCCGAGGCAGCCATTTGAATGAAATTATTTTCCATTATTAACCGGAAGGATTGTACTTTCAAATAAAAAAAGAAATTTGATAAAATATTCAGTAGTTTTTTTTTATAGCATTTTCAAAAAAAAAAAAAAAATTATTTGGCGGACCCTTTATATCTTGCACGTGTAAATTTGTATATGCCGACTTACGACCATAGTTCAATGTCGTACTTATTTAAATTTTATTTTTTATTATATTTTTTTAAATTTATGCTTAAATTTTTATGTATATTGCTTAAATAATTTTTTAATAAAAAGTAATATTACTACTACTACTGCAATAAATTGAAATGTTTTATTGAGCTGATATAAACTCTTTAAAATTTTAAAGTTATTAAAAATCTAATATTTGTTTTTACGGTATTTTAACGATGGTTTAAGTTCTCTACCGTTTTTATGACTTACATTTTAAAAAATACCCTGCAGGAAATGAACGGTCCATTGATCCAAAGTGACAAATCTGTGATATACGATTAGGGCGCACGTCACAAAACTGGAGAAACCAGAATTGTGGTGTACCAAAAGGAGAAGATTGTGACTAGTTCTCTATCAAAAAAATTTTTCTCTAGTTCTACGATACGTACAAATACACCAGTCTTAAAATGATCCTACTTCAACAGTACCTACCTCTAAGTTGTTCATTTCAGGCGGTACGATGATAGGTTACCTTCGTCAAGTTATTCGCAACGTCACAAGGTGCTCCCAAGGTAGCAATTTCCACCTCCTTTCACAAACCCATGTTAAAAGTACCGCTCACATAACTGAACCGAAACTAGGATAGGTCAATTCACACAAACTTTTAGTCACGTGACCGTACCAGTGATTGGCGCATTTCCGGCAGGGTATATTGTTGATTTAATTTCAACTAAGTAATTAAATTATTATTTTATTTACTTAATTTTATTACTGCGTACAATTCGCCCCTTTTATTCATTATTTATTTGTTTGCATTTAAATAAATTTGCGTTTATTATTTTTTTGGCGCATTTAAAAAAAAAAATTTTGTTTATATTTATTACTGTATCGTTCGTTAAGTTTGTCTGTCCAAATCTTCGCACAGTGGAATATCTCATAAATTTTTTGGAATCTAATGCGACCATTTATTATTTGGGCCGTATGGAATTAAATTTGGAACAAAATATGGAACTTTTGGCATATAATATTTTGAGTGCCTAGCATTTTTTGTTTTTAATCCGATTTTCAAAAAACTAACATATTTATAATCTGCTAGTAGAAAATAACCAAAAACATCATTACATGTGTGGGTTATCTCTATAACTTCCCGAAATATTCTCATTTTGGTCTAGTTTTTTGCGATTAGCGGGACGAAATAGAGGCCAATTTCTTTTTTGAAATATTGTTTATTATTAACTTAATAAATTCTTGAGTAACTCAAAAACTATTCTTGATTAACTCAAAACTACAACTTAACTCAAAAACTACACACAGGGAAAAAGCTTCATAATATTTATGAAAAAGATTCATAATATTTATGAAAAACTTCATAATAACAAAGTAAAAACTTCATTGGTTTTCGTCCAATGTAACACAAATACGATGAAGTAGTGGCTAATTGATGACAGACTTCTTCATATTTATGAAATGTTTCATAAATATGATGATTAAGTTTTATAACTTTTTATGAAGTGCTTAATACATATTATGAAACATTTCATAAATAGGATGATGCTGCTTAATAAGTCTTTATGAAATCTATATATATAACTCAATTTGCATGTTTGTTCTCTATACAATTGCAATTCTCAACGGATTTTCCTCAAATTTGGCATGAATAATCCTCGGACCTCAACTTAGATAGTAGTATAGTTTTCATCGACCACGCACACTTCTACGCCTACTTTTTCAACTTTTTTCGTTTTTTTTTCGAATACAAACTTCTAAGAAAGTTTTAACAGATTTCTTTGAAATTATTCACATATATTCTACGATTCCCGAGGAAGGCCTCAGTAAAAGGTTTCATTACCATAGCCCACTTTAATACCGACTTTTGATCAAAAACGTCAAAACCAAAAAATTCCACTATTTTTAATAAAGCTTATTTTTTTTTTAATTTGAAAGTATTAAACCTAATCAAAACATTTTAGGAAATACCATTTTGTTTTTAAGAATTTTTTTTCTCCGTTTAATATACCTACTGATTTCCTTGCAATGTCTGTATGAATTCATTTTTTAAAAATTTTCTTTTTCCTTACCGTATTTGGCAATAACAAGTCCATAAAGAAAAACAAAAAAAAAAATTTTTAAGGATAAACTTTTTGGAAACCATGCACTAAAATCAATATGAGACATCTTCTATGTATATAAAATTAAATTTCTGTTTGTTTGTTTGTTCGCCATACAAACTTTTATTTCTCAACGTATTTCTCTGAAATTTTATATACTTGATCCTATTACTACAGGGAAGGTTGCTGTTATGCTGTTTAACGGCCATGAAATGATGAAGGTCTATGAAACATGTTTCATAAATTTTTATTATACTCTTTATCATATTTATGAAAACTTCATAAATACTATGAATAATTCATGAAAAATGATTTATGAACAATTTCCTCAATATGATAAAACTTTTTTCACTGAGTGTGCATTCGTTTAAAGTAGAAATTCTTTCCCCAAAAACCACCAACAGTTTTTTACCTCCAGATATATATTTTCTTTCTGAACATAAAGGGTCCGGTAATCCTGAACCAATTGGACTTTGTATGGCGTCATACCAAGGTCTTTATGCAAAATTCGTCTCAATGATGTCTCCGAAATGTTGAATTGTTGAGAACGACGGTGAATTGGTGTTGATGGCGCTTGTCGCACACTTTCTGCCACAGCAGCAATATTCTCGGGTGTACGCACTGTTTTTGGCTTTTCACGCTTTGGTTTATCGATGAGGATGCCAGTTTCTTTCACTTTTTTCACAAGATAACGAACATACCGGACCATACTGGTTCAGCGGAAGGATAAAACTAATTATCTGTCAAATCAGACATGAGCTAAGTGTTACCATTCACGAAATATGCACTAGTTGAAAAAAAAACGCTAGATGGCGGACCCTTTATAAAGTGTGTATAGTCTTCTGAAAGAACTTTTTATATAAAAGTCAGCTGTGTTAAAAAAATGTTTGATTTGTATATACTTTTACCCCAGCCGCTTCTAAAGTTGCTACATTTTTAAAGCAAATATCAGTTTCAACCTACGGTAAAAAATGTTCAGCACTCCAATTAGTTAGCGGGAGCAGTTATAGATACTCCAACATATACCTATTTTTTGGGTAAGTACGAGTATCTTCCAATACCCGCTGTAAATGTAGACATGGCAGCAAAAAATGTAAAAAATTCCATTTTTGGATTTTTTTTTTGGATTAGAATTGTGGGATTACGTACAGCAAAACATAAATTCCGACATAAATTTTACATTGTTAATTTAAAAGTCTATTTAGGTTCAAAAAATCATTGAATTTTGTCTATTATTAAACATTTTATTGAATAGTGAAAATTTACATTTTAACAAAAACCGAAATTTTTAGCATCCTAAAAGGATTACCCAAGTTTTTGTTGTTTGGTATCGTTGGAAGGGATTCATTACAAGTAAGAAATGGCCGAATTACTTCCAAAAATTTTGTAATATATCCCACTGTGCGTCCGTCTGTGTTTTCTTTTATATGCTTTTGTTACATTACTTTCCACTACAAATTTACAAACAAAAAATATAGGAAGTAACAATTTTCGTATACATCGTTGTAAATCTTAAAAATAGCCACAAAATATTTTATTCCCTTTTATAAATTGTAGTTACTCTTGTTACTATTTAATGTTTAATTTATGATTTCAATCATAATTGGGATTTTTTCATTAGCATTGAAATTCCATTAGCATTAGTTTACTAATGATAATGCCAAAAATTTCATTACCATTTAATTGTAATGAAATTTTTTGGCATTAATATTTGTCCTTCTAATGCAAATGAAATCACACTTAAAAAACTAATTACAATTGAGGTAAAAAATGAATTTGTTAACAAAAAAAGTGGAGTGTAAATTGCTTTACATTGCAACGGAACGGAGATCGATAGGAATTGTAACACTGACTAACGGAAACGAAATGGAATGAGGAATTAATTTTATATTATCGGAGTTTGTTTATTTGTATTATCACGTAAATAAGTAAAACAAATAAATAAAATCATCCTATGGCTGTTTTATAAAAATTTATCAAGCGGGATTTCTCCCCGATGTAGCCCATTTATTTTATAAGGGTGTAATAATACTCCTTTGGACCAACATTTTTGTCAGTTTTGCCCTATCATGCTTAGTTTCTGAGATACTGGCCATTTTAAAAAATCAAAAACTAAGAGATATCCCAAAATGGACAACATTTTTACACAACTTAGCCTACGTAACACGTTTCGATAATTCAAATGTGTTAAGTGTTCCGAGTCCACTCGTTCCCCGGTTCATTCTATATCGTTCCATTTTAGACCAATGTTAAATATCGGAGTGACTGAAATGGTAGTGTTTCAAAAAAAAATTAATCTCTCGGGATCTTTTCCGGACCTTGCCTATTTGTATAATAAGTGTTAAATAATACTCCTGTGGAACAAACATTTTATCCGTTTTGCCCTATCTCCCTTAGTTTCGGAGATACTGGCCATTTTAAAAAATCGCCTTTTGATTGAGTGTTGTAGATTCCGATTCCACTCTTACCCTATTTAATTCCATATCGTTCTGTTTTGGACCAATCTTAAATTCTCTGTTTTATAAAAAAATTAATCTTTCGGGATATAGCCTATTTGTATTATTAGGGTTACTTAATGCTCCTGTGAAGCAATGATTTCATCGATATTCACCATTAGTTTAACGAAAATCTTTTCTGTCAATTGTAATTTGTTTCCTCTAATCAATGAAATAAAATCAATGAAATTCATTATCATTAATTATAAAAATGCTAATAAAAATAATTTCCTTACAATTGATATCAATGAAATGGTAATGAAATCATCAATTAATTAGTACCATGTATGATTTCACTGGCTGTTTGTAATACTTATTTGTATAGCATAAGTAAGAAATTGGCATAAAAAGATTTTGTTTAAAGTTATTTAATTTTGGTTTAGTAATATAAAATATAAAATATAACCAAAAAACCGGACGTAGCTCAGATGCAAGTTCTTTATTGTATTTAGCTTAAAGTTCCCTGCACAGAACTATTTTTTAAACAGTTATATTAGTTTTTTGTTTTTATACACATCGAGATTATTTTTATGTTATTTTCAATTTATAACGAGCTTTCAACCTCCGTATATTTACAAAAATAAAGCAAATCAAACATATTAGCTTGGTTGATACTAGTATTTCGATCTGGCTAAAGATCTCATCAGAACCCGAAGTTTTAGAAAAGTTAGAGCCTCCATAAAAGGCAGAACTTTAACAAAAAACCTATTAATAATCAATTTTGCTCCATTCTCGTCTTCTTAGTAATCAAGCACGTGGTTAGGTCTTTTCCTAACAAGCATCATGACGTCACTAAATGTAAACGAATTTCAAACTTTTATACATTTTTTACAGCTTCCACAAAATTCCATACTTAAAGTGAATGGTTAAAAAGAGAAATATGGTTATAAATTTTAATAATATATTCAGCTAAAATCAGAAAAATATTTGCTAACACAATTGGGGCCTTCTAATTGAAAATTTAAATTTTCATATCTTTATTGTAATTTTGTGTTGTCTACTTATATTGAAACCTCTAGCTGACTTAGGCAAGTAAATTTGTAACTTTCAATAACCTAAAATTTAGCTCAACTACAACAAAAATTTTCTTGTTTTAAAGATTAAATTTATTAATATTTTCAAAACAAAAATCATTATTAGTTTCAAAAAAACTAATAGTTTCAGTATATTTTCCTGCAGCGTCAAAAAAAAAAACTTTTACAGATTTTTTTCGATTCGAGCAGAGTTCATATATTCCGTTTTGCATATGCGAATTTCTCTTTGTACTTCGCATATCACTCGGCGAATTTGCACGTCGCATATCAAAACGCGCATGTTGAAGATATTCGAAAATGCTTCTGCACACGACGTTGCTCAAATTAAAGCAAAATCGACAAGGCAGAAAAAGTCGCCAAAATTTATAAAAAGAAATAACGAACTATAAAAAAAAAAATTTTCAAAAATCGGCAAAATTGAGAAAAAGTCGACAAAAGTTTAAAAAAGGGGCGAAAACATGTCAGTCAACTTAATCAAAAAAATTACATTTTCGGATCGACGATCTACGATTTCAATAAAATTTACTTTAACTGTAATACTCTGTAAAACATAATTTTCATAGCCCGAGCCCTTTTGGTGTTCGAAATATTGCGAGGAAAATTATACTAAAAAGTACAACTCTAGTAAGACACATAAAAAAAATCAACCATGGAAGATTTTTGTATCTGGTTTTCATAAATAAAACAAAATTGTGGATTGAAACAACTTAAATTTTGCGTTTTCACCGGCTTGTGAAAGTAATTGTCTGTTAATTAAATAAAAGACAAAATAAAATATTTAAATTTAAAAAAGATTAAATGTGTAGTTGTAGTCAAATTGAGTGGTCAAGTTGCAAACAAATATACAGCAGGTAGACAGAAAGATTTATATAATTATTTCTATATATTTGCAGATATTAATTACATTAATTCATGTCGTCAATGTGGGAGTATGAAAATTTTTATATTTTGTAACGTATTGTAAATTATTTTAAAAAGAATCAAAAATATGTTTTATGATATTCAGCAAAATAAATTAACTAAAGTAAACATTTTCTACAAATTGTTTGAGTTTTTTTCATTCTACTAATATTCAGAAAAATTTTATTAATGTTTAGCAAGGGTGTTTTAATTTCTAATCCACTAAGTTTTAGCAAAACTTTTGCTGAATCTACTAATTTTGTTGCTAAAAATCAGCTCGCCGATTTTCAGCAAAAGATTTTGCTCACATTAGCAATTTTTTTGCAAGCACCCTCCTGACTAAAATTTTGCTGGCTCAGCAAAATTTTTTGCTGACTTTACTAACTTTTTTATTTGAGTGTTAGAATGAATTGGAACGGAGATCGATATGGTTTGGAACACTGAATACTGAAAACGAAATTGAACGAGGAACTAGCTTTCTGTTATCTGAGTATGTTAATTTGTATTATCGCGTAGGTTAGGAAGGGTTATGTGCCCAATGGCACATATCCACTCGGAGACCAATACGGTCCATTGTGAATTAGGTATTATCGCGTCAATAGGCAAAAAAAAAAAAAAAAAAAATTGATAATAGATAATAGATAATATATTATTTATATTATCAGAGTGTACACTCGAGGAACTTCTTCATTAAAAATATGTAATTGTTAGGATTGTAATACAGTTTCTATGTAAATGTCAGTCATTTGTAAAACAAATTAAATTTTTTACTAACCTTGTAGTTCATTTAAAAAAACGTACCACATCACATGACTGTTTTATGATTTTGCATTCATTTTTTACAGTTGTTTTTTGTTATTTAAAAAAACAAAAAAAACTAAATGTTTGATTATATTTTACTATTATATGTGGTTAATTTTTACTACAATTGTGGTTCATTTTTTGAACATTGTTAGTTGAATTTATTGAAATGTAAGTCGACATTTCTTTAAGTGAAATTTCATTTGTTTTTAACTACATTTGCAGTGGGGTTTATCTACATAGTATTCTAAGTGTATTAATACTCCTGTGGAACAAATTGTTAAATTTCTAGGAACTTGAAATTTAGCAAGGAGGTCATTCTCCAGCGTAGACGTCAGCTAAGGCTGGATTTTTGAAAATTTCTACGGGGAGGAGAATAAGCTTAAATTTTTAATATGTTTTCTTTCGGATATGAAAGAGAACATGTGGCCCCATGGTGACCGGGAGAAACCGCTGATGCTAGGCACTTGAAATTTTGTACATGAGTTCCTTAACAGGAATAGACATCGCTATGCACCGGATTTTTGGAAATTTCTACTAGGCGGGCTAAAAGCGCGGAATGGCCACACCACTAAAGCTAGGAACTTAAGGTTTGGTATCACAAGAGGACGTTTGTACTGGAGGGATTTCTGGAAATTTCCACGAGGAGGTCTAAAAAGGGTTAGTATATCCCCCTTGGTGGTCTGGCCAAACCGTTAATGCTAGGAACTTCAAATTTGGAAATTCCATTGGGGAGTGGCATAAAGCGCAAGACTCCCCCTTAGGTCCCAAGTTTTAAAAGTTGGAAAACTTTTTTTCCATCTGTAAAATAAATGTTGCTAAAATGCTTACATAGCATTTGTGAATTGAAATAGCTATACCGGTCCGAAATTTGTACTTGATTCTGTTGATTTTAAAATCTCGTTTTTCTCGAAAACTTAGCATCGCAAACGTGGAGAGAATTTCTTGGACGAATTTTAGTGAAATTTTTTCACGAAATTTTTAAAGACAATATTTTTTTTACAAAAAACAAGAACAACAATAGAAATAATTTTCTGTATTATTTTTTTATTTGCTACATAAAAGTTATAAAAAATAAGCCTCCTAAAGTATGGATTGCTCAAAGTGATTATAGTTTATTAATTCCTGGTTCACACACGGCAATTATAATTGCCCAATTCTTCTTCAATTCTCCTTTGAACTTGCTCTTGTGTTCACACAGAAAAAGTTTGTTTCAGCAATTTCGTATATCAACCTGCAGTATTGAAAATTGCGAATGACAAAACAAAACGGAATTGGAGTACGGGCAATTCTGTACCCCCTATCATTCTCTTTCCCTCCCTCTTCTATAAACTCAAGAATTGCGCAATTATAATTGCCGTGTGTGAACCTAGTCTAAGGACAAGACACAATAGTCAGAAATTCTGAAAATGCATTATTATGTAACAAATTACTTAATTACCAAAATGGCCCCATCTTCCCCTACATTTCTCTTGTGGCAACACTATATTGAAACCTTTATTTTTATTTAATAAATGTAATACGCACTAGGGCAGAAACTTTATGAACATAATTTTATAATGGGATAATTTTATAATTATATAAAAATTTATACAAATTTATTCAAAAATATAAAAGTTTGTATAAAACGATTATTAAATTAATATCAATCATACGTACGTAGGAATTAAAAAATACTTACATATGAACATTATTTAAACTTTTCCAAAACTATTCAGTTAAAGCTGATAAAGCAAGATAAATTATGTAAAGTTACTAAAAAGTTGTATTTTTTAGAGTTTTAACCTATTAACGCCTAAATGAAATCTGCTTAAGAGAATTCAGTGAAAATGTATTTATATGATAGGCTCTTTGCTAAATACGATAAAGTGAAATACATATTGAGAAAAGTTTAAAGATATCGTATTCTTGTAAATTGTCAAGAAGCTAAAAGTGAAAAACAGCTCCCCTTATAGAACCGTTTCTAAGTTCGGTATTGTAAAACGTGCTTCATGAGGTTTAATTAGTGGATGAACAAATAATAAATATTAATAATAAAGGGTGTTTTTTATGCAGATATATAACTTTAATTTGGCAACACATTTTTAACTGACGGCCATTTTGTCAGCTGTCAAGTGATTAATGTTTAGTTTAGTTTGGTATTTCAACATGAATAGACTGACGCCTGAACAACGCTTAAAATTGTGAAAATTTATTTTAAAAATCATGGTTCTGTTCGAAATGCGTATCGAGCACTACGTCCATTTTACGGTCAACATAATCGTCCATCAGAGCAATTAATTCGATTAACTATTGAACGTTTTCGCACCACGCTTACTCTAAATAGTGTAACGTGTGATTATTCCCAACCGTGAATATGGCATATGTATAGTCCCAACTATGGAAATGCCAGACAGACTTAAACATTTTAAATGCCAGCCTTTTGCTGACCATACAAATTCACATGGTGTAACTTAATAACACCTCATACCTTATTTTTATCAAGGTAAATATTCACACGGTCTTTATACACACGTTGGTCTCTCTTCCATAGCTACCTAGCTTTAAGTTTGACAAATAAACAAACAGTTCATATTCGAACATAAAACTATGTAGTTGTTATTAATTTTACTCCACATGGCGATCCTGCCATTGTCTCTATTAGTGTATAGTGAACCAAGTAAAAAAACAACAAAGAAAAAAGTGAAATCACTTATATAAATATCTCAATAAAATCAAAAAAAAAAACTAACACAATTTTATAAAATTGAAAAAAAAATTTAATTAAAACGTTGCAATATAAACTACCCGTTTAAATGAAATTATTTGTGAAACAAAAAAAAAATTAAATTATTTGTGAAACTAAAAAAAAAAAGTTTTGAGATACTTAAACTTATAAAAAAAAAAAACAATTTTTTTTTTGATATATAAAATCAAAACATTCAAAATAAAAACAATTTTTTTTAAAAAAAAAAAACAATTGAATACAAAAAAAAAAAGAAACTTAAAGAATAATTATATTAAAATATGTGCCTAAACTAATATATACAATTTTAATATAAAAAAAAAAATTTAAAACTAAAATAAAAATAAAAAAAAAGTGGAACTGATGTCGTTAGCAAAAATTTTAAAAATGTGTAGTAACATACACCGACTACTCTAAAAAAAAAAAACACAAAAATTGCTTTCAACCCTACAAATAATTAAGAATACAAGAAGAAGCAATGTGGCCAAAACATTGCGGGGCAACATGCCGAGTTGCTCCAAGGATGGTGTGTCCGATACACCATCGGACCTGACAACAACTACAGCAACAACAAAAACAGCATCAACAACAGCATCAACTACAACAGAAGCAACAACACCAATAAAATTAGTAAATACGGTAATAAATAATTTTTTTTATTTTTAAAAGCATATTACTTTATGGTACTAAGGGTACTACTTTCTTAAATAGCAATTATTAATTAAAAAAAAAAAAAAAGAAAATAAATAAGTCTATTAGTAACCAGAATTTTTGTTTTAATTTCCGTCGGCTGGGATGATTCTCAAGGGACACTCTCACAGCGCGACAGAAATTCTACAGTCACCAAATAGTGAGTGACTGATTTATGCCACATCCACCTCAATCTGTTGTCCTGAAGGAAACGGATAGGGGATGACGTGACATAACTGAATTTTTTTTTTAATTGTCTTGTGGTACTAACATTTTTTTATTAAAACTAAATGTGTTTTAAAACTTAATTTTTTTAAAAAGGGAAAGAGAAATTTTATTCAAATGGGGGCAAAGAGTCAAAAGTTGAAAACCCCAATGCTAACGTCATTAATGAAGTTACCGTGGAAGTAGAATTCCCGGTAGTTTATTTCATTATAATCATAGCAATATTGGCATTACAACTGCTGACAACTTTGTACCAGTTGCACAAAAGATCACTGCGCAAAAATTATGCACGCGCAGCTTCTATGGCCAATGGTTTAGAGAAAATCTAGACATTGGTTAACTTCGGGGAAAGAAAAGGAAAATAAATATTAGGAACAAAATACTTGCATGGATTGGCAAGGAATCCTAAAGTAAGTTAGGTCATTAAAAGAAGACTTCGATAAGTCTTATAAATGTCTTAATGTTGAAAGACAAACCAAAGACGAAACGGTGGTAAAACACATAAAAATTTTGTGCTCCACTTTGGAGAAAATTAGAGTAATACTTAACGAGTACTACCCCCGTCTGACCACTCCCCATCAGACAGCTGCTGAAAGTTTCTTTCAAGATATTCGTGAAAGGTTACACAGCATATTAAGGAAAAGGGAAATTGAAATAAAATTACCAGTTACACTCCAAGAAGAGGTAACGTACGAAGTGGATATTGAGAATCCACAGGGTAAAACTATTGAAACCAAAGTAATCATACACCCAGTTCCAATTGAAATTTATGAGCCATATTTGGATGATGAAATAAGAATGCCACAAACGGTGACAGAATTCTTAGGCTTGGCCACAAAAATCTTACCGGATTTTGATGGCAAGCCGGAAAATCTACAAAGTTTTGTAGATGCTCTGAATTTAGTGGAGTCAATCAAAGAGACCCACGAATTAGTAGCCGTCAATGTCATAAAGACTAAGTTAAAAGGGGCGGCTAGAAACCTGGTGGGTGACGAAAACACCATACAGGCTATAATAACGAAATTGAGAGCTTCAGTGAAGGGTGAATCCACTGAGGTAATCACCGCTAAACTATTAAGCGTAAGGCAAAACAACAAGTCTGCTAACGCATTTGCGTGCGAAATTGAAGAGTTGACGAAAGCGTTGTCAACTGCGTACATCGCTGATGGATTGACAGCTTCACTGGCGGAAAAATACTCTACGCAAGTGGCTGTGAAATCGATCACGAAGAACGCGTCAAACGAAAGAGTTCGACTAATTATGGAGTCGGGAAACTTTGCTTCAATGAACGACGTAATCTCTAAATTTGTAAGTTCAAGTACAGATGCAAATACAAATGCAGCTGGCATCATGTTCTACAAATCCAGAGGGGGAAGTCACACCTATGCCCGCGGTCGTGGTGAAAACTACAATCGTAGAGGCTATGGTCGCGGTTACCATAACAGAAACGGTTACAATCGTGGTGGTAACCATAATACAAATTATAGAGGAAATGGACGATATAACGGTAATAATCGTCGGAATAACCATGGTGATGACAGAGGTCGTAATGTCCGATTAGCCCTAGAGGGTCTGGAAAACGACCAAACCCCCGGTACTCAGTAAATGGGACCAATTATAACGGTAAAATCTATAGTATGAATCTGAATTTTACATCATATGTCTCAATGCGAACAACATTAAATGATAGCGTCCTGATATTTTTGGTTGACACAGGCGCTGATATTTCTGTAATTAAAACGGGTCAGGTAGGCAACACTTCAATTAATTTAAATTACATAACTAGCCTTCACGGCATCGGTGCAGGTATAACCTATACATTGGGGAAAGTTACCACAGAGTTGAGAATTAAGAACCTGTTGGTGAAACACGAATTTCACGTGGTTAGTGATGAATTTCCTATTCCATCTGATGGAATACTCGGTCTTGATTTCATTAGGAAATACAACTGCATGTTGGACTATCAAACGGATCAGGATTGGCTTATACTTCGGCCAAGCGATTATCCTGAAGACATAACTGTTCCAATGCTTGATTCACCGAGTATAAATTCGATATCAATACCTGCAAGGTCAGAGGTTATTAGGGCAATTAGTAACCAAAACTCTGATAAGGATATTCTCATTCCAAACCAGGAACTTCAAGATGGAATATTTGTTGCGAATACAATTGCGACAAGTACTAAACCCTTAGTGAGAATAATAAACACAACACCAAACGATGTTGTTATCAGGAACATAAACCTGAAAACTGAAAATTTAGATGATTATGAAACAGTCATTCCAAATGACAAATTTTGTGATCAGATAAAATTGCAATTGTTGTCTAAAAATTTTCCTGATTTTGTGAGACCCGAACTTGAGAATCTGTGTAAGGAATATATTGACGTCTTTGCACTCGAAACGGAAAGAATTTCGGTTAATAATTTTTACAAGCAGAAATTACGCTTGAGAGATACAGAGCCGTCATACGTTAAAAATTATAGAATTCCTTATAAACATAAGGAGGAAATTGCGAGACAAGTAGACAAGCTACTAGATGATGATATAATAGAACCATCAGCTTCAGAATACAATAGCCCAATTCTTTTGGTACCGAAAAAATCTCTACCTGGAAGCGACCAGAAACGTTGGAGATTAGTTGTAGATTATAGGGCAATCAACAAGAAATTGATTGCTGATAAATTCCCACTACCAAGAATAGATGATATTCTTGATAACTTAGGCAGAGCAAAATATTTTTCCTGCCTTGACTTAACGTCAGGTTTTCACCAAATAGAGATGGATGAAAACTCAAGGGACATAACATCGTTTTCAACGGACAAAGGTTCGTTCCGTTTTAAGCGATTACCATATGGACTTAAAATAGCTCCTAACTCATTTCAGAGAATGATGTCTATAGCATTCGCTGGATTATCTCCAGTACAGGCATTTCTCTATATGGACGATCTAGTCGTACTAGGTCGTTCTGAAAATCACATGCTGAAGAACTTAACAGATGTATTTGAAATATGTCGCAAGTATAACCTAAAACTACACCCTGAAAAATGCTCATTTTTTGGACATGAGGTTACTTATTTGGGACACAAATGCACAGATAAAGGCATACTTCCAGACGATAGTAAATTCAAGATAATTAAAGACTATCCAACACCCAAAAATGCCGATGAAACAAAAAGATTCGTTGCATTCTGCAATTACTATAGAAGGTTTGTTCCAAATTTCGCTGAACATTCCATTGTCTTAACGAGATTGTGTAGATAAAATGTAAAGTTCGAATGGACTGAGAATTGCGAAAAGGCATTCCAGTACTTAAAGAAGAAGCTTATTAGTCCAAGGATACTAAAGTATCCAGATTTTCACAAACAATTCTGTATAACTACAGACGCAAGCAAACATGCATGCGGTGCGGTACTTAGCCAGGAATATGATGGTTTGCAACTCCCGGTTGCATATGCTTCGAGATCCTTTACAAGAGGTGAAAGCAATAAATCTACCATCGAGCAGGAATTGGCGGCAATTCACTGGGCGATAATGTATTTCAGACCATACATATATGGAACTAAATTTTTGATTAGAAGCGATCATCGCCCATTAACATACTTATTTGCGATGAAAAACCCATCTTCCAAGTTAACACGAATGAGATTAGACTTGGAAGAGTACGATTTTACCGTAGAGTATCTGAGGGGAAAAGATAATTGTGCGGCTGATGCTTTGTCTCGATTAGATTTTTCGGAAATATTGAAAATAAAGGAAAATGTAATTGATATATTAAAGGTAACAACAAGACAACAAAGCAGAAAAGCCACTATAAGTAACGAAAATAGACAAAGTGGAAAGGCAAAATCTGAAGATAAGATAAAGATATACGAAGCGTTGAGTAAATTTGGAAATAAAAATAGCGCCAGGCTAGCAATTAAAGGCGACTATATATATATTGATAAAGATGATAAGGTGATCACGAGAAATATGAAGAAGATTATTGATAATGGAAAGATTGACCTAGATCAATTCTTTCCAATGCTTGAAAAATTAGCAGTCGATAATGAATTAGTAGAATTACAGCAGTCATTAGGTGACTCGCTATTTGAAAATATCGCGATAAATGAATATAAAGAAAAGGGAAATAGAATGCTCGAGCAATTAACAATAAAACTCACGCCGAAAATAAGGAGAATATTAGATAATAATGAAAAAGAGGAGATTTTGCGAAAATATCACGACGATCCAATATGGGGCGGCCACCCAGGAATCAGTCGTATGTTAGGAAAGATACGTCAAAAATTTTCATGGCGAGGCATGACAAAAGACGTTACTAGATATGTAAAAAATTGCAACAAATGTCAGACTAATAAAATGTTTAGACACACAAAGGAGGAGATGATTTTAACTCCAACACCGGTAAAAGCGTTCGAAGTAGTACAAATAGATACTATTGGACCATTACCGAAGACAGAGGATAACTATGCTTATGCAGTCACTATTATATGTGACCTGACTAAGTATCTAATCTCTGTACCAATTGTGGACAAAAGTGCTAAAACAATTGCAAAAGCAATTGTTGATAAATGCATATTGATTTATGGACCCATGAAGAAAATTATAACTGACATGGGCACAGAATATAAGAATCAGATATTTGACGAGATTTGTAACTTATTGAATATAGAGAATGTTACTTCTACAGCGTACCATCACCAAACGCTTGGAACTGTGGAAAGAGTCCACAGAACATTCAACGAATACGTTCGATCCTACATTTCGGTTGACAAAACTGATTGGGACGAATGGCTGAAGTATTTCACGTTTTGCTACAACACAACTCCATCGTTGGCACATGATTATTGTCCTTACGAATTGGTTTTTGGTAAGACGCCTTACCTATTTGAATTTCTATCCAATGGCGAGATAGATCCATTATACAACGTGGACGCCTATGCGAAAGAAATAAAATTTAGATTACAACTGGCGCACAAAAGGGCAAGACAGTTGATTGAGAATGGCAAATACGGAAGAAAACTTTTATATGATAGGGATAGTAATAGTATAGGAGTAAAAATAGGGGACTTAGTTTATGTGGACCAAGTTGGTCATAAGTTAGATAGTTTATTTAAGGGACCTTATGAGGTCATAGGTTTAGATAATAGAAATAATTGTATATTAAAAGACAAAAATGACATGAAACGAACAATACATTAGGACAGAATTAAAAAAAAAAAAAAACATAAGTTAAGTCAAATTTTAAAATTTTAAAAGATTATAAAAAAAAAAATATATATAATAGAATATTAATACAATTGATCTGTGGATCCTGATCAAATCCACAAATCATCATTTTTCTAAAATAAAATTTAATTTAAGAAAAAAAATTAATATTAAAAATAATAATACAATTTAAGTTATATAAAAGATTGACCAAATTAGATTGTTCAATCTTTTTCCAAAAAGGGAGGTGTAACGTGTGATTATTCCCAACCGTGAATATGGCATATGTATAGTCCCAACTATGGAAATGCCAGACAGACTTAAACATTTTAAATGCCAGCCTTTTGCTGACCATACAAATTCACATGGTGTAACTTAATAACACCTCATACCTTATTTTTATCAAGGTAAATATTCACACGGTCTTTATACACACGTTGGTCTCTCTTCCATAGCTACCTAGCTTTAAGTTTGACAAATAAACAAACAGTTCATATTCGAACATAAAACTATGTAGTTGTTATTAATTTTACTCCACAATAGGCATCCACAGAGACGTCGCTGCTGTAGAGCGTAGCGTAGAGGAAGACTCCAATCAGTCCATCTGCCATCCTGCACATGAATTGGAAGATTTTGCAGAAAG
Organism: Delia radicum; assembly: GCA_021234595.1. NCBI lineage: Eukaryota > Metazoa > Arthropoda > Insecta > Diptera > Anthomyiidae > Delia > Delia radicum. The sequence continues at coordinate 77,875,815 of CM037854.1, read as the reverse complement.
ATCTTGGTTTGCGTGCTTACAAAATGGTTAATATTTTTAAATAAAGTATAATTTAAAACAAAATTTAAAGGTAGACAAAAACTTAACTCATTCAGGAGCGATAGTCCATTAATATTTTAGCTGAAGTACTATATTTATCCGACAGGAGTAGCATTAAAACTCCAAAAGCAGCACAAAATGTATTTTTAGTCATAAGCCTAAGTCTTCCGAAGTTTCGTCAGGAAATCTTCAGCAGTTTTAGTTCTGTCGTCAAAGGGTTGTTAATAAAAAAAAATAAATAATTTTATGAATTTTGTACTTTGTATGGAAAATTCAAAGAATTTAAAGACAATATTTCACCATAAAATTGTTTTTTTTTTATTGCATTTAATTTATATTGCACAATTTATTTTAAATTGTTTTCAAGACATACAAAGAAAAAAGTCCTAAAATAGAAAAATCAATCAATTTAGTGTATAGTCATTTATCTAAATCAACATCAAGATCACTGACTTTGAAAACTATACAATTTACAATATCGATGCCAAACTAATGTTCAATGCAGTTTTAGTACATATTTTATTTTTTTGTACTTAACTTTTTGTTAAGTCCTTTAGTTTTGTTTGTGTGTCCTGTATGTTGTTAATGTGGTTTGAACATGACAATAAAAATCGTTTTATGGTTAAATTGAAATTTTATTTTATCCTTTAGATTTTTTTTGTTCATTTTAGAATAAAAAAGAAGTTCTGAAAGACATTTATACAACAATTTTTGTAAATTTTTTTTTTGTGTAGTTTTTTATGTTTTTGGAGATTCTTTCTTTTTAAGTTAAACAAGATGTTGCCAAAATATTAGAAAAAAAAGGAGAGCAAGGAAGAACATTTGTGTATTTTCAGCACTGTTGCTGCAAAATCATGCTGTTAAAATGTTTTTTGTTGTTGTAGTTGCTGTTGCTGTCGTTCATATGCACATTTTGTTCTATTATATGAATCATATTAAGAGCAATTGTTTGAAAAACAGTACCTGGTTTCAGAAATAGGTTTGATAAATATTTTATACATTAAACTTTGATCATAATCATAGAAGTTCTTAGCTCATCATTTGAATATTGTTTATATAATATAGTCCAAAGACCGGTTATCGAAAATTGGGATCCGTTTTACGCAATTTCAAAGTTGGTACACCAATAGGAAAAAATCAGTAAAACTTTTGCTAAAACTATGGAAAATTAGTAAAAAATAATTACATTGTAGAAAAAAATACGGAAATTAGAAGATTTTAGTTAATTAAATATTACAAATTAAGCCCCTAAAATCGGCAACACATGTGCTTATGAGTAGGTAAAAATTACAAAGAATAGGGTATTTTTTAAATTTGTTCAGTTCTTTTTTATGCACACAGAGAAATAAAGTACCAACCGAATTGAAAAGTTTATTTTAATGGTAACAACTTATAAATTTAGTTACTACAACGATATTTATATTAGATTTGTGAATATGTTGAGTGTTGTAACTAAAATTCAGTTGAATTAACCGAACTTTGCTGTGAAAACTAATGTTGAGTTGTACCAACCGACTGGAATTCGCAATAACCGAATTTGAGTTGTAGTAACTGAATTTCAGTTGACAAATAGCTAAATTCTGTGTGTGTGTGTGAAAAAAACAGCCGTTCTGAAATCAGCAGTTCACAATTTTTTACCAAATATTTCTGTTGATTTTAGCAAAATATACACAAAAACATATAAAATCGAGTTTTAATTAAAATTTTTATTTGGTTTAATTAAAAGTTTACTTAACTTCGGTCTTATTAAGGAAATTTTAGGGTCAATTAAAATTATTTTTAACTATATTCCAGTAACTTCTGCTGTAAATATTTGTAGTTGTTTGAGTTGTAATACAGTATCTTTATTTTGACCTGAAAAACAGTCATTTGTAGAAGAAATTTAATTTTTGACTACATTTGTAGTTCATTTAAATAAACAAGCCACATCAAATTACTGTATAATGATTTTACATTCACACAGTAGTTTTTTTTTTGATATAAAAAAAAATTTAAACAAATAACATTTTGTTGATTTTTTACAATATACCAGTGTGGAACAGCATTAAAATATACAAACATTAATTTAAAACATATATGGTAATGCCAAGTTCTTACAATTGACATTATAAATCTCATTACTTTTATATGGGTATGTCGTGCAAAATAATGACATATTATTATATATGTAGAAATGTTGGTCCCAGGGGTCAAGAGATAATTTTAATTTAAAAATCCAGCCAATTCTTGGATAAATTCTTCCTATTAATTAAGGTGTTGCTTTCTTTGGAAAGGGGATAGTAGAGAGGTGAAAGGTGGGGAAAGATGAAGGGCTTCAATATGGCAACACTGTAACTGGAGTTGGAGAACTTATTGCAGCTTTTTAATTCGGTGGGGTGAAGTGCTATGGGAACACTGAGGGCTTGCGCTGCAATACATATGAGGGATAAAAAACTCATATATATTCTTTCTCTAAATGGTTGTTGTCGTCACCGGGAATCGAACTCGGGACCAGACCCAAAATGCGTTGCACAGTGTAATTTAAATTTAATACAAAACATTTAAATCAATGTAGAAGTTTTTATTACTTAAAACAATTTGATATTCACAACTGAAAATATTAATTTTTATTACAAAAAAAAAAAAAAAATTGATATGGAGATTTATGTAGTCATTTCAATTTCTATGCTACGCTACAGGCACGTAGCTGGGGGGGGGGGGGGGGCTTGGGGGCTAGAGCCCCCCCGAAATGATTTGACAAATTTAAAAACTTATACAATTCGTTAGAAAGTAACAATGTTATTGATAAATTTAATATGAAAATATTTATTTTTGACTTGGATCAAACAGGAAATAGTTTTATATGATTCGAATCTTAAAATTTCGATAGAAAACATCGCCTGCAAATGGGCGTCTATCATTGTTAGAGTTGATTTTCGACAAAAAGCAATAAATAAAATCATTTCATAAGAGATTTCAAAGTCTTTGACTTAAAATATAATCAAAAAATTGTTTTAGACAATGCAAACTAAAAATTAAATATGTCTACACAGAAAAAACTAAAATTGAGTTTTAATTAAAATATTTGTTGATTCAGCAAAAGTTAAACTGAATTCGGTCGTGTTGATGCAATTGTAGTAACAACTAAAATAATTTATATCTATTTAATTAATATTATTTTCAATTACATATAGTTTTATTCACATCTATTAAAAACTTAATTGAATATTGTTTACTATTGGGAAAAATTACAAAATTTTAAATAAATGACCAAAATTGTAAAAAAATTGCCAAAATTTAAAAAAATCGAGACCATTTGAAAAAATCGCCAAATTTAAAAAAAATTGCCAAAATTTAAAAAACAATCCTCAAAATTGCAGAAATTTAAAAAAACTATTAAAATTAACACCAAAATTCGAAAAAAATTTAAAAAAAATCACCAAAATTAAAGAAACGCGAATTTTCAACTTTAAACAATATTTTTAATTTTGGCGACTTTTTAAAATTTTTGCATTTGTTTCAATGTTGTTATTATACGTTATAAAAACTTAAAATTTTTTTATACCAAATTCGTTTTCAATTAGACAGTTAATTGAAAGTAAGTTTGAAATCGAACAAAATTTTAATTGAATTTTTTTTGACAATGATTTTTTGTGTGTATTTTGACATAATCTTTTAAAATGGAGATACCACTAAGACTCAAAATTAAGTTTACTTTAATAACAGTGCAATCTTTTTATTTAAATTTGGTTTGCTACGCACGCATCTGGTAACATAGTTTTCAGTATTTTTTTACGATATATATTACGATATCTCATACATATATTTTTTAATTTTTTGAAACAATTTTAAGCCTCAAACTTTGATCGATATGCATAATGTGTTAACGTGGTCCAATGTGACTAAAATTTTCTAAATTTTTTTTTTTAGACTAAATTCTAAAATTCTAAACAAATTTCTATCGGAGCTCCTTGAAATGCGACATTTTAAAATCAAGCAGCTAAACCAGTCTTTGTGTTATAACGATGTAGTTTTTTTAGACATTTTAAAGGGCTTTTATTTAAAAAATTGATTAAAGACAATTTGAAAAGCGTTTGAAATTGTCCAATATATAAATCAAAGTGAATTGGAAATACATAATTTAGTTTAAATAAGACCTAGGCGATGTCAGGTATATTTTTAAATTTTCCAATTTTATATTTTTTCTTTATTATTATTTCTTTCAGACTATAATCACGCTTGCTTGTAAAATTTACGATTTTTTTAATACAAGACATGAGTCGGATATATGAAAAAGGGGAAAAAATTGTGAATAATTTGTTAAAATAATTCAAATAAGTGGCAGCCGGGGTCCACGACATAGTGTCAAAATGGTTATCGAAATGTGTGTTTTCTCGAGCATTTTAACGCTGTTTTTAAATAAGTCTAAATTTCCTAAACTTTAAACATATTTTCATACAAAAATGTGTTAAATTTCACCACCAATTTTAAAAAAGGATACGTTTTTTATATATTTTTGCTGCTTTACACCTATCCGAATTTCATTAATTTCAAAGGGAACCCATCGGAAAAGCTTCCTTATGAGTGTCAGGCAAATTATATAGGATATTTGCTTTTAATTTGTTTTTTGGACGGTTATAAATCTTTAATTTATAACGTTATTATAAATACATTATTTTATATACACTTATAAGGTTTTGTCTGCCAGTGCATTTAACCGGACATAATTATATAAATTCATATATAAAATTAATTTCGTAGAAAAAATTTAATATGATGTCATATATAGTTGCGTATAATTATATATTGCATTCCGCATAATCCTTTTATTATTTAATTAAACTAAAAATTAATATTGAGCTAAAAATTTAACGTAATTAGACAGTAACGATACATATCCAACTTAAAGTACACAAACGTTGTCAAATTTGACGTGTTTCGCGGATTGTGATCAAACACATTAAAACGTTGTTTCGCGATATGGACATCAAAATTCGCAAAATATGAACACAATAAGTAAAAAAATGCATTTTAAGGAAATGCACTTTATGCGGGAGGTTTTTGTTGCAAATGACCTGAGAAAGCGATTTATATTATTAATACATGATTGCCCATTACGTGTAGGTAAAAATTTAGCAAAAATTTAGGAAACAAAAAAAAAAAAAAAAAAACTGTTACTCAGTGTGCAAAAAAAAATATATATATAAACAAAATAAAAAATCGAAAAGCCCCCCCCCCCCCCCCGAAACAAATTCCTAGCTACGTGCCTGCTACGCTATATGTAATCTTATTAAATTTCATCCGAAATATAGGTCCATATAATTATATTTGTTTGTATGGGTTTAGATCTAATCTGATGCAATTAGATAAATGCCCAGAACAATTTAATCCGAATTATGGCCCGATAGAGATGTATTAGATTGTATCAGTTTTGTATCTAATTGTATCGATTTATATGTAAACTGATAATTATATAAGAACGAGATATTATTGTATCCGGATTATATTAATTGTATATGATATTACGTAAACTGATACATATAAATATAATTAGATCAGAGTTTTAGTCTGGTAATATTGCACTAAATGATACATTTTTGTATATAATTGTAGCAAAATATACACAATCGTATCATATCCGTTCAGTCCATAAAAGGACGGCATAAAAGAGTGTTAGGGTATATAAAAAAAAAATTGGAGAATACTTATAGTTTGCTACTCGTATTTTTTTTATGTATTTGTACGCAACTACAAAAAAAAATATGTAGTTTTTATCCATAAACAGTTCAATATCATATCATATCGCTTGAGTTCGTGAGAAAATTCGCAATTTTTTTTAATCCAGGACAGACTAATGCACAGCCATCAGACTTTAAATGCAACAATGCATAGTTTTATTCAGAAGAAGATTTCTATTTTGATGGTATGAAATGATATATAACTATGAATAGGTTAAGATATCATTTGATCCAAAATGAAATAACTTTTTTTTTTAATATTGCACTATATGTTATTATATAAATTTTGATATGTTTTATATATAATTATAAAGGGTCCGCCATCTAACGTTTTTTTTTTTCAACTATTGCTTATTTCGTGAATGATAACACTTAGCTCATGTCTGATTTGACAGATAATAAGTTTTATCCTTCCGCTGAAGGAATATGGTTGTGTATACGCTTGAACAACGCTGGGAAATATTGCGACATTACTTTGAAAATCATGGTTATGTTGCAGAATGTGTGCGAAAATTGCGTACGGATTTTGGAAGAAGAGAAGCACCGTCAGCTCCGTATGTTCGTTATCTTGTGAAAAAAGTGAAATAAACTGGAATCATCATCGATAAACCAAAGCGTGAAAAGCCAAAAACAGTGCGTACACCCGAGAATATTGCTGCTGTGCAGAAAGTCTGCGTGAAGCGCCATCAATATCAATTCACCGTCGTTCTCAACAATTGAACATTTCATAGACATCATTGAGACGAATTTTGCATAAAGACCTTGGTATGACGCCATACAAAGTCCAATTGGTTCAGGAGTTGAAGCCAACTGGCCATCCAATGCGTTTTCGCTTCGCTAAGTGGGCCTGCGATCGACAGAAGATGCCGATTTTGCCAAAAAAAATCATCTTTTCAGATGAAGCTCATTTTGATCTTGGCGGGTATGTAAACAAGCAAAATTGTTGTTGTACATTGAAAAGCCGATAAACCCAAAATGAGTCACTGTTTGGTGCGGATTTTGGTCCAGAGGTGAAATACAGCTGCACACAATCGATAATGTGCTTAAAAATTGGACCGATCGTGTAGGCTACTGCATGGCCAGCCGAGGCAGCCATTTGAATGAAATTATTTTCCATTATTAACCGGAAGGATTGTACTTTCAAATAAAAAAAGAAATTTGAGAAAATATTCAGTAGTTTTTTTTTTATAGCATTTTCAAAAAAAAAAAAGTTATTTGGCGGACCCTTTAGAAGTATTCGTACATAATTAGATTAACCATTACGTATTGGTCGATACGTAATAAGATGGTGGCATCGTATTGACAAATTTAGGGAAAAAATGTTATATATAAAAACACATTAACATATGCATTTACATATAATAGCATACAATAACATATATATTTATATAAAATAATGCATGATTATATGTAAACGTTTTTACTCGTACCGAGTCCTTCAATTACGACAACCGATGAAGCCTAACACATAAATATAGTTGTCGTACCCGCCACACTATGCCCACAAGTATGTAAATGGACAAAATTCAAATATAAATTTGTTTCTTTTTTCCAAGTGCATATCAATAAAATCTTATATTGTAAGCATTATTGTAAATATTGCAAAGCAAAAAATTCAAAATGGAAGTGGTGAAACAAAACAGTTTAAGAAAAAATGTCTATGACATGATTGGATGATATTTTAAAAACGAAGAGTTACATCATTTCCTTAAGAAACAAGTACCACGTAGCACAATATATTCCATATTCAAACGGTTTGAAAATGGAGTGGCATCAACCGGGATAAAAACTGACAGCAGCTGAGCTTGATAAATTGAAAAAATTGGCGGTTAATCAAATTGGTGCATTAAATCGTAAGTTGGCCAGAAAATTTCAGGTTTCCAAGGATTAGCAATAACTTACTCCAAATGAACGTGAAAAACTACCAGAGGAAGACAGTATCCAAATATTTATAGGAATAAAAAATTTCCATAATTATCGACAAAATACAGACAACTGAGAAAAAACTTCATGAAAAAATATGTTCAAATACTTTTGTATGATGAAAAATACTTTTCTTTTGCTTGCAACAACGAAAGTATTAATTCTGGAGTTTATGCTGATGACTTGAAAAAACTCTGGACAAGATATGGTATTCGGCCAAAGCGAAGTTTGAACCCGAAGTTCTAGTGTGGGTGGCCATTTCGGCAAAAGTTATATCTTACAGACGCAGGTTGTTGAAAAATTTATCATACAGACAATATGACAATTATGAGACACAAATAATAATACAATTTAAAATGGAAAATCACTGATGGACACTCAAAATAGCATCTAATCAGCCCAATAAACATTTTTCCATCCGCCAAATTTGTCCATAATGCTTTAAAATACCGAATACAGACCAAATGCATTTTCTGGACACTAGTAATTTGCCTAAACACACAGCACTATGTACTTCAAGGCGAAATTAAATGATCAAAAGTTTAGTTAAAAACTGGCTAAAACGAAATAGTTTGTTCAAATTTTTGGAGCTTTCAACAAATACTCCAAAGGCGAATATTTAACAAAGCAACATTTAAATAAAGAACGATACAAAGGTAGCATTTGGCAAGATGTTTGGCAGGACGAAATTGTTTCGCAGTGTTTGTGAATGTTGAAAAAAATAATTAGTCCATCCAAAAATCTCAACAACACTAGGTTTGTACTTCCTGGTTAGTATATTGTCTAGTTAAGTTTTACTAACTAACTTAAACCAAATGGTTTGTAAGAAATTCCGTATTTTTTCAACAAATACTTTAAAGACAAATATCTAATCGATCTGTCACATAATTTGGTGAAGGTACTTAGTGTTGCTGTAGTTGTCGTCATTGTAGTAGTAGTTGCAGCCGTAGAAGTTGTAGTAACTAGTCGATGCTTTCTGATTGTGACATCTATGATAATGTTACGGCTACTCTGCTTACTAACAAATGACCCAGGAACATGTTCAGACATGAACATACAAAACCTACAGACGTATAAACATTAGGGTTGCAGCTATTTGGCGAAACGATAAATTTTGAGACATATGATCTTAAGAGACGGTGATAACAATTTTAGCCAATTGCACATTTTTGATTACTGGATCAAAGCTTTTATTTTTCTTGTATAACAATAAATACCGATATATATCAAATGAGATATGATTTTTATTTGAGATATAATTTTTTTTTTTGATTTTATAATAGTCGTTACCAGCAGATTAAAATTAATAAAAAAATTAAATATTTCCCGACAAATATAAGTTAATTAGATTTTTTCCAAAAATTTATAACTTTTATCCTAGTGTGCAGCTGTTTAGTTTTTTCGTTTCAGTTAAAATGATCACCATATATTTCAGATATTATATGTTAAAATATTATATGTTAAAATATTGGGTTGTTCACGTCTCAACATTCGGCATTTCGCCATATGGCTGCCTCCCTAATGGTCATACTCATACATAACATGTATGTTTTTTTTTATTTAAATGTATAAGTGTTTGCTTATAAGAATGTATTAGGGACTGAGTGTGCGTTTGTATACATATATGTGTAAGTTGTTGGTGTGTTATGGCATAAAAATTGTTCACATTTATCTTTGGCCACTTTTCTTTTGGAGAAATTTGTGAATGTCCCTTATTTTCTAAAGTACAGGCATATTGTAAACTGCAAACACACTTGTATACAATCATATATAAATGTTATTTGAATCCATGTATGTTAACATGTTGTTTTTGTTGTTGTTCTTAAACATAGTTTAAAAGAATTTGTATGTTTAACCTTTATATGGCTAGAAAGGGTCTGGATAATATACAAATTTCCTGAAATTCGTAAAAAACTTTGCATCCATTAAATGTTAAAATTGAGAAATTTTTTGTTTTAAGCTACAACAATAGCGTATTTATAATCCTTAAAAAAAAAAAAACTTAAAAATATTTTGTGAGGACAACAAAATGTTTTTTCACAAAAAACACCTTAAAAACATTTAATAATCTTTTAAACAAAACCAACCATTAAACAAAAGCCTAAATACCCATATGATTTTAATGTCTCTTTAAATTATATGTCCGTTTTAATTACACTTTGATCCCCTTACCCAAATTATGGGTTAAGTTTTCGTATATTAAAAGCTTTTGTACGTACGAATAAACATGCAAACAGCATTTAGATTCCTGTTACTATTTTTTGTTTCTTCTGGTGCACAGTGGTTCCAAACGCAATAAAAATGGTAATAATTATGGATCTTCTAAACTACTCGTCCAATCAGGAAACAGTATTTAAAAGAATTGTAAAGAAGGTTTTAGACTTTGAGAACATTTAATCTATAGTCACCCCGTTTTTGCACAGGGTGTTATGCAGGGTGTCAAAGTTGAAAGGTAAAAAATTAAAATTATAAGACCTTCTATAGAACTTAAAACATGTTTTTCTATATCCCGTAACCTAGATTACAAAAAGTGTAAAATCAGTCAAATCGGTTGACTTATGTAAAAGTTATACGGCCATACAGATTTTTTATACAAAATATGTTCAACACTGACAGGGTGTAGAACGCGGTGTTTAGATAAACAATTTTCTATACTAACACCGTTTTTACAATTCTTGTAAACACTAGCGGTATTAATTCTTGATAGTAAATAAACCTTGTACCTTGGGTTTATGGTGTATACGTAAAAAACAGTTTTGTAGTTGCAGCCGAATTTTTTGCCAATAGAATTTTTGTGGTTTCGCGTACTATCTCTATTATTAAATTTTAATACTTTTGTAACAACCGACATTTATTTAAAAATTTCGAATTTTTATTGTAACAATTGAATATTTTATGTTTTTGGACTATAACATACTCATATTCTATAAATAGATTCCATGCATTCAACAAAATTTATTTAAAATGCTCTGCCTCGAACTGGGCTAGAACCGACGATCTTACGTTTGTCAGGCAAGTACTTTACCTCTAGCCTAAACCCAACTTTATTATGTTTTTTTTTTTTTTAATTTAAGCCTTGAATATTTTCTAGTTTCAAATTTGAATATTTGTCTAAAATCGATTTGTATGTACAACAGAAATATTTATTATATTTTATTAGAGTTACCAAAACTATTAAAAAACTTTATAGTATTTTAAAATAGGTAACGAAAACTAATATATAATATCGAGTGATTGTTTTTTGTAGGCGAAACTAATATTCGATTTTAACTGCAAATATTTTATTCAAGGGATAAAATCTCCGAAAAGTGGTTGGTTGTTGGTATTAAGGTAGTGTAGAAGATAATATTTTGTTCAGTATTTATAAGGAAAACCAATATTTTGAATGATGTGACTGTGTTTTGGTTAATTTTATATATTTTCTGTTTACAATATAGTTTAATTATTCTGATGATGAATTTTAAGTACACTCAAAAAGTAAGCTAGTGGAAAAGTTAGTAAAACGTCTTGTAAATCAGGTATACTATTTTTCAGCAAATTTTTTTCTAAAATTATGTTTTCGGCTAAAATTTTAGTTACACTTATTCACCTATTAACTGTTTTGAACTAATGTTTTACTAATATTTTACTAATGTATTACTAATTTATTTTGCTAAAAAAAAATTGTGCTGATTACCACATTAATAGTGTGGACGACAACCAGATTTAAAGATATACGCAGAATGAATTAGATGTCGCGGCATGTCAACATGTAGTAGTGACGAGGAAAATTATATTAAAAAGTACAACTCTAGTAAGGCATATAAAAAATCAACCATGGAAGATTTTTGTATATGTTTTTCATACATAAAACAAAATTGTGGTTTGAAACAACTTAAATTTTGAGTTGTCACCGGCTTGTGAAAGTAATTGTCTATTAATTAAATAAAATACAAAACAAAATATTTAAATTTAATAAAGACTAAATGTGTATTTGTAAACTTAATGTTTATAGAGATTAATAATCTAGTGTGGTGAAATTGCAAACAAATATACAACGGGTAGACAGACTAAAGCGAAAGACAAATACACACATCTTAGGTATATTTTTATGTTTCCTTTCTCCTATTGCATAAAAAGGGTAGTATATGTTATATTTTGTTTTTTTTTTCGTTTCGTTTCTATAATTATCTCCTTTAAAGGATAGCATCATTTAGACAACCATTGCTGTGAGCAGTTGAAAGAAAATTTTGTCTGTGTTATATATAATTATTTCTTTTTTTTTTTTTTAGATATTATAATAATTCATGTCGTCGAGGGAGTATGAACATTTTTGTATTTTGTAACGTATTGTAAATTATTTTCAAAAGAATCACAAAAATACGTTATATGATTTTCAGCAAATAAGTTAACTAAAGTATAATTTTTCTACAAATTGTTTGAGTTTTTTTCAGTCTACTTCTAATTTAATTCATTTTTAGCAAAGGTTTTTTAATTTCTGATCCACTAAGTGTTAGCAAAACTTTTGCTGAATCTACTAATTTTGTTTACTGACATTTGACATTTGGCAAGCAACATCCTCACTAAAATTTTGCTGAATCAGCAAAATATTTTGCTGACTTTACTAACTTTTTTTTTGAGTCTACTTACAATTAAAATTATTGAATAATGATTAAATTTTGTTGGTTATAATGGAATTCCAACCAATTTATTCACTGTGTGTACGTTTGATATATTTATTTACCAGAACCAATAACAAAATATATTGCACTAAAATGTACTACACTGTGGCGAAGTAGCACACAAAAAACTGTAGTAAACACGCGTGATAAATTTATCAGCAAAAAACAACTGACTGTTATGTCGTCAAAAAAATTAAAAATTAATAAAACTATCGATAAACCCAGTTTAAAGCGAAAGCATTTTGCATTTTGCACAAAAAAATTTGTGATTGTTTCTTTTTCTGTAAATTTTAACATTTTTCTTAAATTAAAAAATGATACATATACAACAAAAATCAGTTGATTTATAAATTTACCATACATTTAAGAAAAAACACTCACGCTTTGTTGTGAAAATATCGTAGTAAATATAACACAAAATAAATATAACACCAAGAATGAAAACCGCTACTGTTTCTCGATTGGACCAGTAGTTTAGAACAGTGATGCAAAACGTGGCACAATAGGGTCATTTGTGGCACTTTTGACTGCTTGATGGCCCTGTGGTTTTTTTTTATCTATTTTGGCCCTTTCAGCTCAAAATTCAACTGACTACTTTAAATCGTTTAGTTCAGACTATTATGAAATTTGCCTGATTTTTTTTATTTGATGAGAGCATAGTTCCTTAGAAAATTAAAAACGGGGAGTTGTTTAATTTTTTATAAAAATCACATCCAAAATCATATATTTTCGTACCAGGAGGTCAGGTTTTAAAATTTTTGAATGCAGGACGATAACATTTTTAAATCTTTTTATATTTGTCCAAATTTTTAAAAGAAGTGCCGCAATTCATTTTTTATTAAAAAAGTGTGTTTTAGGAGGCTTTTTAAAATTGTTATGTTATCGCAAGAGCGGAAATAATTTATGAGAATTCATAAAAAATGTTAAACTTTATTGTCAGAGGGGTTTGTCTTGCATTTTTAAAAAAGCATTCAAATGACGAACTCTAATTAACAAATTTATATTATTTTTATTTTAGTAAAAATCTAATAATCGAATTTTTTAAAAAATATGGCCCTACAGGGATGATAAATGGGATTTTCAAATAGTACCAACCAGCATAAGAAATAGTACTTTGTCGACCCTCATAGTACTGAATACAAGTTTTTATTATAAATTAACGTTTTTAAAATTTATTTGTATATAAAAACAAAATTTAGTTGATTTCAGTTACAGAATTTATAAAAATTATCAGACTATTTCTTAAATTCACATTTTTTTGCAAGGAAATATATTTCATTACTCATTCGATTTTAGAATTACAATGCAAATTTGAAGATGTCGGCAATGGCCTTTTTTCAATTGTACTTTTTTAAGATATTTATTTTTCACTTTTCGAGCACTTTTTTTTATTCGAACTCAAATAAAATCATCTTTAATCAATTCCATTTACAACGCTTGGTTCCAAGTAAATACATTTGATAAATGTTAATTTATGAATGGGTAATTGAATTAAATGTTGAATCTTGAAGTTTCTCTGAAGTTTCTAAAAATATAACTGTTGTGTTGTTGGAGTTGTACTTCTGAGATTATGTATCCAAGAACAAAAACACGGTGTATTGAATAAAACTAGTTTTAATCACAACAAAACTCGACCTGACGATAGATCAGTGCGCTAAAGCGCTCTGTCTAACGTTTATCTATACCACGGTCAGTGATTGCACTGAAAATTTCATATAGACGCAATCGAACAAATAAAAACATAAAAAATATTACATTATTCAAAGAATTCAAAAAACAGGGTCACTGACGAAGGTTCAATACCAGAAACTGCGCAGTCTGATTCACGAAAATTTACAATGTAGTTATGATTTTTAGAAAATACACCCATTCTTCTCTACCACGTCTTTAACAATTAAAATTTATTTATTTGTTTATTAAGTCTTTGGATACAAGTCCTTACAGACTAGAACAATTAATTCTTAAATCTATTTATTTTTCTCATAAAAGGAAAATTTTAATAACATGTTTTTAAATTCATTCATATTTAAACTAAATCTAATAAGCAATGTTTACATTTTTTACAATATTGACAATCAAATGTTAAACAATTATATAAAATAAGAGCCCTGTCAATAGGTTCATTTTTCCCATATTCAGTACGATGTGTTTTGACATAAAAATATTCATGATATCTAAGTGCATAGACTGGAACACGTAAATGTATATACGACAACAATAGCGGACAATCAATGGAACCTGTAATAAGTCCATGAATAAATAAAAGCGATGAGTTCATTCAACGCGATTCTAATGTTTGAAGGTGTATTAAGTTGCATCGATTTTCATAGGATGGCACTGGGTCATGATAATTTATATTTTGCAATGCAAATTTGATAAATTTTACCTGTAGCTTTTCCAGGCGATTATGTGAACTGCAGCATAAGGGTTCCATATAAAAGATGCATATTCTAGTTTCGGACGGACAAACATTGTGTACAGTAGTTTTCTAGTGTATGAATTAAATTAAATAAAATTGCATATTAATTATAGTATTAATTGCAATTGTGTGAAAAAGACGTTGAAATTCAAACTCAATCTTTAATTTATATGTAAATAGTACTAAAAGAGACCATGGTACTATTCCGGATCAAATAGTACCAAAAAAATTACTATAGTACTAACTTTATCATCCCTGTGGCCCTATCAATAGTATTTTGGATCTTTTAAATTGTCAATTTAACCCAAAACAAAAAAAAATCAAAATGCATCACTGGTTTAGAAGATTCATAATTATTACTATTTTTTTTTATGCTTGGAATCACTGTGTGGTGCATACAAATATTCACTTGTTTTCGTTTATGTATTAGGATGAGTTTGAGTTTGAGGATTTTTTGTCAGTAATTTTTCTTGTATTGTTGCTAATGTTTGTCTCACTATACACTGTTCGTAATGTTCAGAAAATCTTGTTGTATGTATGTGACATGTTAAAAGCATTTTTTGACATTAGTTTATTTTTCTCTCTACATCTAACAAACGATCCGAAAAAAGAATATTTTAAAATAAAACAAAGCCAAACTAACATTTTTTAAGTATGAAGAACAAGAAAAAACAAATTTTCTAAATGTAATAAAATTTCCCAAGATGTCATCATAAGAAATGGTCATGCAAAAAGGCAACCTTAATGCATAAACATGGCAAAGAAAAATATGTTTTAAAGTTTTCACTGTTAAAGTCCGTTTTTTATATAAAATAAGCATTCTTAAAACAAAAGATTATTTTTTAATAATTTCAACATCCTGTATACAAATGTTTATGTTCATTTCTGTTTCTTGTACATGTATGATTTTATAATTATTTTTATTTATTTAATTTTATAATTATTAATAAATCCAAAATGTAGTTCACATAGTGCTCAACTGGTGGAGTTAGCTTCCACGTATTATAACAAGGTTTTTTCTATACGACACTTCTTTTACACTAATTTTTTTATATTAAATTCAATGATGCAGGACTTTAAAGTTTTAATTATATTTCATATAAAACCGCGTGGAATAGTCTGCAGCTTCAATTTATTCGCTTGCAATTATATTTTTGAACAATTCAAATATTTCGCTCCACAATTTAATATTCACCATTTGTATTTAATTAAATTATTTACCGTAGAGTGAAAAATTACCATTTATATTTCAGCTATTTATTAAAAAGGTGTAGATTTTTTTTTCTAAAAGTTTAAAAAAAAAGCATTTAAACATTCGTAAAAATATATTTTTATATTATATTTTTCTTCATTTATTAATTGCATTTGTACGCATTTGCGTAGTTAATGTACACACTTTTTGTTCACAACTTACAAGTAATGTGTGTATTTTTTTCTTATTTGCACACATAGAGTAAATTTACCCAGCTCATACAGTTTCCTAATATAAGTTGGGTAAATTTCAACAGAAATTAATTAGAGTGTACACTAAATATTTACTTACAGTACATATATCGAATGTTTACTATGTACAGGGTGTCCGCCGGGAAGGTATACAACTTTGTTTTGACGCTATTTTGGTAAACATTTGTCTTGACAGTTTATATTTGGCAGTCGTGAAGTAGACACGTGGCAAATTTATTATGCAAAAATATTCGATAAACCAACGTGTTTTAATCGTTAAAACATTTTATCAAAATCAGTCATCGATTACTGTGACGATGAGAAAGTTAAATGAAATTTTTGGGAAGAACAACGTGCCAACAAAGCGCACTATTTATCGTGTAGTGAATGATTTCAAAGAAACATGGTCTGTAGGTGATAGGCCCACTCATGGACCACAACGTACTGCAAGATCGGCTGAAAAAATTACTGCTGCTCAAGAAAGTGTTCAAAACAATCCATCAACCTCAATTCGACGCCAACAACTTTGGCCAAAATTTTCACAAATATTTGCATTTGTTTCCATTTAAAATTCAGTGGTATCAACAAGACGGTGCCACATCGCATACAGCCAGGATTACAATGGAATTACTGCGAGACCTCTTTGCACAACAAGTTATTTCAAGAAATGGTGATGTTGATTTGTGATGAAATTTATGAAATACCGCGTGAAATGTGTGAGAATGTAATGAAAAATGTGCTCAAAAGGGCTCGCATTTGTAAGGCTAACAGAGGCGGACATTTATCTGATATTGTATTCCATACATAATTGCCTACATTAAATAAAACATCTCTGAATATAAGATCCATTCTCTTTCATTTAATCAAAAACAAATTAAACAAACAAACAGTATTTGCATTTGTTTAAACTATGTTTCTTACACACAGAGAAATCTAATGCTAACCGCGTTAAAAAGTGTATATTAATGGTAATAACTTATAAATTCAGTTAGTACAACGATATGTATATTAGATTTCTGAATGAATTGGGTGTTGCAACTAAAATTCAGTTGAATTAACCGAACTTTGTTGTGAAAACTAACGTTAAGTTGTGCCAACCGTCTGAAATTCGTAGTAGTAACCAAATTTGAGTAGTAGTAGCTGAATTTGAGTCGTTGTAACCGATTTTCAGTTGGCAAATAAATAACTTTTTCTCTGTGTGTATATATTATATTGAGACTTTTTAAGCTTAAAATAGGTTTCCTTAAAGTTTTTTACATTCTAATTGTGATTTTAAAATAATTTCTGACTTAAAATGTTTCTTTGCTCTCAAAAAAAAAAAGTCTGTCTCTCAATTTTTGCAGAAAAATGTCTAGCAAAAAGTTGCTAAATTCAGCAAAAATTTTTCTCCCAGCTAAAAACTTCCACACTTCACTAACTTTTGTTTATTTAAGTGTATTAATGAAATATTAACTTTTCTATTAACTTTGAACTTTTTTTAAAAAATTTAGTTTTTCATTGTTTATTTTTACTTCTCTAATACTAACTGTTTAGGCTATAAAAGATTTGGCTTACAAAAAAGGTTTCCTACAAGAGCACCTACCAATTTCGATGAAAAGGATTTTTTTTTTTTTGTGTTTTTTATGCAAAATTTATTTTATAATTTCACATTTGCACATTTAATCTACATCGTTGGGTGTCCCGGTATAATACCCTCAATGTTAGTCAAATATACTGTTACAACATTAAATTCGTTCAAAATAAATTTGGGCGAAACTATCGCGATTTTGTATATTTAGAGCTTTATTTGAGCTTTTTGAAAATTTCTTTAATTTACGATGACAAAAGTTTTAGTTTTTTCAAGACTATTTTTATTTAGAAAGGACCATTAAAAAGACTGTAAAAAAAAGAAGATATTTTTAGTTTTAGATCGCAACGTATTAACTTTTAATATTTTTTTTAGTTTGAACAAAAAAAAACACCTGTTATTCGAACCGATTTTAAATTTTAAAAATCAAAAACCGTAAATCAGTGTTTTTTTAATATTAATCATACAATAAAAACTAACAAAGCTAGACCCTCGAAAACAAAGTATTTTTTATTATTTGGATGTTTTAGAACACTAAAAAAAAGTCTGTAAAGTCAGCTGGGAGGATCCTTGCAGAAAAATTGCTAATATCAGCAAAAAAGTTGGTAAGTTCAGCAACATTTTTGCTAAATTTAGCAATTTCTTTTGCTGATAATAGCAATGCTGATGAATATACACACTTTTTTTGAGTGTGGGGAAAATGGGCTAAGAATTTTTAAAAATTCGAATTTCGGACACATTTGTATAATGTAAGCACCCCTTCTTTATAATATAAGCACCCCTAACAAGAATCTAAAGCCAAAACAGAAATATCCACAAACAAAAAGTCGTTAGTGAAAGGGTTAAAAGGGCGAAAATTTTGTTAACTTCCTTAATAAAACTTATAATATTTATTTATAGAAAATTTTTCGTATTTCGTATTTTATCATTATCAAAACAATATTTTGTTAGTACTGCTTCAGCAAATATATAGTTATAAACCATTATACACTCAGAAAATTACGTAGTTTACTGTTTGTAGTTTAATAAAAAATAATAACAACATAAGAATAATCTCGATGTATATAAAAACAAAAAACTGTAACAAATATTACTTGAGCCAGAGTAAAACTAAATTTTTTTATATAAATAGAACATTTTTGGTCTCCAAAGTTTAGTAACGTCATGATGCTTGTTAGGAAAGGACCATATGCACGAGTTTAATTGCTAAGAAGACAAGAATGAAGCTAAATTTATGATTAATAGGTTTTTGTTAAGCTCTTTTGTTAAGCTCTGTCTGAGATATTTAGGCAGGACGAAATACTAGTATCCACCTAGCTAGTATGTTTGATTTGCTTTATTATTGTAAATATACAGAGGTTGAGAGCTCATTATAAATATATAAAAAGAAAGGTTTTCAGTTGTGTTAAAAATAAAGAACAAACATATATTTATTAAAATAAAGCTAGTAAAAACGTTTACATATAACCAAGCGTTATTTTATATAAATATATATGCTATTGCATGCTATTATATGTGAGTATATATTTTTATGTATGTTTATACATACAATTTTTTTTCTTAATATTTTAGTACACTCAAAAAAATAAGTTAGTAGAAAAGCTAGTAAAACATCTTGTAAATCAGGTATACAATTTTCAGCAAATTTTTTGCTAAAATTATGTTTTAAACTAAAATTTTAGTTATACTTATTCAGCTCTTAACTGTTTTGATGTCTTACTAATATTTTACTAATTTATTTTGCTAAAAAAATTGTGTTGATTAGCACATCAGACTGAAAGATATACGGAGAATGAATTAGATGTCGCGGCATGTCACGATGTAGTAGTGACGAGGAAAATTAGTACAGCTCTAGTAAGGCATAATATATAAAAAACAACTATGGAAGATTTTTGTATCTGTTTTTCATACATAAAACAAAATTGTGAATTAAAACAACTTAATCTATTAATCTATTAATTAAATAAAAGATAAAATAAAATATTTAAATTTAATAAAGAATAAATGTGTATTTGTAAAATCTATTTGTATATATACTAATAATCTTGTGTGGTCATATTGCAAACAAATATACAACGGGTAGACAGACTAAAGCGAAAGACAAATACACACATCTTAGGTATATTTTTCTGTTTCCTTTTTCTTATTGCAGAAAAAGGGTTGTATATGTAATATGTTGTTAGTTTTTCGTTTCGTTTCTATAATTCTCTACGGCATTTGCGTTCCTTTCAAATATAGCATTATTTAGACAATAATTGATGTAAGTAGTTCAAAGATAATTTCGTTTATGTTATATATAATTATTTCTATTGTTTTTAGATATTACATTATTTCATATCGCCAATTTGGGAGTATGAACATTTTTATATTTTGTAACGTATTGTAAATTATTTTAAACAGAATCACAAAAATATGTTTTATGATTTTCAGCAAATAAATTAACTAAAGTATAATTTTTCTACAAATTTTTTGAGTTTTTTTCAGTTGAGTGTACGATGCCACATATAATTACATCTTATTACATATCGACCATTATATAATCGTATATGACATATACAATTATATATGGTTGATGTAATTATGTACGAATACATGTATAATTAGATATAATACAAATCAAAATTATATATAATAATTGATAGTGTAATACTAAAAAAAATATTTAATTTTGGATAACACGATATCTTGGCCTATTCATAGTTAGTACCAGGCACTTGGCTAGGGAGGCAAGGGGGCTAGAGCCCCCGAAATCATTTGCCAAATTTAAAAACTTAATAATTGACTTAATATTAATAAATGCCTGTTAGTTCAGTATTTTATGGTTCGAATCTTAAAATTCCATTTGAAAACATCACCTGCAAATAGGCGGCTATCATTGTTAGATTGATTTTCGACAAAAAATCAATAAATAAAGGCATTTCATAAGAGATTTCGATGTCTTTGCCTTAAAATATAATCAAAAAATTGCTTGAGACAATGCAAACTAAAAATTAATATGTCTACACAGAATAAACCAAAATTGAGTTTCAATTAAAATATTTGTTGATTTAGTTAAAAGTTAAATGAATTCGATCCTATTGAGGAAATTGTAGTAACAATTAAAATAATTTGTAACTATTTAATTGATATTATTTTCAATTAAAATTGTATTCATATCTATTAAAAATTTAATTGAATATTGTTTTTATTACAAACAAATTTTTAGTAGATACTAATAAACAATTAATTAAAATTTAAAAAAAAAAACGCCAAAATTGTGGAAAAATTTTAATAAATTAAAAAAAAATCGAGAAAATTACAAAATTTTAAAAAAACCACCAAAATTGTAAAAAAAATCGCCAAAATTTAAAATAATCGGAACCATTTCGAAAAACTGCCAAATTTGCAAAAAAAAAATTAAAAATTAGGAAAAAAATTTGCCAAAATTTAATAAAATCAAAATTGCAGAAATTTAAAAAATTACCAAAATTAAAAAAACGCCAAAATTCGAAAAAATCTATAAAATTAAAACCACATTGATAAAATTGAAAAAAATCGCCAAAAGTTAAAAAAAAGCGAATTTTCTACTTTAATCGATTTTTTAGTTTTGGCTATTTTTTTTTTTAAATTTTTGCATTTGTTTCTATGTTGTTATTATACGTAATAAAAACTGAAAATTTTATTAAACCAAATTCATTTTCAGTTAAACTGTTAATACATATTATTAAACATTTAATTGAAAGTTTCAAACTCACTATAATATTTTTTTTGGTGTATTTTGACATAATCTTTTAAAACGGAGTTTGCATCTTTTAAAACGGAGTTTGCATCTTCTGTCATTTCAAAAGTTGATACTTTACTTCGATGCATATCGATTAAAGTTTGTGTTGACGCAAATTTTCACATTTTTTTTTTTGACTAAATGTAAACAAATTTCGATCGGTGCTCCTTGAAATGCGACATTTTAAAATAAGCCGCTAAACTAGTTGTTGTGTTATAGCGATGTTGTATTTTTTTAGAAATTGATTAAAGAAAATTGTTATTATTGACGAAAAAGTTAAAAATGGATTGTAAACACACAAGAATGCTTGAGAAGCATCTGAAATCGTCCAAATATAAATCAGACTACAGTGAGCTTAAACGCTTCACATTTACGATTTTGGTAATACAAGACATGGAGTATGTCCCGATAGGCTCCCTCGGATCTTCAAAAAAGTCGGATATATAAAAAAGGAGACAAAATAGTGAAAACTTTATTCACCAATATTTAAAATAATTCAAACAAGTGGCAACCTGGGTCCAATACATAGTGTAAAAATTTCTTTCAAAATGAGTGTTTTAACACTGTTTTTAAATCAGTCTTAAGTTCCTAAACTTTAAACATATTTTCATACAAAGAAGTGTTAAATTTCACAGCCACTTTTAAAACACAAAACATGGGATTGGGCCGCTGAAAAATACTGTTATCATATATTTTTGCTCACCTATCCGAATTTTATTAAGCTCAAAGGGAACCAATCTGAAAAGCTTCCGTGTAAGTGTCAGGCAATTAATATAGAATACTTTGTATATAATTCATCATTTTGTGTATAATGTTATACATAAAATTTGTCCCAATTTTTATCTTTTGAATTGATTTCTTTCTGTTTCTTAAATTTCTACACCTTATACACAAAAAGATGTATTTATTAGCCCTAAAAAAATTACTTGTTTCATTTGTAACATTAGGAGTTTTTAGTTTAGTTTTAGATTTTGTTTTCAATGTAAAAAGGTAAATTGTGTTTCAACGTTTTTTAATTTTTTTTTTTCTTTTTTTTGGTAGTCAATTGTGTAAGTTACTAAATTCCATCATTTAGAAAATTTTTTTTTCTCAAAAAACTTACTTTTTAGGTAGTGTCAAGAGAATTTTTTGAATAAAACAAAATGTCCAAATGGAAAAGAATTTGCTACAAATTATGAAGTTGTAAAATTTTTGCAAGTGGCTAAAGTCTAAAAGGATTAAAAACCCATATTTGACAGTAATTATTTCTGCAATATTTCGGATTTTAATTAATAAAGTTTTAAAATCAAAAACAGGATGCAACTATAGATTTTTTTGTATATATTAGTATCAGTTCAGATATAAATTTATATCGCTAAATGAACTAGGATTAAATTGTTTTGAAATTAGAAGTGTTTCGCAGATTTTGATAAAACAGATTTAAGCGTTGTTTCGCGATATAGACATCAAAACTTGCAAAATAACGAACACAATAAGTAAAATTTGGTAAAAATTTAGCAAAAATAAAAGTTGTAACCCAAGTGTCCACATATTTAAATAAAAAAAAAAAAACATTTTCAAAATAAAAAATCGAAAAAGCTAACCTCACCCACCCGAAACAAATTCCTAGATATGTGTCTTCAACCGTCTAGGATTTATACATATGTTTGCAAAGTTTTAACTTTGGTTACCAAAACTTCCACTAAAGGAAGCTTTCAGGCAAAAAAAAAAAAATTTAAATTTTAAATAAAACCTGGTTTTATATATCTGAAAACTTTTGTTGAAAACTGTAAATCATTTATATAACGTACCCTTAATGAGTTAACAATTTAGATTGGACCCATTGCATTTCAAATTTAACCGTCATTTATTTTTATTATATCTGTAATACTCTACATTACAAATCAAATTCTCTGAGATTCTCTCACACTCTTTTAAAATGATTGTTTAACTTAACCCATTAATGCCCATTGGCAACTTAAGTTGCCAGCAGAGTTGTTACAATTTAGCATGCTCTGAAAAAAGTGAGAGTATTCAAAAATGTTGTCTCAAAATTACAAAAATGCGTCTGGACATTAATGGGTTAAGTGATGAAAGTGTTAGGACTTAACAAACTTTTATAGTCTTATTTAAGCAAATTATTTAAAAATCCTATTAATCATAAACAAATAATTACAAAAAAAAATATACTCAGAATATATTTACAGTGCTATTAAACAAAATTTTTCAAAAAAGTATTAAAAATATTTGTGTTTTATTAAGAAATATTGTTTATTGCGGCAGCCTTTAAGGACATAAGAATGTGTTGCTGTCATTTTCTTTAAATTAATAAGTTATTGTGTTTAATATGAACAAATATCCCTGCAGGAAGCTTGGGGTCAAGTGTCTCCAAGTCTTCACTTTTGTCTACTATTTTGTTGACATTGTCAACTAAGCGTCTACACTTTTTACTTTATTAACTCACTAGTAAATTTTTGGTTCCAATGTCTACATATGGTCCTATCAGAACTAATTAGTCACTAGTGAATCTATGGTTCTTATGTCTACATGTGGTCCCATAAGAACTAACGAGTCACTAGTGAATCTTTGGTCCAATGTCTGCATATGGTCACATAAGAACTACCTAGTCACTAGTGAATCTATGTTTATAATGTCTACATGTGGTCCCATAAGAACTAACGAGTCACTAGTGAATCTTTGGTTTCAATGTCTACATATGGTACCATAAGAACTACCTATTCACTACCTAGTCAATAGTTCTAATGTCACTAGTGATTTTCAATGACACGTACATGTTAAATGTCTATAGCAAATTACATTGCCTGGGGAATATTTGGTTAGTAGTACTGGTGACACAGTCAATAGTGAATCAATACATTTTCACTATTGACATTTCCTGCAGGGATAGTCTCTAAAGTTTATTTTATCAATTATAATTAAAAATTAATACTAAATATTAAAAAAAAAAAAATACCCAGATTAACTGTACATCTCTGCCGACAGATATACATATATATATATATACATATATATTTGTTGTGTTGTTTTTGCGAGTCATTAAAACAAATAACAACTAATGCATCAACGAGAGAAAGATTGAGAAATAATAAGTTAGGATTTTTTTCTGCAAGGCTTAATGTACCCATACACTATGCAATATTCTTGTGTATATGTAAAATTGGAAGGTTGTACAATACATTGGAAAAACTCAAAACATGTTTGATTATTATTGTGCAACCAAGAAATGTGAAAAATATGTTATTGTTGACCACATTGTGCAATTTTTATATCACTCCACAAGAGAATAAAATAGTGGTGCCATATATTGTGCAGAAGTATTGTTCATCTTATTGCACTGTGTAAGGCAAAATTACATTAATAACGGCAACAATATTTGCAATAATATTGCCAAGTGTACCTTTAATAATTTCAAACATTCACATTATTTTTTTTTAACTTTAAATATAGCTAATGGAGCCTGAAACTAAAGATAATAGAGCCTAAAAGACGCATTAGTAATTGCGTTCCGTTACGTTTCTGTAACGTGCCGTTCCGGATGGCTGTTTAGTGTGGTTAGTCTGTTCGGTAACAACATAGCAGCTGTAGTTTCAAATATGATAGTAATTTCATTATCATAATGTGTCCCAAAACCTTTTTTATAGTAGTTTGTATAATTTGGCCTATAAATTTAAAAAAAAATTTTTTGGTGTTGGTTGTTTAGTTTTTTGTAAATGCTATATTTATTTTCTTGTAGCGTGAAACATCAATATTTGAAAGTAATATTTAATGTAAATATAATTTAACAATTGTTTTTTTTATTTTGGCTGGTAATGCTGTTTTAACTGCATTTGTAGTTGTTTTTATTACATTCGATAGTTAAATTTTAACAATAAAAATAACTACACAATGCAGTTGATTTAAATGCAAGTGTAGTGTACACATTTTAAACTGCAAATGTAGTTATTTTAACTGCCATTTCAGCTGATTCTATCGACATAATTTTCTTCGTGTAGTGTTGACGCCAAATTATAATGTGTTCAGATATTTATTTTCATTATATAATCACTTACGTTGTAATGAAGGTTTTTGCTGGGTATATTTGTCGAAGCTTTTTTAGCTTATTTTTGAAAATTTGCTTGTTTTAGTTATTTTTTGAAAATTAGCTTATTTTGTAAATATTAGCTTATTTTTGCTTTTTCCCTTAAGAACTAAGCATTAGCTTTAAGGCTAAATTAGTTTGTACGTTACGTTCCGTGACGAATCATCTGATTTGTTTTTGATGTATGAAAATGAGTGCGTGTGGTTATTTTGTCTGAAATGTAACGTTGCGTGCCGGACGAACCTGTTAAAAACAGAATTTTCGTTACTACGTTAAGTGACAGCTGATTGCTCCCACATAAAAAAAAAATTGATTTTGTTAATATCAATTAAAACTTTTACAAAAAAAAAAATAAAAATCGATACACACAAAAAAAGTGTGTGAACGATAAGTTGGTATGTGTGTTTTTGTTAATGCTGCGTCTTTTCATATGTGTTTGTGCTTGTTTTGTTTGTAATCTTCAAATCCATTTGGTACTTTATACTGAAACTTTGCTATTTAAGTATACAGTGTATGAAAAAAAATTTCAAAATTACGTCTAAAATAATTAAATGACGTCCAAATTAATTAATTACTAATTTATTCAATTAAATATTTGTAATTTTAATTCAATTCAAATCTTTAATTAGAATTAGGTTGATAGTTTTTTCTTTGTAGAGCCAAGCTTTTTTGGGCTCCACAGTTTTACCTTCGTGAAAAAATGTTAAAATTATATTAGTTTATTGAATTATATATAAATTGATATAATTGTTGATCAAAACTGGGAACTATTTGTATCAACTTTTAGCTAATGAGATCGAATTACAGTAGTCGCTCGGTTATATGACCTAATTCAAACAGAGCCTGTTCACAAAATGGAGAAGTTCACACACAGAGAATATACAATAAGCAATTCAAATGATTTTTATTACATAAAGTTTTTATTTTTAATAAGTTTTTTAATAATTAATGTACATGAAAGTAGTCGGTTATATTTTTTTGTACTTTTTTTGCTTCAATGGATTTCTGTAGTGCCTTGTCCTCAAAAGACAAAAGACAATCACTCAAAACTCAACACTAAAAACATTAAAAAAATCAACGGTTGCAGGTTCTTCACTTATTTCGGGTAAAAACATACTTTTAATAACACAAATATTTGAAAAAAAATCAACGGTTGAAATCTGTTCATATAATAGAGATAGGCTGTGTTCACTCTTTAGAACCTCATGTGTTTAAATTTTTTTGTTCACTATTCTGAAAGTTTACATAACTGGATATTCATATAACCGAGCGACTACTGTATATCTAATTCGATCTCATTAGATATAACTTTGTATGGGGACACAATTCGGATGAAATAGTATCTAATATACATCAAATTGTACAAATATTAGGGCGGGTCGATTTAATAATCGCCCAAAGCTCAGTGAAAATCGTATTCTAGGGATCAAAATAAGAAACTTTGCGGAATTAACCATACCTCTAAAACGAATTCTACTACCCCGAAACTGTTGACTTTTGTCCCGTAGGGTCAAGTTTTGAAAAATCCCACTTTGACCCATGTAGAGTGCCCCAATCGAGTCCAAATGTATGACCGACCCCCACTAACTTTGAAGGGCCGATCCACCCATGCTCGTGGCACACCCCCCTGGAACTCCCCTGGGGGGTTCCCCATACAAACATTTCAAAAAATCTCCATTTTTGGCACTTTATTTTATTATTTTTTATTTATTTTATTTATTTTAATATTTTATTTATTTTTTCTCTTTAGAAATTTATTTAGTCAGAACATATGTAAATGAAAAAATAATTTAACTTAGTAATAGAAAAGAAATAAAAAAAATTACTGTTTGAAGTCTTTTTTGCTTTCAAGTCTGGGCAATTTCGCACGGCTCTCTTATGTCGTCGCCATAACAGCCTCTACATTTTCCGGTATAACTCGTTTGGAAACGCTAGCTAGCAATTGAACGTGTCGTTCTGTTGCAGGTCGTAAAATAGGTTGTGTGGGTTTTTTAAGCCACCACAAGACACAGCTGCATGTCGTAAACTTACTTAAGCAAAATCGGTTACAGGTAGAATTGAGCATAAAATTATCATAAAGGATTTTCCAGAAGTAATAAAAGGCGCACTTGCTTAACAGAAAGCATAAAATTATCATAAAGGATTTTCCAGAAGTAATAAAAGGCGCACTTGCTTAACAGTATTTGTGGTCAGATTAACGTTTAATTTACATGTAAGTATTTTATGGGCAGTTTTGACAACAAAATCGGTTACAGGTAGAATTGAGCATAAAATTATCATAAAGGATTTTCCAGAAGTAATAAAAGGCGCACTTGCTTAACAGATTTTGTGGTCAGATTAACTTTTAATTTACATGTAAGTATTTAATGGGCAGTTTTAACAACAAAATCGGTTACAGGTAGAATTAAAATTACCATTTCATTTTTATTACCTCGTAGACCATATATAACGCAACAGTTTTTGTGAATGCATTAAGTCGTTGTGAAGAACTCAAAGTGTGAAGTTCTAATTTCAGATAAAAAAATATTTAAAAAAAAAAATCATTCCAAATCAAAAAGTTTACAATGAATCCACCATCCTTTACACCGCAAGATGAAGCAATAACAACATCAACAACTATCGAAAACCCAATGAGTCATATACCCAGGCATGATGTTACTGTTTTTGGTGTGTCTACTGATTTGACTGATCTTAATTTACCAACCCATCTGGATATTTTGAGATATTATTTTTACTTGAGCGAACAAAAAAAATTGCTCTATAAATCATTCACTATTCAAGTACAAGATAAGTTGATTGGAATTTGGAAAAAACTTGGTATGGAAATAATGCTGAAAAAAAGTGTATATAATAAATTGAATAGATTGCTTGTCAAATATCAAGAGCAAATCAAGAATAGAAACAAACACCAAGAATTTACAGAGTATGTAAAATCTCTGGAAACAATTTTTTTTCATTGGAACATGTAAATGCGATTTGAAGGCAGCTCCATGTGCATGCGGTTTGGTTCCCGAACGCCTCAAAGAGTTTATGCACGATCAACATAATCAGAGAAGACTAACAATGGATGGATTTGCGATGGAAATTGAAGAGCAAGGAGCAACGTCTATGTCATCAATGCCAACATACCAAGATCCCGATGATTCAACATACGCACCGCCACCGGTTCAAGAAGATTTGGATATAAGCACAAGTTCACAATACACACAGAGATACGATTGTTTTAACTTTGCCTTGGTATGTGACAGATTTGGTGTGCCTGATAGAGTAGCATCAGCAATGGGAACCGCTCTTTTCCAAGATTTTAAAATGAAAGATACCCATGGCAAACCTCTCATCATGGATAAATCGAAAGTTCGCCGAGAAAAAGAGAAATGCAGACAAGAAGTGCTTCGCAAACGGTTAGATGATACCAATTTGTTAGCATTTTCATTCGATGGCAGAAAAGATGATACTTTAACGAGAGATGCAATTGATGAGAAGTATCATACTAGGATGGTAAAAGAACCTCATCTTGTTATTTTGAGAGAACCGAATTCTGAAT
Organism: Delia radicum; assembly: GCA_021234595.1. Classification (NCBI taxonomy): domain Eukaryota; kingdom Metazoa; phylum Arthropoda; class Insecta; order Diptera; family Anthomyiidae; genus Delia; species Delia radicum. The sequence continues at coordinate 77,846,664 of CM037854.1, read as the reverse complement.
TGATTGGTTACGTAAGACTGGAACATGAAACCGCTGAATACAAAACAACCAAATTAAATGATTTTTTTAACGATAAAAATATATCACTGAATGAATTAATTGGCATATGCGTTGACGGTGAGCCAACAAACACTGGCCCACACGGTGGAATTATACGACGATTCGAATTGCTGTTAAAAAGACCATTGCATTGGTTCGTTTGCCTTCTACACTTCAACGAACTTCCGTTTCGGCATTTGTTTGAAGCTTTGGATAAAACAACCAGCACTGGACCAAGATCGGCAACCGGAAAATTGAGCCGTCAAATCGAAACTTGTGAAACTCTTCCGGTAAGTTATTGCTATCACTCATTTATTATAATTGTCAACCGTTTTTAATTGCTTTATTTTTATATATTTTCAGGTGGTGGACGGCTTTCAGAAAATTGAGTTGAAAAATATGCCCCCTGCTCCAGAAAAAATTGAATTTTCCACCGATTCCAAGTACTTATACGACATGGCCCATGCAATTTCTAGCGGCGTGGTTTCAGTGGATCTGGCTAACATCAAACCAGGGAAAATTGTACATTCTCGGTGGCTCACCAAGGCCGCTAGACTATTACGATTATATGTGACAACGGAAAATCCAGATGCAAATTTAAGAATACTGGTTGAATTTATAATTACATGTTATGTGCCAATGTACTTCAATATTAAGTATTACAGCTCTGTCGTGTACGGTAGTAGATTATTTTTCAAATTCATTAGTTGGTCAAGATTTCTAGAACCTCGTTTACGCAAAATTGTCAATAAAGTAATTACAGATAATTCATATTATGCGCATTCGGAAAATATCTTGTTATCAATGTTGTTTGATGATAGCAAAGAAAAGCGCGACTGTGCTATCAAGATAATTCTACGCTATCGAACCGATGTTGACGACCCCAACGGGACTTAGAGCTTATAAAAAACCAGATATAAACTTTTATTGCACAAGTTACACGGAAATGATCAATATGAATGACATAAATGACGTATTTGAACCACCATTCACTCGAAGCATTCCATACGATACTTTGAAAGAATATTTAAATCAAGATGATCCACCGTTTAATGATCCAAAAATTCCATCACACATACAAGGAACAGAACGACACGTTCAATTGCTAGCTAGCGTTTCCAAACGAGTTATACCGGAAAATGTAGAGGCTGTTATGGCGACGACGTTAGAGAGCCGTGCGAAATTGCCCAGACTTGAAAGCAAAAAAGACTTCAAACAGTAATTTTTATCTTTTCTTTTCTATTACTAAGTTAAATTAATTTTTTCATTTACATATGTTCTGACTAAATAAATTTCTAAAGAGAAAAAATAAATAAAATATTAAAAATAAATAAAATAAATAAAAAATAATAAAATAAAGTGCCAAAAATGGAGATTTTTTGAAATGTTTGTATGGGGAACCCCCCAGGGGAGTTCCAGGGGGGTGTGCCACGAGCATGGGTGGATCGGCCCTTCAAAGTTAGTGGGGGTCGGTCATACATTTGGACTCGATTGGGGCACTCTACATGGGTCAAAGTGGGATTTTTCAAAACTTGACCCTACGGGACAAAAGTCAACAGTTTCGGGGTAGTAGAATTCGTTTTAGAGGTATGGTTAATTCCGCAAAGTTTCTTATTTTGATCCCTAGAATACGATTTTCACTGAGCTTTGGGCGATTTTTTTTGCCTCCCCACAAATCGACCCGGCCTAACAAATATATTTAATATATTTTACATACAATATATGTACTCTTGATCTCATCGCATGACTAATTTATATATAATTTAATATAATTTGATGATGGCCCACACCAATTTTTTTTTTTTTTTTACTTGGGTATTTAATAATTTTAATACTTTTTTGTTAATATTACAGGAAAACCTAAAAATAACCGATGCCCCGGTTTTTCTAATTTTTAAAAACAAAAACTGCGGTTTTCAAAATATTCAGTTTTTAGAAAACACTAGAATCATTCATATATTTATTTTTATTTTTAGCACATTTTTGCCAAAAAAGTACCAAAACACATCCTTCTATAAAAAGTACTTAAAACCGGTGTACCGGGTAGAGCTGTCGACCGCAAAACCGGGTAATGGTTGGCTCTAGTATAAATTCAATAATTAAAGGTACCCCTACACTTGGAATATTATTGCCAGTATTATTGTCATTTTGCCCTATACAGTGCAATAAGATGCACAACACTTTTGCACAAAATATGGCACCACTCTCTTGTTCTGTTGTGGAAGAATATAAACATTGCACAATGTGGCCAAAACACTATAAAATATTTTTCATATTTGTGGTTGCGCAATAAGAATCAAATTCTTTTTGATTTTTGCAATATATTGTACAACCTTGCAATATGACATACACACTGATAATATTTTGCACAATAGCAAAAGTTGTGTATGGGGTACCTTAACTATTCTTAAGAAACCGGCATTGTTGAAGCAAAAATCGTTGTTTCGGGTACTAAAAATCGTCAAAATGACGATAAATCGCCAAACATGGCAGCACTGATAACAATATTAAAAACTTACCTTATAATTTACCAATATTTCTCTCTCTCTGGCTCTGCTTTTGAAATAGGTTTTTCTTTATGTTTATTTTTTAACTAGCGTACAATTAACAGTGGACGCACAACCACGCATTTGCAAAAACAATAACACTAAACACAAAATAAACAACATCCAAACAGCGCTGTCAACAGCGATGCTTATTTCAGAGGCTTCGATGACATGCATAATTTTCTTTGTGTGGAAATTTACAATTTTTTTTTTTTATATTAATTTTGACCAATGCATTAGAGAAAACACGTCAGAGCAACATTTTTTTTTTTTTATTTAATAGATGCTTTTTTTAATAACACTACATCTTAATTAATCACTAATATTTTGCAATTGTTATGTTGAACAATTTATTAAATAACACTTGAAATATAATTTTATTATGTTTTTTAATATAATTTGTTTATATTGTAGTTAACTCGACTTTTTATTAATTTTAAGACGGAAAAAATTGTTAACATCCTCACGCTTTGATCACTAGATTAAAACTGTCACATAAAAGAGTATGAAAGAGTTTGACTACTCACGCAGGGTGTTTCAGATATTATAAAAAATAAATGACAGTTGAATTTGAAATGTAATGGTTAATGAAAAATGTTTTAATTTTTGTATTAAAAATACAAAAATTGTTTTTTCAAACTCTATACCAGATTAAAAAAAAACTGATATGGAGCTTTATATAAATTGACATGAAATTTACTTTATTCGAAAGAGAATCTTCTGGCATTATAATTTAAATATGACTTCTGGCATATGACCGCTACGGCTGGCTCGGTCGTAGTCTGGAGGTCCAATTTTCGATGACTTTTTCCAACATTTGTGGCCGTACATTGTCAATAACGCTGCGAATGTTGTCCCCCAAGTGGTGAATCGTTTCGGGCTTATCAGCGTAGACTAGCGACTTCACATATCCCCACAGAAAATAGTCCAGCGGCGTTAAATTGCACGATCTTGTAGGCCAATTCACGTTTCCGAAACGTGAAACTATGCGGTTACCGAACGTTTCCTTCAATAAATCAATTGTGGCACGAGCTGTGTGACATGTTGCGCCGTCTTGTTGAAAGCACAGCTCCTGCACATCATGGTTGTTCAATTAATGAACGAAAAAGTAAGGAATCATGGCGCTATAGCGGTCACCATTGACGTTCTCACCAGCATCGTTTTTAAAGAATTACGGACTAATGATTTCACCAGCCCATAAAGCACACCAGTCAGGTTTTCTGGATGTAACGGTGTCTCAACATACACTTGAGGATTATCATCACTCCAAATACGGCAGTTTTGTTTATTGACGTATCCATTTAACCAAAAAAGAGTTTCATCGCTAAACAAAATTCGCTTATGAAAATCGGGATCAACGGCAATATTGCTATGGCCTTATTCACCGAATCTACGCCTTGCTAGGTGATCGTGTAGCTTCAATTGTAGCACTAGTTGGATTTTGTAAGCACGCAAACCAAGATCTTTCCTCAAAATCTTCCATAAAGTGGATGGACACATACCCAATTGCTCTACGCTACGCTCTACAGCAGCAATGACTTCTTCTGTACGCAATGTACGACGTCTCTGTGGATGCATATTATCATTAAGAGTAAACGTGGTGCGAAAAGGTTCCATGATTTTCAAAATAAATTTGGAAGCGTTGTTCAGGTATCAGTCTATTCATGTTGAAATGCCATACCAATCTAAACATAAATCACTTGACAGCTGACAAAATGGCCGCCAGTTAAAAAGTTTTGCCAACTTAAAGTTCTATACGTGTATGAAAAACACCCTTTACATTAAGGTTTTGTCTGCGAGTGTTTTTAACCGCACATAATTATATAAATTCATATATAAATGATGTCATATACAGTTACGCTTTATCGCATCTCGCTCAATATATAATTGTATAATGTATTTAGAATACGCTAAAACTAATCCAATTGATAATTACGTTATATCGCACACCTAGTACAGAAGTGACTTAACTCAAAATTTTAATTTTTCGGGTTTATATGCTTAAACTATGCGCAATACACTCGTTTATCTATAAAAAAAATATCAGTGTATTTTGTTGATGTTGCTAAAAAATAGATTTAAATATTTCATATTTTAAGATTTAAATATTTTTTTTAAATTCTGAAAAATTAAAAATTTTGAGTTGTGTCACTTTTGAACTAGGTGTGCGATATGTACCTGGACATTGTAAAATTTAGTTTTAGATTTTTTTTCAATGTAAAAAGTTAAATTATGTTTCAAACTTTTTTTTTTGTGTTAGTTATTAAATGGTGAAAGTTACTAAATTCCATAAAATCTTCATCTTCATTATATCTTAATTTTCAAAGTTTTTTTTCTCAAACAACTAATTTTTTTTAGGTAATCTAAAGAAAATTTTTTGAATAAAATAAAATATCCAAATGGAAAAGAATTTGCTACAAATTATACAGTTGTAAACTTTTGCAAGTGGCTAA
>CM037854.1:77808470-77841526 GCA_021234595.1 Delia radicum | reverse complement strand
ATTTTTTTGTTTTGTTTCTATAATTATATTCGGCAGTTGCGTCCTTTAAAATATAGCATCATTTAGACAACCATTGATGTAAGTAGTTGAAAGAAAATTTTTGTTATGTTATATATATTTATTTCTTTATATTTCAGATATTACATTGATTCATGTCGTCAATCTGCGAAATGAAAATTTTTATATTTCGTAATTATTGTAAATTATTTTTAAAAAAATCACAAAAATATGTTTTATGTTTTTCAGCAAATAAATTAACCAAATTACAATTTTGCTACAAAATTTTTTGCGTCACTAAATTCAAGGCTTTTTTATTTCGTATCCACTAAGTGTTAGCAAAACTTTTGCTGAATCTACTAATTTTGTTGCTAAAAAATCAGCTCGCTGATTTTTCAGCAAAAAATTTTGCTGACATTAGCAGTTTTTTTGCAAGCACCCTCCTGACTAAAATTTTGCTGACTCAGCAAAATTTTTTGCTGACTTTACAAAACTTTTTTTTGAGTGTAACGAAGAAGTGGATCAAATTTGATATAGCCTTATATATAATTGAAATACAATTTTATCCGAAAAATCGATTATATTGCATTGAGTTTGATATAATAAGATACAATTCAATCCAGTGAAAATAAATGGTGTTAAGTTGAAATTTAAGAGCCCAACTTAAATTTAATGTACAGTTGTTACAGGCCGAATTTACGAGGTAGCAGCAACCGTGTCAATTCGGTTGGATGAAATCTTTTGATTTTTATGAGAGTGTGGAACATAAGTGAACACCTATTTCGGAGTTTTTCGATATTTTCACATCCCGAGTGAAAATAATATTATATAATCTTATATAATGTGTTCCAGTTCTGTAAATTTAATATAGTTAAGTATGACATCATGTATAATAAGACACAATTTTACTTGGCACTGTAATTTTTTGTAAAACAAGACTTGCATATATAATTGGATTGGCAGAATTAATTTATGTGAGTGCATTTACTATCAAAATATACAACTTTCATTATGATCTGCAGTTTCACGCAGTAAAGGGTTAACAATAAATTGTTTTTTCGTTTTTAAATTTTATACATGTTGTATTATTGCCATTTTAATTACAAATGTTTTCATTGTTTCATGATTTTTCTTTATTTTTATTTTTTTGTCTTTTGTAAATATTTATAATTGAATTCTTGAACTTAAATGAAACACTTTAATAGAAAATTATTAATTGGTTTTACTCAATAATAATTTTAAAAAGACACTGCTTTAAATACATTTTTGATACGATATAATAAAGTTTTTCATAACGTATGAGTGTTATTAATTACTTAAATATTACTCACCGAAAGTTCTTTCTAGTCTAATGTCTAAGTTCTTTCTAGTCTAATGTCTAATGTCTTACCGCCTAATGAATAATGATCAGAAAGAGGAGTCTTAAAGCCATTACTTTATAATCGAATAAAAATAATCCGACCAAACAAAAATCAAATTCTAACGAACAATTTAAAAAAATCATGATTTTTGAATAACGCACAATATTAAAAATTTTTGACGATACATCACATAAAACGAACAATTAAAATAAAATCTTTTTAATTTATATCTTTTGAAAATTAATTAATTTTACTACAACTTGTATTGGACAAAAAAAAAAAATCGATTAAAAAATGGTACTCGGTACAACTTCCAAATTTTAGAACTTTTAAAAATAGCTTTCCATGATATTGTCTCCTTAATCATATGTAATGCTCAAGGCCACGAACTTCATGCACTAAAAAATTGTTTAAGGCGCATATAATATGAATAAAAAATCATAAAATATGCACTAAAAAATTAAAAAAATATGCACTTGGATTTTTTTATATTTAAATAAAAACCTAACATTAAAAAAGTTACAAAAATCTTCCATGGTTGATTTTTTATATGTCTTACAAGAGTTGTATTATTTAGTGTCATTTTCTTCGTCTCTACTGCATCTTGACATGCCGCGACATCTACTTGATTCTGCGCATATCTTTCGATATGGTTGTCGTACACACTATTATTGTACTTATCAGCACAGTTTTTTTAGCAAAATAAATTAGTAAAACATTAGTAAACTATTAGTAAAACGTTAGCTCAAAACAGTTAAGTGCTAAATAAGTGTTACTAAAATTTAAGCTGAAAACACAATATCAGCAGAAAATTTTGCTGAGATATAGTATACATGATTTACAAGACGTTTTACTAACTTTTCTTCTAACTAATTTTTTTGAGTGTACTCGAAGATCACTACACTGATAATAATTTAGTTCAAGCAAAGTAATAGTAAGATTTGTTTCAATGCCCAATTAGAATTATCTCGTTTCATTTCAACATACATCGAAAGAGAAAAACATTAAAGAAACCGTTTATTGTTTTTTTTTACTGTGCAATATCTTCCATTAGCTAAACAAAGTTTGAATATTTAAATTGCAATACCCTCTATCAACCATAGCACCGCAAATAACGTAAGATTTTAAATTAGTTTTATATCTACGATTCAATAGTCATATTTAACAAATATTGTAGATGATAGATTCATTCATGCTTTAAGATTTTGGTCATAAATCAATTTTTTACATCTCATGAAGAAAATGTGTTTGGTTCTTAGAGGGTATTCAGTATCAGCTTTTCGCATTAACTTGTATTTCAAAATAGGGCTCAAAGCGTTTATACATATGAGTGATGTTTAATTTTTAAATAACAATATTAATGATACGTAAATAAATTTGATTACTAACGAAAAACCTATCGCAAACGAAATTGAAAATAATTTTAATTTCATGAAATAGGCTGACTGTTGAAAAAAAAAATTAACTTAAAATTCAAATATTTGTTTTATTTATCTATCTCTTGATATAAGTTTTGCATTTCAAGTGATACTTAAGGTCTCTATTAATAATAAATTGCAAAAACTTTTCCATAATCCTTTACAAATGTATTATTAACTAGATATGGTATGAATATATTTTAATTTATTATCATTTGTTTGTTTGTATATTTTCTTTACAGATTAACCAACCATATGTTGATGATCTAAAAATAAATACTCATTTGCCTAAGGACCATAAATATGTATACCGGAATTAAGGCAAAAATCAACAAAACAACAAAACTAAAGCAGTAAAATTATAATAAAATGAACTCAAAATAGAAATAACAGAAATTTAAATGGAAATGGAAATGAGTGAAAAGCATGATAAAATAGTGAAAAAAAAGTATATATAGTTGCTACCGGCCGTAGTCCAAACGCCTACGTGTAAAATCGAAATACAAATTATTCATTACACTGGGTAACAAGAAACAATTTTTCGAATGAGTTTAAACGGTTAAAGAAAATGTACCATTAGTGTATCAAATATATTATTGATTTTTTATGGCCTCTAGAAGTTGGTTTATTTCTGAGCATTATTATCATTAGGGTGAAAATAATATGTTAAAAGATTGGTCTATCTGTATGTACAAAAAGATATGTTGTAGTATCTACCTACTAAATTTGATATTAAAACACAAAAATCTTTTATTTTGTTAAAGACAGAATTATTCAAATTTAGAATGATTTGGGTTTGTTTATTTTTTAGCTTTTGAAGAAAATTTTTAAAACTTTTTCCTTTATATATATCGTCCATTCCACGCAAAATCGGACAAAATCTGACCTTACGATTTCCGATTTCAATTATACTTTACATTTATAAACTTTATGGACCTACTTAAAGATTGGTATTTTTAGTTTTTCAAATTCCGAAAAATTGCACGATTTTTTTTTTTTTTTTTTTGAAAAATGTGAAATATTTAATAATTGTGTAATGTCCTTATTTCGTAAAACGCTACGCCTCACTTCACCTTGCGTTGGCCTTTTTTCAATTTCTTAAATCACCGCGTTCAAAAAAGTTACTGCTCGCGTTGCAAGAGCTGATTATTACGTTATTTCAAACTCAAATGTTTGAAAAAGCAAATTTTGTAAAACGCAACGCTTACTTTTTGTATCACTTGAACTGTCAAATTAAACACCCAATTTTTTGAAGCGTTAGCTTACATATTTTTAAATAACCACAAATACAAAAAAACAAATATTTTTGTTTTCTGTGTTTATTTTCTATAATGTTAACAATTTGCCACTTGTAATATTTTTTAATAAAACAAAAAAACTGCTTTTTAATTATCACAATTTAAAAAAATACAGTGGTGTAAAAAATAATAAAGCCACCACAAACCTCAATTTCAATACTTAAAATTTTATACAGATACTAATTTTCTTTAAACTTTTTTTTTCAGGTATTATTGTAATATAAAAAAAACATAAATTAAATATTTGAATTCATTGCTCTAAAATTAAAAAATAGAGCAAATTGTTTTTTTTCAGGTATTATTGTAATATAAAAAAAAACATAAATTAAATATTTGAATTCATTGCTCTAAAATTAAAAAATAGAGCAATCTAAACAAACCTCCTAAAATTATTAAAAAGAAAATATGTTTAATAAAATAATTGCTTACACAACTGCTTTATTACTGCGAAGCAGCGTTTCGGCATAGAGTCAACTAACTTTTGACAAGTCGTGACTGGAATATTCTTCCATGCAGTCTCAACCATTGTCCACAGCTCATCTTTATTTGATAGATTCTTTCCTCTAAGACATCTTTTAACCTCCCCCACAAGTTTTCGATGGGATTTAGGTCTGATGGCTGTGAAGGCCATCCCAAAACCTTCACATGGTTGTCCCTCAACCATGCCTTTGCCAACTTGGATGAATGTTTTGGATAATTGTCCTGTTGGAATATCCATGCAAGCGGCATTTCCCACTCAGCATAAGGCATCATGACTTCTCTTAAAATATTTGTATAAAATTTTGCATCCATTATATCCTGTATGCGATATAAGGGTCCGACTCCATAATAACATGACTCCATAATTTACATAAATTGGCCCGTGTCTTAATGGCGTAATATTTTGTGGTTGGATGAGACCAAAGTAAATTTATTTAACTCGGATCGATGTTCTCTTCAAGTTCTGAGACCCAAAATAAAGAATTTTGTCCTCAATATACCATTAAAACCGTTAAACATGGAGGGGTAATATTATGGTATGGGGATGCTTTTCATATTTGCTTTAGTGTTGATAGGATCATCACTATTTAAATTGCACTGGAATGGTACGATACTATACTTTTATATTGCGAATTAAAATTTTTTTGGAGCTTCAAAATTAAATTCATTTTTTTGGAATTTATTTTTAAAATGCATTTTTCTAACGTTTGGGCTTTGCCGATTTAAAAAGAGAATGTATATTTCCAAATACAAATTATTCATTACATTTGGGTACTGAGGCTTAACTATTTTTAATGATTTTTTTTTTTTTTTTTGGAAAAAATGTTTTTTTATCACTTTTACATAGAAAAAACGGCAATTTGTTATTTTTTTTTATTTTTCAGATGTATTAAAATTAAATTTAAAAATATAATGTTAAGGAGCCCTTTAAACGTCTCTGTTTTAAAAACTATACATTTAACTTCGTGGATTTTTCTGTTGCTAAAAGAATCTACTGAAATATTCTGTTTTAAAAATTTAAATTTTTAACCCTTTCCAGCACACGTTTGCCATTGAATATAAGATTTTTATCGAAAGAAACAAAATTAAATTTTAAAAATTTAATATTTAATTATAATTCGTTTATCTTTCATGTATAGCAGAAATCTTAAAAATAAAATGTATAGTTTTTAACAGAGAGACATTTTTCAATTTAATCTTTTTAATTTTGAAAAATGAAAAAAGAATTACAAATTGTTGCCTCTTATATGGAAACATGATGCAAGCTTTTTTCAATAAATCGTTAATAATAGATAAACCCCGGGACACAAAAAAAAGAAAGTGTTGTTTTTTTGTTGTAAAAATTCCATATTTTACAAATATTCATGTTTTTTCTCAAATCGATAGTGGCCAAATGTTAAAAAAGTGCATTTAAAAAAGAAATTGCATTTAAAAAAAAAATTGTATATATATCAACACTGAAAAAAACTTCATTCCGCGTTAAAAAAAATGGAGGGGAGTATACCAGTGCAACTCAAATGGTGATAATCCGATGGAAATTTAATAAAATAGGCATATCCAAATTTACACACTTTCTAAATTTTTCTAATTTTTCAAAAAAAAAGAAACAAATTCGCTTGAAAAACTAAAAAAGCAATTCTTTAAGTGACTCCATGGAGTTTCTAAATGCAAAATTTAATTGAAAACGGAAATCCGAAGGTAAAAAATACCATTTTTTTAAGGCTACTGACTAGTATATTTATTTTTAAAAAATGTCACAATTAAGTCTGAAGTTTATATATATATTTCATATAAGAAAAAACTAGGATATATAGTTCTAGGTCATTTCTTCGCTGGATGCTGTAGGGATCATAGACAACGACGCCCTTACATGCGGTGTTACAATCACACAAAAACGCATGTATTTAATGTATCCAGAAGAATTGCTAACGCCCTTCAAGTCATAAACTATTCTTGGAGAATAGTTTTTAATGATTCTTGAAAAGCCTCCACTCATCCGCAATGTAACGAATGTCCATTTCGCTCATTAGATTGTCACCCTTCAAGTCATAAACTATTCGTGGAGAATAGTTTTTAATGATTCTTGAAAAGCCTGCACTCATCCACAATGTACAGAATGTCCATTTCGCTCATTAGTTTGTTAATGTCCTTGAAGAAAGATGTTTGCTCTTGCAGAGATGCTTGGCGATTCCTATATGCAGAAATTTTTGGTCCCAGGGGCCAAGTGATTATTTGAATTTAAAAATCCAGCGAATTCTTCGGATTTGGGTTGTGAATGGAGTCTAGCTAATTTTGTGTATTAAAAATATAATTATTGAGACTGTTGGTTCAAGCGCAAAACAAAAATAAAGTATCCTTTAATCAGTCATATGGCTATCATTGATGTCACGTCCGGACTCGATGACTTTATGACTGGAACGTTGTTGTATTGAAATTTGATCGCATGGAGCACTTAAATAAGCTTTACGATTACAAGGGAGGTATACCGATAAGAACTCGCAGATTTTAATGATCTTTGGATAAGTTGTGTTAAGGAACAAAGAAAAGAGACATGCTATTTTTAGCTGGCCAATCTCACGTTTATGGGTTAACCCCCCGTATTCTGAAACCTTCGAACAAACACATATGCCTGGCCAGACCCCTATATGTTTTCATGCATTTGTATGGCAAAAAGGGTACCGTAGCTTTGAATTGAATGAAGTATGCTCGTATATTATTTTGGTAAAGATGTAAAAAAATTTTTATTCATTTTGTGGAATGCATGAAAAACAAATATAATCAACTTTAGAATGTTGTTGGCACACAGGATTAGTGCATTTGGTGCAGTAAATACGTGTCTTCCTACTCAGCTTTTCGTCTTGCTTGAGACAAATTCTGCAATATTTTCTGGAATTCACTGTACTAGGGCCACTTTGTTGGTTAGGCAGCATGTTGCTGGGAATATTCAACGGCCATCCAAAGAAAGATTCATTGGCCAAACGGGTTGAATTTTGTCCCAAAATATGGTTGTTGTTATATAGGGGTCTGCCCAGGCATATGTGTTTGTTCGAGGGGGATTTTTTTCTTTTGCAGTTTTCGTCGTGTTGGAACGATATTTTTGAATTTTTTTTTTTACAGATAGAAAGCCAACAATATTTTAAGCGGCTACCGGGAAATACAGGTATCTACCTAAACTAGAAGTATGTTTAATTAACGGTCAAAAATGAAATATGCCTGGCCAGAACCATATGTTTGTCCAAGGGTTAAAAAGTGGGGTTAAATATTACACTGTTTTTATATGAAAACTTGTCTTTAAATTACGAAAAGTAGATTTATTTATACACATGGTTAAAGCACTTAAGAAAACAAAAATTTTGATACCCATATTGCCCATGTAGTGGAAAAAGGATCTTCGGGAAAAGTCCTATAAAAACCAAACGATTTCAAATGTCGAAAAAAACTCAGACACTCCCTCGTTTACTAACACTTAGTTGATTAAAATTTAAAAAAATCCTTGCTAAAAGTTAACAAAATTTTTGATAAATATTAGTAGACTGAAAAAAACTCAAAAAATTTGAGGAAAAATTATCCTTCAGTTAATTTATTTGCTAAAACCCTAAACATTTTTTTATGACTCTTTTAAAAATAATTTACAGTAAGTTATTATTTACAAAATATAAAAATGTTCATAATTATATATAAAATAAACAAAATTATCATTCAACTGCTTACATCAACGGTTGTCTAAATGATGGCAACTTTTAAAGGAGGCCTTAGATAACTCCAGAAACGAAACGAAAAAAAGCAAAATATGACATAAACAAACATTTTTTTGCACTAAGAAAGAGGAAACATAAAAAAAAAATTATCTAAGATGTGTGTCTTTGTCTTTCGATTTAGTCTGTCCACCTGTACGTATATTTCTTTGTAATTTAAAGTTGCCAATTCGACCACACTACATTAATAATCATTTTAAACATTTAGTTTACAAATACACATTTATTCTTAATTAAATTAAAATACTTTATTTTGTCTTTTATTTAATTAATAGACAATTACTTTCACAAGCCGGTAACAACACAAAATTTAAGTGGTTTTAATCCACAATTTTGTTTTATGTATGAACAACAGATACAAAATTGTCCATGGTTGATTTTCTTATATATCTTCTAAGAGTTGAACTTTTGGTTTTATTTTCCTCTTCTCTACTACATCTTGACATGCTGCGACATCTACTTATATTTTTAAATCTGGTTGCCGTCCACACAATTAAGGTACTAAATTAGTAAAACATTAGTAAAATATTAGCAGAACATTAGTTCAAAACAGTTAACTGCTGAATAAGAACAACTAAAATTTTAGCTGAAACATAATTTTAGCAAAAAATTTGGTGAAATATAGTATACTTGATTTACAAGATCTTATACAAACTTTTTTACTAGCTAATTTTTTTGAGTGTACTCCATGAAAATATTATTTACAATTTTAGATTGAAATTCTTAATAGTTCGAAAATTACAGCTTATAGAACCCGAGATTTGTTGTACTTTTGCAAAAATTTTAATTATTAATTGTATTTTTTAAAAATTTAATAGTGTTTATAATTTTTAGAAAAAAATGTTTATTCTTCTTCTTAACCTCAACGTTTCTAAACATTTTTCTTAAAAGATTTTTTAAAAAAAAATTTCACCACCTTGATTTGGAAAAATAAAAGGCTGCTATTGTTCATAAAATTTTCTGCGAAGTTTTTTATTTCCTTGTAATATTTTAATAATAAAAAAATTGTGTTTGTGAAAATTGTACCAAAGTACGCGAAACGCACAGAAAATGTACCAAAAAATTAATTAAAAGTGAAATTTCACTGCAAAAAGTATAGAAATTAATAAACTAAAATATTATAGACTTAAAATATATATTTCAATTGCTTAATTCATATATTTATTTACTCCGTTGGATTGCATTTAAAAAAATAACCCGAAAATTTGGCACAAAAGGCCCAACGCCAATGGGCCATAAATTAACAATATGAGCTAACTTTTTGAAACCCTTTTGGAGTTTTTGTCTACTGATAGTCTATTTTCAACTCCCGTTAGTCTCATTCGATATAGGACCATAATTTGTTGCACAGTGTTATAAATATGTGCAACAGGGTTATAAGTTTTTTTCTGCAAAATGTTTACCTATAACCATGTGATGAGCAATGTTGTATTAATAATAAGAACCGGGTTTTCAGATCATTTTGAAACAAAAACCTTTCGCACAAAAGTGCATTTTCTCAAAACTTAGATTTATCACTCTTTTACCAATAAAGTTGCATTGGTGGACTAAAGTTGTTGAACTAAATTACCGTATCGCGAAAAAAACGATAAATTCTTTTTTTTTTATCAAAATCCGCGAAAAGCGTCAAAATTGAAAACGTTCTAATCTCGTTATAATCTTATTACTATGAAGTTCTAGTGAAATATTAATGTTTAGATTGATTTACGTCTAACTTCAAAAAGTTTTAAGAGGGAAGTTTTTTGAAAGCCGCTAATAAATAAAAATGCGTTTATTTTTATTTTTTTATGCATAGGTAAAATTTGATCATTTCACAAAAAATCAAAAGTTATAACCCTAATGTACAATAATAACATCAAGTTATATTTTAACAAACCGTTAACAATGAGACTGTCTAAAGTGTTATGCTAGTTAACATTGTAGGGGTAGTATATGCACACATTGTCAATAATTTTACACGTATTAGTGTCATGGATTTACACAGATTGTAAGAAAACAAAAACTAAACCAGCCATCCATCCCATTCAACCAACAATACAAGTTAACTGAGCAAAATGTCGACGACAATACCATAAAGGCAACAAAGTCATGTAAATGTTAACAACAAACATCAATATTAACATCGTCATAATTAATGCACAGTGGGGTCTAGAATGGAAATATTATGTACAATTTTTTGAATGTATTAGATTTTTTTTTAATAATATCTAAAAGAAGAATTAACCACATTTACTACAAATTAGATTTAGGGTTTTACAAAAAACCGACCATTTTGCGAATCCGGGTTTTCGGTTAATCGACTTTGAAAAAAAAACCGGTTAATTGCCTATGTGACATTATTTAATCAGAATTCCTCCAACTACAAATATGCAAAATGTTTTTTAAAATGTGAAAATTACACTTTATAACTTGGATTATTCTTCATACACTCAAATTAAAAGCTTCATCATATTAATGAAATGTTTCATAGCTTTTCATCCAATGTAACGTTTTATAGTATTTATGAAATATTCAATTTCACTAGAGTTGTGTCGTTCATGAACGAACTAGTTCAATTGAACGACTCGCTCAATTGAACGATTTGAATCGTTCACCAATATTTGATCTTTTCGTACAATCGTTCATTTTGTTATTTTTATTCATAGAACAATTGAATCTCAATTCAATCAAATTGCTTGCAAGAGCAATTATTTTTTTTTATAGCAAATAGTTATAATATTGTTCCAAATTAGGAAAAACAATTAAAGTTATAAAAATAAAATGTTTGTTATACAAAATAAATCAATTTTTGTTAGAAAAGTTTTAATTTTATAACACTTTTTGTATATGTACACTAAAATTTGTGAAAAATTCGTAAAACAAAAACTCAATCACAGGTCATAACAAAAAAGATCAATTGAACGCTTTGAACGAACTAGTTCACATACTGAATGAAATGATACAGACCGGAATCACCAAAATGAACGATTAATCCCAACTTTAAATTTCACCATATTTATGAAAAGCTTCACTATATATATGAAGGATATTTTGTATTAGAAGGGATTTCATAATTTTTGTGTGAAAAAAAGTTCACAGGAGTCATGATATGGTCATTATAATTCTTGTTGCTTATGAAATGAAAATGAAAATAATTCAAGTTCTAGGCCATACTCTATATTTCTTTATTAGGATATTGTCCTAACAAGTAATTTATAGAGTTTTTTCAAGTTTATTAATTGACCACTTTCAGGAATGTGTTGATATATCTATTTCGGGAGTTTTCTAGGTTCCCATCATCAGAACACGTTTGAAAAGAAGTGACAATCCCATGCAAAACATCAAACATGACTCAAACGACTTTTTAAGAATTTTTAATTTTAAGCGTAAATAACGAGGCTTTTGTTTCACTTATCCTGAAATTTTGCAAAAAGAATGTTATTTTAATTTTAACATAAGTCTATAAGCCGCTGTGCTCTGGCTTCAAAAAAGAAGTTATTGCCAAATTTAGTCAGTTTCATGAATATGAAAAAATGTTGAGAAATGTTCATATATGTAGATTTTTCCGTTTATTTTTACATATGCCTTAACACTACTTGGGCCCACAACGCACCCAATAGTAGACAGGACCCCGTAACCGATTGACCTAAACGACAAAAACAAAACGACGCGCTTATTTAGACTTTTGTATTAAAATAAGTTTTTCCAATAGTTGAAGCGTCTCCTGTGGAAATCTGATGGAACTAAATGTTTGGTGTTCAAAACAAATTTATATAAAAATTATTGCATATTTTAAGATCAACCAAACATATTTTATGAAAATTTAATATAATTAATAAATTTTTCATTAAACCAATGAATCCAACTTAATGTTAGACATTCATTAATAGTACGATGAAAAGTTCTATCATAAACATTTTTTTTAAAATCAATTTAAAACAATTCGAGTAAAAACTTACTAAGAAAATTTGCGAAAAAATTTTTCAGCGAAACATTTTTTTTATTTTTTAGACTCGCCATCCCACTGTGCAAAGGAGAATATGTGTACTATAGGATGCCCCTAAAAATTAAGATTTGTCGGTTTTCGTTCATTACACCCCCAGTTTTATTGCAAATGGCTCCAGAGGAAGAGATCGCTTTTTTTTCTTTTTTTTTTGGAAAACGTTAACCCTCGTCGCAAGACGGCCGAAAATTACGCATTTTGGAAAAAATCCCAAAAAATGTAATTTTAATCAAATTTACTTTTTGTTTCATTTATTCATTTAATATACTCAAAATTATTGAGATATATAATTCTGACTGCAGCGGATATTATTAACCCACTTCAGCCAGGAAACCAAAATGACCCTCGAATTTATTAAAACTGCAAAAACGCATTTTTAAAATTAATTTTAAAGATTTTTCAAAATGCCTAATTTATTGCCTAATTATGTCGATTGCAATTTTTTTAATATAATAGTTGTTATTAAAGAAAGAAAATAAATTGCAAAAATAATAATTCGAGTTTGTATTTGGAGCGACATTTTATGAAAATAGCTTATTTTGTCAAAAATTTAACAATTTGACTGCATTCATTGAAGTTTGCATAATTTTCTTAAAAATATCAGTTAAATTTATTAAGACTTTAATTATCTTTACTTTTATTTAAAAAATCTTTAACCCTTAGTGGCTTGGTACAAAAAGGAGCCATGCAATTTAATTTTAATTATGACTACGATATTGTGATGCTTTTTAAACTGATAAAAAATCTCTACTTGATAAAAATAGGTTATTTTATGTAACTTGTTCCTTATAGGCTTAATTTCTACACTTTTTGTCAAAAAAGACACACTAAGAAATATGCAAAATATTAACACCATTCATGCAGGTGTTTTTTCTGTTAATTAAAGTAAATTATCACAAATAAAATTATAATTTTTCTGTTAATATGGAAAAAATATTCATCATTATTTAAACTAGGTTTTATATATCCTTGTTGTCCCCAGGCCACTAAGTGTTAAATATCCCTATGGGGAATGGGACCGGTTCTGCGTGTGCCACAGGATCGGTACCTTCGTGCCAGATACCGGTCCTCTGCTAAACCCTACCCTATGTAAACAACTGGCAACTTTAACATTGGCTTGTCATAGGAGGAGGTCATTTGACCTGCTTTAAACAACATAGTGGCATGCCATAGAACTAACCAAAGATGGGCATACCACAAGACTGTCGCAAAAGAGCCATTTCGTATAAAATAAACGAAAACTAAACAGCTTCCAATGGGTAAAATTCTGGCCAACTGGATTTTTCTTGTTAATAAGCATTGTGGTTAAGTGGTATGTCCTCCCTTTACCAGTCACAGGATTGGTAATTTTAGGACAATTGACACTGCTTAACCCACTTCAGTATTAAATTATACCAGTTCTGTGATAAGTCCTTCTTTAACCAGTCACTTTTAGGACAATTGACTCCTCATTCCCCATAGGGATTTTTTTAAATAAAAGTGAAGATAATTAAAGCCTTAATAAATTAAAGTGATATTTCTCCGAAAATTATGCTAACTTTGATGAAAACATTATAATTTTGCTAAATTTTTGACAAAATAAGCAATTTTCATAAAAAGACCTGGAAAGGAGTCGCTCCAAATACAAGCTGAAACTTTAATTTTTTCAATTTATTTCTTTCCTTTAATAACAACTATTATATTATAAAAAAATAATATAAAAACAACTATTATATTATAAAAAAATGGTAATTGCCCTCTGTAAATTAGGTATTTTGAAAAATTTTGAATATTAATAAAAAAAAAGTTTTTGCAATTTAATTAGGTTAGGTCGAAAAGAGGATTCCGAGAAGGGAACTGCTTCCCTAATCCGACTCAAGTCCCTGAGGACTTACACTTAAGCCAGAATGTAGGCTTGTTGTGAGCTCTAAAAAATCGGTCCCATATTTCCTACCCCAGGAACTCTGTCGCACTGACATAATTCCTCAACTTCTTCCATCCTATGCCCCTAAGATCCCCCAATGTGGATATTGGGTTACTGGATAGTATTTCGATCCCGGCAAATGCCGGGCATTCACAGAGATAGTGTTCAAGGGTCTCCTTGTCCTCTCCACAGGCCCTACATACTCCCGATTCCGCTCTACCAATACGGTGGAGATGGGTGCTCAGTGTCGAGTGTCACGTGAGGATTTCCATCAAAAGACTCAGTTCCTTCCTACTAAGATTCAGAATTTCCCTCGTCCTGTCCCTGTCCGGGTTTCCCCAGAGAATCCCCGTGGTCCTGCAATTTAATTAACTTCATGGGTTATTTTGGATTCCTGGCTAAAGTGGGTTAATATTATCCGATGAAGTCAGAATTAAATATCAGAATAATTTTGTGTAAAATAAAAAGTAAATTTTTTTGAAATTGTGAATTTTGGAAACTTTTAATAATAATACAACTTTTTTGCAAAACGTGCCGCAAACGGGTTAACATTTAATAAAAAATAAATAAAAAATAGATTTATTCCATTTGGAAACATTTGTAATAAAGCTGGGGGTGTAATGACATATTAAGTTTTTAGGGACACCCTAATGTACAAGTTTTTCTTTCTGTTTGGAATTCATAATAAAAATTGTATTACTTTTTTTTTGCGTTGAACCAAGACTAAAACACTCGGCCAATATAAAACGAAATTCGCTAGTTTTTGATTGAATTGTTTTTTGATAGTTTTTTGCTGAAAATTAGTAAACTCGGTTAACAGGTTCAAAAGTTATGAGCTATAATATAACGAAATTCGTTCTCTTTAAGTACAATTGCAGCCAACAACTTAAAAATAGTAATTTCTTGAATTTTAAAATCTTTTAGAATCGCGAATTTTTCCTGCTAGATAGCTTTCGTAGAACCCACAGTTTATTAAATGTGAACAGCAGTATGACAATTCTCGGCAACTTTGTTTCATTTCTTTCAGCTAAAACAGCAACAGCAATGTATTCTCATCATTTTTATAATCACAATAACAATATTATGCTTAACAAACATAATGACAACGACAACGATTATAATGATAATAATAGCAAAAACACTATTAACACTATTACCAACAGCAACAACAGCACCGTTTTAAACGTTAGCTGCTAAACATAGACAACGTCAACAGCAATAACAGCAATAACATCTGTACTAGTAAAAAGTTATTTGTAGCAAATCGACAGCAGCAACAAGTTGGTTTTAGGAGTAAAAGAAAACAAAAATGAATTTGTGGTGTGTAGTAAATCGATTATATTTTTATATAAACCACCTACATTTTGTCGCCTCCTCCAGCTCCTCTTAAATTGTTATCAATTTGTGCATGTAGAGTGAAACAATTTTTTTTATTTTTTTAAATATTAATCAAAAGACCCTTTTAAATGCCAACAGAGCTTTTTTTATACATATTAAATTAAAAAAAAAAGGAACTTTGATATAGAAACTATAGGGAGAAACTTTGTTAATTTAATTCTGCCTGTTACTGGTGCGTGCATGTTTGTTTATTGTATAAGTAATAAGGTTAATGGCGGCTGCAACTGTGACCACCCACATACAACCAACAACAACAACAACATCTTTAACAGCAACACCAACAGCGACTGTAGCAACAAACTTAAAAACTACTCCATCAACTAACAACGGCAGTGTAAATGTCATAACCACTACCACAAGTGCTACTATAGACAACACCACTAACACTATAACAAATACCAGCAGTAAACGATCGGCAGGAGTTCGGTATTTGACACCAACAATAACGTCATTTGAAAGCTTAAAGGCGTCATCATTATTACCACCATTAGAAGCAATTTCCAGTTTAAATGCAAATAATTTTAATACAAAAATTATCAACGAGAAGATTGAATTTATACAAAATCAAAATCTTAATACACTAAAAGCTGCAAAAGGAGGAACATGTCAAACTTTTGCAATAACGGAAGATGGCTTTGATACGAAAACGATATATATCGATAATTTCACACAAACTGAAGAAGATGAATTAGAAGCATGTAAAGAAAGTGGTTTTCAATGTGATTGTTGGGAAAATCATGACATAGGACAATCATTAGAATATCCAAGCAACGATAACTTATCGATAATAGAGAAAGTTAAAAAAGTACAAAAGAAATTTAATAATGAAAAGGACAGTTGTGAAATTTCAACGATAAATAGTGTTAAAAGTGAAATAAATGTAAGTGAACAAGAAAAGTGTAGAGATACGGAATATAAAAAAGAAACTAATAATAAAAAGTTGTCGATAACACTGAATAACGAAAAAGTATGTAAAGAAAGTGAAAATGACACGATAACTATTGATAATCAAACACAATATTTACAACTTGAAAACTTATCAATAACTGCTAAAGCTGGTAAAGAATATACAAATGATTTAACAATATTTCCAAAAATAAATGAAAATATTAACAAAAGGTTAACAAATAAGAATCATACCATAAAAACGATAACAAGTTACAACATAAACAACAAGATAATAATAAGAATTTATTGACAACTAACAATAAAATTGACAAAAATGTAAAAGAAGAAAATTGTAAAATTGTAACTCAAAAAATTCACGAAAATCAGTGTAAAAAGTTATCGATAACAAGTAGAACTGAGAAACTAAAGTATACAAATTTCCAAAAAAATAAAGATAAACAAACAGAAATTCAAGAAAAAGTTAAATCTGGCAATCGAAATTTATCGATAACTAACGAAGTTGAAGTGAAAACTGAAACTAATTACCAAGAGTTGTCGATAACTAACGACATTCCTATTGAAAATCATATTTCACAAGTTTCAAACAAAATTTGCAAAAAGTTATCGATAACTAACAAAGTTGAAGTAAAAACTGAAATTAACAATCAAGAGTTATCGATAACAAACGATATTTTAGATAAAGATCAACAAATTGAAGACATTTCTAAAAACGATAACAAAAAGTTTGCAATAACCAATAAAGAAAACGCTGAAGTTAACACAAAAGAATTATCGATAACAAACGATATTTCGGTTACAAATCAAGACATTGAAGATATTTCAAAAAATTTTGGAAAAAACGTTGTCGATAACTAATGAAGATACAGTAAACACTAAAACTAATAACCAAGAGTTATCGATAGAGTACGACATTCCTGTTAAAAAAAATCAAGCCGAAGAAATTTCTAAGAGTATTATCAAAACGTTAACGATACCTAGTGAATATGAAAAAAATACTGAAATTAACAATCAAGAGCTAACGATAACAAACAAAATTTCTGATAAAAAACAGCAAATCAAAAAATTTCTAAAAACGATAACAAAACGTTGTCGATAACTAATGCAACTATAATAAATACTAACAATAATAATCAAGAGATATCGACAACAAACGATTTTTCTAAGAACGACATCAGAAAATTAACGATAACAAACAAAGTTGAAGAAAAACACTGAAATTAACAATTTAGAGTTATCGACAACAAACGATATTTCGGTTAAAGAAATTTCTAAAAACTATATCCAAAAGTTATCGATAATTAACGAAGTTGTAAAAATGCAAAAGTTATCAATAAAGAGTTATCGATAACTAACGATAAGCAAGTGCAAAATAAAAAAAATCCTGATAACGCAAACAACTTTAGCAAAAAGTTATCGATAACTAACGAAATTCAAGAAAGTGCTAATATTATTAATCAAGAGTTATCGACAACAAATATTTTAGTTGAAAATCATAATTTAAAAAAAAATTCTCAGGAAAATTTATCAATTACTAACGATATTCAAACTGATAAAAGTGAAAATCATTTAAAACCGAATAATGAAAAAATAAACGGGAAAACTAAGAATGATTTAAAAGGAAGTGAAACAAAAAAACCTGGTGATGTGCGTTTGTTGATACGGTTTAATAACAGCAGTGAAGGAATTTTAGAAACTTCGGAAATAACGGAAGCTATTAATCAATTTAAATCTAATGATTTATTTTTAGAAAGCACTGAAAATCTGGCAGCTTGTAAAAAGTCGAATAAAGCGATAACAAAGCGATAACTATTGACAAATTATGTGAAAATTCAACAAAATCTACTAAAAATTGTAAAATTTCTAAAAACAATTCAAGTAATATGGTAGTAAGTCAACAAAATAATTCATTTATCCATAAAAATACCGATAACTTAACAATTATTGAAAAAAAACTTAGAAACAATATTGCAAATATGGAAAATAAAAAGAAAAACATAAAAATACTGTAAAAAGTAATGAAATTATAACCCAAAATATAGCAACAGCTAACGATCATATTAATGAAAGTGTTAATTCACTAAAGACTCAAAATATGTTGTCGATAACAGTTAAAAAGTGATAGTGATGTTAAAAGTGCAATAAAACCTACTAACCTATTATTAATGTCAGCCAATAAAAGTGATAGTAATGAGACTACCAATACAATAGATAAACAAATTTTACAATCAACCCTTGATTTTGATGAAGAATTTTGGTCATGTACACAAAATGAAAACGATAATCCAGCATTAACAGCCGAAAGTAGAGACAATCGTAACAAAATTATAGCAATTCATAATGGTTTATCTAATGATCATGATAATGCTAAAAAACTTTGTGATTATTCTAAAAATGAAGACGATAACGTATCGGTAACTTTGAAAATTTATTCTAAAACTAGTGAAAAACATAAACAAAATAAAACCGATAAATTATCGAAAACTGGAGACAATTCTAAAAATAATTTACTAACTACTAAAAGGGAATTACAAACACAAATTAATTTAAATAATGAGGAAATCGCTAACGATAACTTAATGCTAGAGATGGATAACTGTAACAATAAATGTGAGTGTTTGGATAGTACAACAACGAATGAATTGGAAAATATTAAACTAGATCCTACGGCCGATTCAAATAGTTCAAACAATTGTTTATGTTTTTGCTCTGAAGGTGCCCATAGTGTGTTATCGATTGTGGAAAATGGTTTTGTTCTCCATAATGCTAATGATGACGGCAATGGTGAGGATAATGAAATTGATGAAAATGATTTACCCAATTATTCACAAAGCTGCGTTTATGAAGAACGTATTATTGATTTTGAAAATTTTCGTATAATCGAACAAGTTATCGATAACAATTGTGAAGGTAAACATACGGCTACCAATAATGTTAAATGTAGTATGACTAAAGTGTACAAGAATGCAAAAAAGCAAAATGAAGATGAAATTTTACAAAACGATAACAAAGTTATCGATAACTGTAAAGGAATTGAAGGAAATAATAAGGAACTTGATATTGCAGTTAAAACAGTACAGAAGTCGTTTGTAAAAGATAACGATAACCAAGTTATCGATGTTGTTGTTAAGGAAAACTGTCAAAAAATTTATGAGAATCCTTCTCTTAACTTTTCCTGTTCCGAATTGGTGGCTTTTATTGGTGAAAGTTTTCAAGTTCTCGATAATGCTCAAGCCTTATATAAAAACGATAACAAATCAGAGAAAGATGACTTAAAAAAACCTCTATTAAGAACATCCTCAATAACACAATTTAAAAATAAAGAATCTTCGTCGGTAGGTAATTCACCATTTAAACGTTGTAAACGTGCGACAAATTACGCGAGTGTAAGTGCTAATTCAAATCGTTGCGTGGACGATAATAATAATACGCGTCGTTATGCCGGTATAACAGCTGCAGAAAGATTAATGCAAAGTTTAAATTGTGATGTGGCCCGCGAATCACGTAAAGAGAAACGTGATGTGAAACCAAAAGCTACCAAACAACAGCAATAACAACACTAAAGCTGTTACACCCACAAAGACATTATTGAAAGCTTTAAAATCAAAGCTAACACCCTTGGCTCCACCATTTCAGCCAGCTGCGGTAAAAGCTCAAATAGCAGGTACTTTAACAAATTCTTCTGGGCAGGCTGCTGCTTTAGTGAACTATGAACAAAATACCCTTTACTATCATGATCAACAGCAGCAGCCACAGCAGCAAATAATAATGCCTACTAATTCATCAACAAACAACATGTTGCATGCATTAAATTTCCCACCAGCAACGCCACAACAGCAACAGGTATCAATTTCACACCAACAACAACAACAGCAACAACTATTTGTACCCCATCATCATCTGATACAACAACAACAACAGTCGTTACAATCTCTTCATCATGTTCAACAGCATCATCAACAACATTGTGCTCAAAATATTTTGGCAATGTCAACAGCCGCCTCTATGGGTCAGGGTATGCCTCATATACACCTGCCAGCTACAACAAATAATGGTAATTTATCAACGGCAACAGCTGTTATTAATATAGGTTCTACTACCTCCCCCTCGGGGCAACAACAACATTTATTGCCGATACATTTATTAACTGCGGTTGGTGGTGTTTCTTCATGGCCCTTAATAGACAACACCTCCACTAGCCATAATACAACAACACCTACTATATATATGGATATCAATGGAGAAATACGTTCAATATGTCCTGCTCATGGGCCACCAACACCACAGCCATCTCTAGCAACTGCTGTAACTGTTAGACAATCCATGGCGCCTATAACAAATCAAACAGCAGTGTCTGCAGCAAATTCCACACAACATTCTAACCCTTCATTGGGAATACTGCAACAAAATACAGTTTGTTTTAAATCCTTCTCAATATCCTTTAACTGCAACAGCTCAATATCATCCTCAACAGCAGCAACAACAGCAACAATTACAAACTCATCTTCATCATCAGCAGCCCCAGCAACAGCAACATCATAATCTTTACCATTCTCAACACCAGCCTACTTTGGCAAATTCTCAAAATTCTCCTCTACGCATAAAATCAAATTCTAATGTTAGTGCAGCATCAACAAATAATGCCGGCTCTTCAATTTCTTCAGCAGCAGCAGCAACACCATCATCCTCTTCAGCTGTAGCCGCACCACCTCGTGTTGTATTACAATGGATGCTGGTGTTTCGTTGCCTCTACAAATAGCTGGCAAACGCAAACTATTCCGAGGTGAGTGTACTTTTTATTACAATTCATTTATACTAATACACTCAAAATAATAAAAGTGTTGACTTAGCATAAAAATGTATTAAATTTAACAACAAATATTTCGCTTTATCAGTTTTAACAAAATTATTATTAAATTCAACGAATGTAATTTTAAGAACAAAATTAGTAAAATTAAAGTTTTACAAAATTACAAAATTAGTAAAATTAAAGTTTTTAAAGATCGCTGAAAATTTAACAAAATTCTTGTATTGTACGTTATTTTGAATAACACGGACATCCTCCCAATCAAAAAAAAATTGCCTAGGCCTTAAAAACACTGATATCCAGATTTAAAATCTGCCCGTTCAAAAGAAAGTTACATATCAAATACAAAATCAGATCTCCGTCTATCCAGTAATACCCGATTAGATCCCTCAAATATATTACCGGATTAAGTTAGATCAAAATTGATCTCAAAATGGGGGTATAAAAAATTATCTAATTTAAGATCGTTATGGATCGCAAAATATCCCGTGAGATTAATTTAGATCTACTTGGATATAATTAGATCGAACAAGATAAGAAATGTTTGGTGGATAGTATGAGATATTTTGAGATTAAATTGGATTTAAGTATATCCCATGACATTTATTAGTTTAAATAAAAATATAAAAAAAATTTAATGAAAACGAATTTAGACGTTTGGGCATATATAAGTATATATGGGGTTATATATTGAAATACATAATTTTATTTTATACACATGGACAATGTTAATGATGTTGTACCATACATAATCATATCTTAATCATTCTCAATAATTGTTAATCTTAATGTCATTTATAATTATATCTTTAATTGCATTATTCATATAACACCATATATAAGCAAATCTTATACAACATAGAAAAATATTTTTTATAAGACAGCATATATTATAATATCTTAAATTGTATAACTTTATGTTACCATATATGATTACATATTGTGTTATATGACCATATACAAGGTGGGCTAACTAAGATTGACTGATTAGAAATGCTTATAACCTTTTTAATTTTACGGATTTTTTTATTATTTTTTTTTAAATGTATATAAATTTTTTTTTAGCTAAGCACGAAAACTCACATCCATTAAATGGCGTAAACCCGTCCCTTCAAAAAACCCCAAAAAACATATGGTGCCGTCAAATCTGGGGAACGAGGTGGCCACGCAAAATCATAATTTATTGAAATTATTCGGTCATCAAAAAGTTCTCGCAGAATCGACATTGTGTCTCTCGCGGTATGAGCTGTGGCTCCATATGTCAGACTTATTGAGAACTACCGGGAGAAAACAATTTTCCAACATTATCCGATATACCGTCTCGGAGACGGTTTCTGGTTCCCCAGCTTCATTTTCGAAAAATGTGGACCGATAACTCCATCATCCATAATTCCACACCAAACCGTGCATCTGAGAGGGTGTACTTGTCGCTGATATACTGCTGTAGGATTTAGGTATTCAAATGTTATCATGTTTACACTGGGTGTTTTTGCAGTATTAAATGTTGACGGAATTTTCTTTGTGTTGTACCAATTGATCGTCTTGCATTGAGTAACTTCAATCACTGGTACGGAACTGAAGATCTACTTCAAAAGTTGTTTACTTATTTTTCGCGTATTTAGCTCTTTAATATGCATCGATTGAGTGGTATTCCTTCATCAAATTCGGAAAAGTTTCATATTCGGGACAACCTAACAACCTAAACACATAATTTTTTTATTTTTCTTGTAAATTTTTAAATTAAATAAATAAATTAAAAATATTATTCGGGACACCCTAATGCTTACGAACAACAGTTTTGAAGAAGTGTTTATTTTCAAAATACATAGGTTATTTAAATAGGAGGTGTATTGAAACACCAATGGAGCACACATTATGTCCGTTTTGCTCTATTTCGAGATATGAGCTATTCTGTAGAATTATAAAATAAAAATCCGAGAGTTCGATTGTTATAAATCAGGACCGTCAAAATAACAGCATCTTCAAAATAACAGCATCTTCCAGATAATAACTGGCACATGAAAAAATTTTTTTCAACAATAAATTGAGTTAAAATTAACAAATAAATTCTCGAAAATTAATTATAAATAATTTTTAAAATAACCTCTTACACCAAGTTAAAACACTGATTACACTGTGCAACAAGAAGCTGTATCCTTAACGAAACCAACTGGAAATACAAGTAGACTCTCTGTAGACTAAAACCCACAAAGGGTTTTAAAATCTTAGCTCGAACTATAATTTTATAGCCCTTTAAAGTTTAGCTATTTTTTGGGAGCTTTTTCTATTATGTGTGGAAACTAAAAATTTAAAAGATTATGTAATGCAAATAAAAATATGTGGCTAGATATATATGATCATATACAAGCTCATATATGATCCCATTTCTTTTTAAAAAGTTAATTTTATTGAAATACATTAAAAAATATCGAAAAATTGGAATGACAAAACCCCGACTTCAAATGACCAACAAAATTAAATCTGAGCTAAGTTTTCAAAATTTTTTGTAGGTTTTGCTCTACTGAGAGTCTATTTCCATTTCCCGTTGGTTTCAATCAGGATACAATCAGTGACCCCAAACGATCATTGACCCCAAACACACACAATCAGTGTTTCAACAAAAATTTTGTTTAAAATATATCAAATTGATTTGAAATTAGTTTAACAGATTTTTACTGACATATTACTTTAAGTGTATTTACAACTTTATTTATTTTTTCGTGAATAGTTTTTATGTGAATGCATAAAGTTGATAATTTTGTTTGTAATATTTTATCGAAGCCCATGTCACTCAGATTTCAGAATGATGTCATAACTCCAAAAATATATAGAAACTACAACCAATTAGGTTTTGTTAAAATTCTTAGTCGTAAATGGTGTAAATTCAATTAAACTTTTGTTTAGTTTTAAGCTCACTTTCAATTAAAGGTTTCATTATATCTATTAAATGTTTAATTGAAAATGAATTTGGTGCACTCAAGAGTTCTAGTTTGTCGTGACCTACAATGACAACACCCACAAAAAAACGCTCAACATGTATTGCAATGTTTAATATATGACGGGGAGGGCGGAAAGTGTTCAAATTTGAGGTCGCACCGTAGAAATATGGAAATAGCTAAAATGCTGAGAAATACAAAGTTTTGGGCCAATCAAATGATATTTTGTAGAGGTTGCTCAAAGCGACTGTAATCTTGAAAACACAATCACATTTTTAATTTTGTTGGAACTTAGAGGTTGGATGAACCTTGCCCAATTCGCACTTTAAATAAATTCTGTGATTTGTTACTTATTTAACTAAAATGCCCAAAATCAAAACAATCGGCCGTGCAATAGTAAAGTAATAAATCAAAACATCTTTAAAAGTAGTTTTTTATTTAAATCAAAGGACTGAATTTTTTGCGGTTATTGAAGAAGGGCATTATGGCGGAAACGCTATATTTGAAAAAATTGCAGACACATTTCCAAGTTTTTTTCCAATTTTTTTTTGTGGGAGACGTGGTAGCTGAATCATGTATAAATTATAATGATTATATAACGTGTTAAAGTAATAGAACTAAAATTTTTGAGAAAATTTCACCAAATGTGTGAAATGTTTCTCTTAGGAGGTGTTTTCTACTAACATATGACTTGAAGTGTACTTTCAACGTTATTTATTTCTTCGTGAATAGTTTTTATGTTATTAGATAAAGCTTATATTTTTTTTTTTTGTAAAATTATATCAAATCTTATGAAATTCCGATTTCAGAATTATAACTCCCAAAATATTTGGAGATTTTTCAAAGGCATGATTCCAAATTTTAAGCTTAAATAAATTTTTATTTACAAAAGTTTTCTTAAAACAAAAACATCCGTTTTAGTACATGTTTATCAAAAAGTGGGATTTCGTAAGAAAAAGTTTTCCAAATATAAACTTTTTTGACTGACTTTTTGGAGAAAAAACTAAAAATGGGTTTCAATTAAAAAATTAATTGAATCAATTAATATTTTATGGTTTTGCACCTAATAAGGCACATATATATATATATATATAAATTCCTGGGATTCCTAGTTGGAACATAGGGCCAGTACAAAAGCTTTCCATTGACTTCTATCTTCGGCTAGTCTTTTTGCTTCTCACCATGAAGTTCTGGCTGAAAGCAGTTCATTTTCTATTTGGCTCCTCCATGTATTTGCGGGCCTTCCTCTACGCCGGCTGCCCTGGGGATGGTAATCAAGAGCTTTTCTTGTGACGTCGTCATGGCTTTTTCTAAAGGTATGACCCAGCCAGTTAAACTTTTTCAAGCGGATATCTAACATGATTTGGTTTTGTTGGGTTTTTCGCCATAGATCATTATTTGAAATTGTTGTGGGCCAAAAAACACGTAAAATTCTTCGCAAACAAGGGTTAACAAAAACCTGGAGTGCATTTGAGTCTTCACTTGTTATGTTCCATGTTTCACATCCATATAGTAAAACTGATTTTACATTCGAATTAAAAAGTTTTATTTTCGTGCGAAGAGTTATACGATTGGACTTCCACACTTTAATTAGTGAGCCAAATGATTGATTTGCTTTTGACAATGCGGTAAGCTATATCTTCTTTGCTACCACCGGATGTAGTTATTATACTACCGAGATAGCAAAACTTGTCTACATCTAGTAGTGGGTGATCTAAAATTTTTAGAGGCTCGGTGTTGTTGGTGTTAATGCGCAATGTTTTTGTCTTAGATATGTTTACCTTAAGGGAAGCTCTGGATGCATTTTCAACAAGTATATTTAGTTTGGTTTGCAAGTTATTGAAGTTATGTGACAGAAGACATATGTCGTCGGCATAATCTAAATCATCTAATCTGCCCTGCAGCCCAAAAGCTATACCACGATCACCTTTCATCGATTGTTCCATTACAATATCAAGAACGATGTTAAAAAGAAGTGGGGAGAGCACGCATCCTTGCCGTACTCCTCTTTCAACTGGAAATTTATTGCTTATAAGTCCATCATGTAATACACGACAGGATGCGTTATCGTGTCAAATGCCCTTTCAAAATCTATAAAAAGCAAATATAATGCAGACCTCCACTCGACTGATTCTTCTACTATTATACGAAGACTGCTGATATGGGCTATACAAGATTTACCTCTCCTGAAACCAGATTGAGATTTACCTCTCCTGAAACAGATAATATCAATTAAAACTTTAATTAAAAACTAAAACTAAAAGAAAAAAGCTAAAAATAACTACCTACAAAAAAAAATGATCCTCACAAAAAAAAAAAAAGTGTGTGCAAGATACGTTTATATGTGTTTTTGGTAATGCTGTATCTGTTTGTGTGGCTGTGTGTGTTCTTGATTTGTTTGTAAACTTCAAATGCATTTGGTATTTTAAACTGAAAATTTTCTTATTAAACCTACAGTTTATGGAAAAATTATTTGAGAATTAGGTTTAAAATAATATATGTATTTATATATTTAAAAAGCCAATTAAAATATTAATTGATTCAATTAATTATTTTGTTTAGAAACATATTTAATTCAAATTAAATCTTTAATAAGATATTTTTGGCTGATATTTTTTTCTGTATATTCACATATCATACTAAAAGTTGGAATCTGGGTTCATCTCGGAAAGCTTTGATTCCATAATAAATTCATAAAATTGTTTTGTTGTTTTCACCTCTTCCTAGTGGCTCTTCCTACTGCACTACCATTTATTTAGTGATAAAATTTGCTTAAACCGTAAAACTGAAGAAAAATAAGAAAAACCGCTAAATATCGAGTTTAATAAGTTTTAATAATACAGTTTTCTGAATCAAATATATACCTCACATAAGAATACAAGGGTTGTCTTTACATTTTAACAGAAAGGAGTAGGATTGATTGCATTTTAAGAACATTATATGTAAAAAACACCATTTAAATGTGGCAAATTTTAAAGTAATTTTGTGGAAAAACTGTACCATAGATTGAAAACTAAAGTACGCCATTGTCATTAGCCTGCCTGATATATATAGAAATGGTATTCATAACTTTATTCATTTTTAAAAGTTATAATTTTGTCCTCCTTTGTAATCAAAATTTAAATAAATTTTAACTTAAATAAAACTTTCGGTCGATTTTACTTAATTTTATAGAGTTTTTTAATTTAAGTCCAAAAAATTCTCAAAATGTATTTGGAGTCTCCAGATGGGTTCTCTACGATCTTAATAAAATTTGGATATGCAATAAAGAAAGAAAAAATAAGGGCCATGTATTTTTTTTTTTAGCGGCACAATCTCATGTTTAATTGTTAAAAGGTGGGCCAAAGTAGATACATTTTTGTATGGAAACTTGTCCTAAACTAATCAAATTTAGATTTTTTTAACGCAGTTTTGATGCTTACTCGTGAAAACAAAAATTGGCATACCAATATTGCCTATGTAGTGTGTTTAGGGTTGCCATTTATTTAAAATATAGCCAAACATAAAAGCCAAACGACTGCGAATGTCGGTTTTTTTATTTTTTACTGAGTTCATTTTTACTTTAATTGTGGTTCATTTTTTTAACATTAAAAGCCGAATGACAATGTTAGTTGAATTTATTGAAATGTAAATCGTCCTTTCTCTAAGTGAAATTTCATTTGTATTAAACTACATTTGCAGTGGGGTTTACCTACATAGTATTCTAAGTGTATCACTTAAAACACACTTTTTTTTGAATAACCAAAATGAAAGTTTTCAGACATATTTCATATACCAGTGAAGGCGTCCCAAAAAGTTCTTTCCTTTGGTGCTCCCGTTTCTTTAAAATTTCTCTGAAACAATTTGAAGTTAGCCAAAAAAAAAAACGAAAACTGGGTTCAGTTGTGAACCCATTTTTTAAACCCCTTAATATGAGATTTGGCAGCTAGAAAAAAATACGTGTCCCAAAAACCAGATGAAGGACCACATTAGTGAACAAGCCCTTATGATTTTAATGTTTTTACTTGTTGTACGGAAAGATCACAACTCCACATCTTGTATTCTTTATTGCTAAACCAACAAAAAAAATTCTTCATTTTCAATTCGATTTGTACGCAATTTATTTTTTTTTTTTTCATGCAGATTTTTACATTTGTTCTCTTATTACAAACTACAATTGTGGATGTTGTAAATTCCGGCGTCCATGCATATGCCGCCATCTTGACCATATCCTGCTGCGTATGCAGATGTCGTTTTTTTTTCTTCTCGTTAGCCCAGCAACATTTCTTTTATTTGCTGTATATTTCACAGTAATACATAGTAATAGTCTTTTGTGGTTGATTTCTAGTTAAATTTTATGGCAGTTGGTATATAGTACGTATGTATACAATACCATATCATTCATAAACCATATGTAGTAGGGTGGTAAATATGTTTGGAAATTAGAATTTTTCAAGGTAAACTTAATTTATAAAATTTGTAACTCAATATGGAAAGCCAAACGTTAGTTAATATTTTAAAATTATGAATTAAAGCCTGGTGGCTTTCAGACTTAAGGCTCCATTAGTCTTGCCGTTCCGTGACGTTTCTGTAACGTGCCGTTCCGGATGGCTGTTTTGTGTAGTTAGTCTGTTCCGTAGCAACATAGCAGCTTTGTCTAAACGACTATAATAATTGTTTGAGTAGTTGTAAATGTCTTTGTAATATTATTATCATAATGTGTCACAAAACCTTTTTTTATGTTATTTTCTACAATTTAGCTTATAAAACTAAAAAAAATGTTTTTGTGTTGGTTGTTTAGTTTTTTTTTATGTGAGAGCAATCAGCTGTTTTTTGCTGTCACTTAACGTAGTAGAAAAAATTCTGTTTTTAACAGGTTCGTCCGGCACGCAACGTCACAGTTCAGACAAACTAACCACACACACTCATTTTCATACATCAAAAACAAATCAGTTGATTCGTCACGAAACGTAACGTACAAACTAATTTTGCCTTTACATTTCACAATCATTCACTTTTGAAATTTTTCTATATCATTAATAATTTCAGACCTACGCACACAATTGTGAGTTTAAACGCTTTCTTGGAATATTTGTAAAATTTGTAATGCCAAACATAGAGATTAGTAACTGCATTTGGGTATTTAATTACAGGTCAATTACACAATTATACCCAATTACATGTAATTCGACAAAATAATTGGCCTGTAATTAAATATACAACTATTGGTATTATGTCCCATGTCTGGTATTGACAAAATTAAAAATTTTGCAAGCAAGCGTTTAAGTCCACAAGTGTGAACATAGGACTGAAATTATTAATGATATAGAAACATTTTGCAAGTGAATGATTTTGAAATATAATTGGCTTTAATCCATAAAATAGGATCATCTTGTCATGTAATAAATGGAAATACGATTTGATCATAGTATGATCCATATGGTAATAAATATAATGTGATTCTCTACAAGCGTATTTTTTTCAGTGTGAATTCGATTAACTTTTGTCCAATTATCCGATTCTTTTGCGGCCAAGTACACATTTGCACATACAATACTAAATTCCTACAAGTTCTGGTTGTAATCTCTTCGATATTTGTCTTATATTTAATATCGCCATATAAGTTCCAACCTCTTGCATATATGTGTGCAAATATGTAATTTTCCCTTATATGTTTTTGGTGCCTTAAAGTCCATTAAATAAGTTTTCATTGTAGTTTTTCTGTTCGTATTTTTTTTTTTTTTTTTTTTTTTTGAGCGAATGGCATAAAGTAAATTGTACTTAACTTGAATAGAAAAACGAATTATGAGTTAATATTTACTTAGAGAAGATATATGGAATTGTTCACTCATATGTGTCAAAGATTTATAGAATTTAAAATGTTTCACTGTTTTATAGTCTTTACCATTACATACATACATATTTACGAGGTTATCTTTAAATGTTTCCATATTTTTTTTTTGGTAATTTCTTAACTTTTATTGATTTTTTTAAAGTTTTTGGGAGATTTTGAAATATAAAATTTGTCGAGTGGAAAAATCATAATATTTTTAATGTCTTTTACTTTTGGGAAAATGTTATTTTATATATTTTCCTTATTATATTTGAATGGCAGAATGTCCTTTTTTCATTCGAAAATTATAAGATGTGCTAAGTCTGTAAAGACGTTTCCCTTTAGAAAACTCTTATATCGTCTTCCTTCTTCTGATTCTGAGAATTAGTTTTCAATAAAAATTTAAGTCATTTTAAAATAAGTTTTTGAGTTTTAAAATGTTTAACGGAGGACAACATATAATTTTGAGATATTAGAACAATGAAAATGAAAATTATTCAAGTTCGAGGCCATACATAGAGTATGGCCTCGACCTTAATAATAGGACATTGTCCTAACAAATAATCTATAGAGTTTTTGTTTTCAAATTTATTAATTGACCACTTTCAGGAATGTGTTGATAGATTTATTTCGGGAATTTTCTAGGAACTCGTTTTGAAAGAAGTGACAATCCCATGCAAAACATCAAACATAATATATGAGCTCGAAGTAACATTTTGTTTTTTTCTCCTTTTTATTTTTACACTTGTTTTGTTAAAAACAAAATGTAAAGGGGGAGTAAAGAAGACCGTATTTTCTCTTTTATACAAGTTTGATATAATATATATTAAAATTAAAAATTATGTTTTTTCGACCTTTAATTGTGCAATGAAAATGAAAATTATTCAAGTTCGAGGCCAAAGTCTATATTTCTTTATTAGAATATTGTCTTAACAAATAATCTATCGAGTTTTTGTTTTCAAATTTATTAATTGACCACTTTCAGGAATGTGGTGATAGATCTATTTCGGGAATTTTCTAAGTTGCCATCATCAGAACACGTTTTGAAAGAAGTGACAATCCCATGCAAAACATCAAACATTCATATAAACTTGTTTTCTCACTAAATGAGAACTAATATATGAGCTCAAAGTTAAAGATTATCACCATTGATCTAAAATAAATTGAAAACTTGTTTGTTATGTGCACCTGTACCTCTGGTAGATATATAATACACGCTTTTTGTTTTTTTCTCCTTTTTATTTTTACACTTGTTTTGTTTAAAAGCAAGATGTAAAGGGGGAGTAAAGAAGACTGTGCTTTGTCTTTTATACAAGTTTAATATAATTGCTATTTAAAATAAAAATTATGTTTTTTTCGACATTTAATTGTGCAAAAAAAATTAATTTTCAATGGTACGAAATTTCGGCAAGTAATATTCTAATAAAAAAAATCAAAATCAAATTAGATTTCTACACCCATAAAACAGTCTCAGTTGGAGCCACCGAATTTGTTGCCAATGGAATTCTGGCGGTTACGACAACTAATGTAATGTTAAATTATATTTTTAGTGGTGAAAGCTAATATTCAGTTGCCTAACCCAATATTAGATACCAAATAAATATTATTACGTCCACAAAATTTTCTTGAAATTAAAAAACTTTTTTTGTTTTTCAAGTATTGAACCATGGTACTCAGATTAATAGTCTCTGTCCTACTGATGGCACCAAAACATTTAATTTGAATTGGCTTATTTGCTATTTTAACATTTTAGAATTTTATTTTTATTAAAAAAAACTTTTTGCGTTTGTCTTTTCTGGGATTTAAACTCGGAAACTCGGATTAATTGGCTGGCGCTCTACCCATTACATCACAAACACTTATAAATGTTAAGTGATAAATTTGAATTTAAATATTTTATTAGAAAAAACAAACATAGTCTAAAATTCGTTTACCAATACCAATCATTAGTTGCTTCTATAAACAATACAATCCACAATTCGGTTGGTTCTACTGAAGCTCTAATTTAATGGCATATTTCATTGTGAAAACCGTATTTACAGTTACCACTTTTAATGCCGATAATTTTTTACTTTCTTGCATTAGCACCAAATAAATGGTTGCCTTCTACGGTACACAATTACTAACCGAATTTTATTTGAAAATTTGATTTGAAATGCCAGGATGGTTTTTTTATTTCTTTTTCCCTCTTTTTAAATACCAGTACAGTAATTTGGCCGTTTTATTGGTAGTTCCAAATAAAATAACGTCCCATTAAATAAATTTTAATGGTTTTAACCGAATTCTAACCGATTTTTTTTTTCTGGGTGTAAACATATATAATTTAATATAGAATTTTAAACTTAAAAGCCATTTTTTTGCAAATAATTTTTATTCGTATTTTGTTCATGTATTAAAAGATTATAATACGTACTCATTCCATTCTCAATCTCCAGTTGAAATTGAATCAAATACTTAAAATAATTCATAAAATTGAGTTAGTAATCTATCATCAACTATCGCAAAAGCATCGCATAGATACAAAACATTGAAATCAGTTATAAACACACACATACACACGCAAAAACATACACACACACATGAATAGGATAGAAAAATATAACGCACATATAATTTTCACAAACGATAATTTCATATGTGTTGAAATAAGAATGACTCACACATAGAAACAAGTAAAGATGGTTAAAAAAAATTGAATCTACTTTTAGTTTTTCTTAAAATATCATAAATTTGCTACACAAATAGAAAGAAATTAGTAAAAGACGTCAATATGACGTTTCAGGAAAGGCTGCTAAAATTAGCAGATTTCTTTTTGCTATTACACTGATAGAATTTTCCTGTATAGTATTAATGAAACGATTTCATTAAAATCGATTCATTGGTTTAATGAAAAATTTCATAAACTGAATGAAAATTTATTAATATTGGTATTTTTTTCATTAACATTTTTTATGATTTTTTCATAATTTCATAAAAAAAATTCATTAAATAAATGAAAAATTT
>CM037854.1:77785796-77808370 GCA_021234595.1 Delia radicum | reverse complement strand
AATATGCTTATAAATGGTGCCATCTGAATAATGCAATTGAAGATATAATTATAAATGACATTAAGATTAACAATTAAGTTTGAGATATGATTATATATGGTCCAACATCATTAGTATTTTCCATGCGTATAAAACATAATTATATATATTTCAGTATACAAACCCATATATAATTATATATGTCCAAATTATTTTCATAAAATTTGTTAACATTTTTATTTCAACTAATATATGCCATGAAATATACATAAATCCAATTAAATCTCAAAATATATCATTCTTTTTCGATCTTTTAGATCCAAGCAGATCTAATTCATCCCACGGGATATTTTGGGATCCATCTTAAATTAGATATTATTGGATCCCCCAATTTTGAGATCAATTTTGATTTAACTTAATCCTGTAATATATTTAAGGGATCTAATCTAATAATTACTGGATAGATGGAGATCTGATTTTGTATTTGATATATAACTTTTTTTTTGATCGGGCGGATTTTAAATCTGGATATCAGCGTTTTTAAGGCCCAGGCAATTTTTTTTTTTTTGTCCGTGTTATTCAAAATAACGTACAATATAAGAATTTTGTTAAATTTCAGCGATCTTTAAAATTTTAAGAACAAATTTTGTACACTAATAGAAGCCAATTTTTGTACACTAAATGAAGCTCTATCATTACCACAATTTTGTTTTGAAAATGGACTTATACCACTTTCAAAATCAATGGTTCAAATAGGAACTATGTCCGGGGAATGTTCTTTTTATTTTAACAACCGAATAAATTTAAACAAAATTTGTAAACTTTAGTTTTAACTAATTTTGTTCTTAAAATAATATTCGTTGAATTTAACAATAATTTTGTTAAAACTGATAAAAGCGGAATATTTGTTGTTAATTTAATAAATTTTTATGTTAAGTCAACGCTTTTATTATTTTGAGTGTAGTAGTATAAATGAATTGTAATAAAAAGTACACTCACCTCGGAATAGTTTGCGTTGCAGCTATTTGTAGAGGCAACGAAACACCAGCATCCAATTGTAATACAACACGAGGTGGTGCGGCTACAGCTGAAGAGGATGATGGTGTTGCTGATGCTACTGCTGCTGCTGAAGAAATTGAAGAGCCGGCATTATTTGTTGATGCTGCACTAACATTAGAATTTTGATTTTATGCGTAGAGGAGAATTTTGAGAATTTGCCAAAGTAGGCTGGTGTTGAGAATGGTAAAGATTATGATGTTGCTGTTGCTGCTGATGATGAACATGAGTTTGTAATTGTTGCTGTTGTTGTTGTTGCTGCTGTTGAGGATGATATTGAGCTGTTGCAGTTAAAGGATATTGAGAAGGATTTAAACAAACTGTATTTTGTTGCAGTATTCCCAATGAAGGGTTAGAATGTTGTGTGGAATTTGCTGCAGACACTGCTGTTTGATTTGTTATAGGCGCCATGGATTGTCTAACAGTTACAGCAGTTGCTAGAGATGGCTGTGGTGTTGGTGGCCCATGAGCAGGACATATTGAACGTATTTCTCCATTGATATCCATATATATAGTAGGTGTTGTTGTATTATGGCTAGTGGAGGTGTTGTCTATTAAGGGCCATGAAGAAACACCACCAACCGCAGTTAATAAATGTATCGGCAATAAATGTTGTTGTTGCCCCGTGGGGGAGGTAGTAGAACCTATATTAATAACAGCTGTTGCCGTTGATAAATTACCATTATTTGTTGTAGCTGGCAGGTGTATATGAGGCATACCCTGACCCATAGAGGCGGCTGTTGACATTGCCAAAATATTTTGAGCACAATGTTGTTGATGATGCTGTTGAACATGATGAAGAGATTGTAACGACTGTGTGTTGTTGTTGTATCAGATGATGATGGGGTACAAACTAGTTGTTGCTGTTGTTGTTGTTGGTGTGAAATTGATACCTGTTGCTGTTGTGGCGTTGCTGGTGGGAAATTTAATGCATGCAACATGTTGTTTGTTGATGAATTAGTAGGCATTATTAATTGCTGCTGTGGCTGCTGCTGTTGATCATGATAGTAAAGGGTATTTTTGTTCATAATTCACTAAAGCAGCAGCCTGCCCAGAAGAAATTGTTGAAGTACCTGCTATTTGAGCTTTTACCCGCAGCTGGCTGAAATGGTGGGGCCAAGGGTGTTAGTTTGATTTTAAAGCTTTCAATAATGTCTTTGTGGGTTGTAAACAGCTTTAGTGTTGTTATGCTGTTGTTTGGTAGCTTTTGGTTTCACATCACGTTTCTCTTTACGTGATTCGCGGGCCACATCACAATTTAAACTTTGCATTAATCTTTCCGCAGCTGTTATACCGGCATAACGACGCGTATTATTATTATCGTCCACGCAACGATTTGAATTAGCACTTACACTCGCGTAATTTGTCGCACGTTTACAACGTTTAAATGGTGAATTACCAACCGACGAAGATTCTTTATTTTTAAATTGTGTTATTGAGGATGATCTTAATAGAGGTTTCTTTAAGTCATCTTTCTCTGATTTGTTATCGTTTTTATATAAGGCTTGAGCATTATCGAGAACTTGAAAACTTTCACCAATAAAAGCCACCAATTCGGAACAGGAAAAGTTTAGAGAAGGATTCTCATAAATTTTTGACAGTTTTCCTTAACAACAACATCGATAACTTGGTTATCGTTATCTTTTACAAACGACTTCTGTACTGTTTTAACTGCAATATCAAGTTCCTTATTATTTCCTTCAATTCCTTTACAGTTATCGATAACTTTGTTATCGTTTTGTAAAATTTCATCTTCACT
The DNA here is from genome assembly GCA_021234595.1 of Delia radicum. Taxonomy (NCBI): domain Eukaryota; kingdom Metazoa; phylum Arthropoda; class Insecta; order Diptera; family Anthomyiidae; genus Delia; species Delia radicum. Next base: position 77,805,576 of record CM037854.1, on the reverse strand, counting down.
TTGCTTTTTTGCATTCTTGTACACTTTAGTCTTACTACATTTAACATTATTGGTAGCCGTATGTTTACCTTCACAATTGTTATCGATAACTTGTTCGATTATACGAAAATTTTCAAAATCAATAATACGTTCTTCATAAACGCAGCTTTGTGAATAATTGGGTAAATCATTTTCATCAATTTCATTATCCTCACCATTGCCGTCATCATTAGCATTATGGAGAACAATACCATTTTCCACAATCGATAACACACTATGGGCACCTTCAGAGCAAAAACATAAACAATTGTTAGAACTATTTGAATCGGCCGTGGTAGCTAGTTTAATATTTTCCAATTCATTCTTTTTTGTAATATCCAAGCACTCACATTTATTGTTACAGTTATCCATCTCTAGCATTAAGTTATCGTTAGCGATTTCCTCATTATTTAAACTAATTTGTGTTTGCAATTTCCTTTAGTAGTTAGTAAATTAGTTTTAGAATTGTCTCCAGTTATCGATAAGTTATCGGTTTTATTTTGTTTATGTTTTTCACTAGTTTTAGAGTAAATTTTCAAAGTTATCGATGCATTATCGTTTTCATTTTTAGAATAATCACAAAGTTTTTTAGCATTATCATGACCATTAGATAAGCCATTATGAATTGCTACAATTTTGTTACGATTGTCTTCACTTTCGGCTGTTAATGCTGGATTATCGTTTTCATTTTGTGTACATGACCAAAATTCTTCATCAAAATCAAGGGTTGATTGTAAAATTTGTGTATCTATTGTATTGGTAGTCTCATTACTATCACTTTTATTTTCTGACATGGATAATAGGTTTATAGGTTTTATAGCACTTTTAACATCACTATCACTTTTATCAGTTATCGACAACATATTTTGAGTCTTTAGTGAATTAACACTTTCATTAATATGATCGTTAGCTGTTGCTATATTTTGGTTTATAATTTCATTACTTTTTACAGTATTTTTATGTTTTTTTCTTTTATTTTCCATATTTGCAATATTGTTTTTAAGCTTTTTTTCAATAATTGTTAAGTTATCGGTATTTTTATGGATAAATGATTTATTTTGTTGACTCACTACCATATTACTTGAATTGTTTTTAAAAACTTTACAATTTTTAGTAGATTTTGTTGAATTTTCACATAATTTGTCAGTAGTTATCGCTTTGTTATCGCTTTTATTCGATTTTTTACAAGCTACCAGATTTTCAGTGTTTTCTAAAAAGGAATCATTAGATTTAAATTGATTAATAGCTTCCGTTATTTCCGAAGATTCTAAAATTCCTTCACTGCTGTTATTAAACCGTATCACCAAACGCACATCACCAGGTTTTTTTTGTTTCACTTCCTTTTAAATCATTCTTAGTTTTCCCGTTTATTTTTTCATTATTCGGTTTTAAATGATTTTCACTTTTATCAGTTTGAATATCGTTAGTAATTGATAAATTTTCCTGAGAATTTCTTTTTAAATTATGATTTTCAACTAAAATATTTGTTGTCGATAACTCTTGATTAATAATATTAGCACTTTCTTGAATTTCGTTAGTTATCGATAACTTTTTGCTAAAGTTGTTTGCGTTATCGGGATTTTTTTTATTTTGCACTTGCTTATCGTTAGTTATCGATAACTCTTTATTGATAACTTTTGCATTTTTTACAAATTTGTTAATTATCGATAACTTTTGGATATAGTTTTTAGAAATTTCTTTAACAGGTTGATTTTTAACCGAAATGTCGTTTGTTGGCGATAACTCTAAATTGTTAATTTCAGTGTTTTCTTTAACTTTGTTTGTTATCGGCAATTTTCTGATGTCGTTCTTAGAAACATCGTTTTTTGTCGATATCTCTTGATTATTAATGTTGCTATTTACTATAGCTGAATTAGTTATCGACAACGTTCTGTTATCGTTTTTAGAAATTTTTTTGATTTGCTGTTTTTTATCAGAAATTTTGTTTGTTATCGTTAGTTCTTGATTGTTAATTTCAGTATTTTTTTCATATTCACTAGGTATCGTTAACGTTTTGATAATACTCTTAGAAATTTCTTCGGCTTGATTTTTTTTAGCAGGAATGTCGTTCTCTATCGATAACTCTTGGTTATTAGTTTTAGTGTTTACCGTATCTTCATTAGTTATCGACAACGTTTTTTCAAAATTTTTTGAAATTTCTTCAATATCTTGATTTGTAACCGAAATATCGTTTGTTATCGATAATTCTTTTATGTCAACTTCAGCGTTTTCTTTATTGGTTATTGCAAACTTTTTGTTATCGTTTTTAGAAATGTCTTCAATTTGTTGATCTTTATCTAAAATATCGTTTGTTATCGATAACTCTTGATTGTTAATTTCAGTTTTTACTTCAACTTTGTTAGTTATCGATAACTTTTTGCAAATTTTGTTTGAAACTTGTGAAATATGATTTTCAATAGGAATGTCGTTAGTTATCGACAACTCTTGGTAATTAGTTTCAGTTTTCACTTCAACTTCGTTAGTTATCGATAAATTTCGATTGCTAGATTTAACTTTTTCTTGAATTTCTGTTTGTTTATCTTTATTTTTTTGGAAATGTGTATACTTTAGTTTGTTAGTTCTACTTGTTATCGATAACTTTTTACACTGATTTTCGTGAATTTTTTGAGCTACAATTTTACAATTTGCTTCTTTTACATTTTTGTCAATTTTATTGTTAGTTATCAATAAATTCTTATTATTATCTTGTTGTTTATGTTGTAACTTGTTATCGTTTTTTATGGTATGATTTTTGTTTGTAAACCTTTTGTTAATATTTTCATTTATTTTTGGAAATATTGTTAAATCATTTGTATATTCTTTACCAGCTTTAGCAGTTATTGATAAGTTTTCAAGTTGTAGATATTGTGTTTGATTATCAATAGTTATCGTGTCATTTTCACTTTCTCTACATAATTTTTCGTTATTCAGTGTTATCGACAACTTTTTATTATTAGTTTCTTTTTTATATTCCGTATCTCTACACTTTTCTTGTTCACTACATTTATTTCACTTTTAACACTATTTATCGTTGAAATTTCACAACTGTCCTTTTCATTATTAAATTTCTTTTGTACTTTTTTAACTTTCTCTATTATCGATAAGTTATCGTTGCTTGGATATTCTAATGATTGTCCTATGTCATGATTTTCCCAACAATCACATTGAAACCCACTTTCTTTACATGTTTCTAATTCATCTTCTTCAGTTTGTGTGAAATTATCGATATATATCGTTTTCGTATCAAAGCCATCTTCCGTTATTGCAAAAGTTTGACATGTTCCTCCTTTTGCAGCTTTTAGTGTATTAAGATTTTGATTTTGTATAAATTCAATCTTCTCGTTGATAATTTTTGTATTAAAATTATTTGCATTTAAACTGGAAATTGCTTCTAATGGTGGTAATAATGATGACGGCCTTTAAGCTTTCAGATGACGTTATTGTTGGTGTCAAATACCGAACTCCTGCCGATCGTTTACTGCTGGTATTTGTTATAGTGTTAGTGGTGTTGTCTATAGTAGCACTTGTGGTAGTGGTTATGACATTTACACTGCCGTTGTTAGTTGATGTAGTAGTTTTTAAGTTTGTTGCTACAGTCGCTGTTGGTGTTGCTGTTAAAGATGTTGTTGTTGTTGTTGGTTGTATGTGGGTGGTCACAGTTGCAGCCGCCATTAACCTTATTACTTATACAATAAACAAACATGCACGCACCAGTAACAGGCAGAATCAAATTAACAAAGTTTCTCCCTATAGTTTCTATATCAAAGTTCCTTTTTTTTTAATTTAATATGTATAAAAAAAGCTCTGTTGGCATTTTGATTAATATTTAAAAAAATAAAAAAAATTGTTTCACTCTACATGCACAAATTGATAACAATTTAAGAGGAGCTGGAGGAGGCGACAAAATGTAGGTGGTTTATATAAAAAAATAATCGATTTACTACACACCACAAATTCATTTTTGTTTTCTTTTACTGCTAAAACCAACTTGTTGCTGCTGTCGATTTGCTACAAATAACTTTTTACTAGTACAGATGTTATTGCTGTTATTGCTGTTATTGCTGTTGACGTTGTCTATGTTTAGCAGCTAATGTTTAAAGCGGTGCTGTTGTTGCTGTTGGTAATAGTGTTAATAGTGTTTTTGCTATTATTATCATTATAATCGTTGTCGTTGTCATTATGTTTGTTAAGCATAATATTGTTATTGTGATTATAAAAATGATGAGAATACATTGCTGTTGCTGTTTTAGCTGAAAGAAATGAAACAAAGTTGCCGAGAATTGTCATACTGCTGTTCACATTTAATAAACTGTGGGTTCTACGAAAGCTATCTAGCAGGAAAAATTCGCGATTCTTAAAGATTTTAAAATTCAAGAAAGTACTATTTTTATGTTGTTGGTTATAATTGTACTTAAAGAGAACGAATGTCGTTATATTATAGCTCATAACTTTTGAACCTGTTAACCGAGTTTTATAATTTTAACAAAAAACTATCAAAAAACAATTCAATCAAAAACTAGCAACTTTCGTTTTATATTGGCCGAGTGTTTTAGTCTTGGTTCAACGCAAAAAAAAAGTATTACAATTTTTATTATGAATTCCAAACAGAAAGAAAAACTTGTACATTAGGGTGTCCCTAAAAACTTAATATGTCATTACACCCCCAGCTTTATTACAAATGTTTCCAAATGGAATAAATCTATTTTTTTATTTATTTATTTTTTATTAAATGTTAACCCGTTTGCGGCACGTTTAGCAAAAAAGTTATATTATTATTAAAAGTTTCCAAAATTCACAATTTCAAAAAAATTTACTTTTTACTTTACACAAAATTATTCTGATATTTAATTCTGACTTCATCGGATAATATTAACCCACTTTAGCCAGGAATCCACAATAACCCATGAAGTTAATTAAATTGCAGGACCACGGGGATTCTCTGGGGAAACCCGGACAGGGACAGGACGAGGGAAATTCTGAATCTTAGTAGGAAGGAACTGAGTCTTTTGATGGAAATCCTCACGTGACACTCCACACTGAGCACCCATCTCCACCGTATTGGTAGAGCGGAATCGGGAGTATGTAGGGCCTGTGGAGAGGACAAGGAGACCCTTGAACACTATCTCTGTGAATGCCCGGCATTTGCCGGGATTCGGGTCGAAATACTATCCAGTAACCCAATATCCACATTGGGGGATCTTAGGGGCATAGGATGGAAGAAGTTGAGGAATTATGTCAGTGCGACGGAGTTCCTGGGGTAGGAAATATGGGACCGATTTTTTAGAGCTCACAACAAGCCTACATTCTGGCTTAAGTGTAAGTCCTCAGGGACTTGTGTCGGATTAGGGAAGCATTTCCCTTCTCGGAATCCTCTTTTCGACCGAATTAAATTACAAAAACTTTTTTTTTTTATTAATATTCAAAATTTTTCAAAATACCTAATTTACAGAGGGCAATTGCTACTTTTATAACATAATAGTTGTTTTTATATTATTTTTTTTATAATATAATAGTTGTTATTAAAGGAAAGAAATAAATTGAAAAAATTAAAGTTTCAGCTTGTATTTGGAGCGACTCCTTTCCAGGTCTTTTTATGAAAATTGCTTATTTTGTCAAAAATTTAACAAAATTATAATGTTTTCATCAAAGTTAGCATAATTTTCGGAGAAATATCACTTTAATTTATTAAGGCTTTAATTATCTTCACTTTTATTTAAAAAAATCCCTATGGGGACTGAGGAGTCAATTGTCCTAAAAGTGACTGGTTAAAGAAGGACTTATCACAGGACTGGTATAATTTAATACTGAAGTGAGTTAAGCAGTGTCAATTGTCCAAAAATTACCAATCCTGTGACTGGTAAAGGGAGGACATACCACTTAACCACAATGCTTATTAACAAGAAAAATCCAGTTGGCCAGAATTTTACCCATTGGAAGCTGTTTAGTTTTCGTTTATTTTATACGAAATGGCTCTTTTGCGACAGTCTTGTGGTATGCCCATCTTTGGTTAGTTCTATGGCATGCCACTATGTTGTTTAAAGCAGGTCAAATGACCTCCTCCTATGACAAGCCAATGTTAAAGTTGCCAGTTGTTTACATAGGGTAGGGTTTAGCAGAGGACCGGTATCTGGCACGAAGGTACCGATCCTGTGGCACACGCAGAACCGGTCCCATTCCCCATAGGGATATTTAACACTTAGTGGCCTGGGGACAACAAGGACATATAAAACCTAATTTAAATAATGATGAATATTTTTTCCATATTAGCAGAAAAATTATAATTTTATTTGTGATAATTTACTTTAATTAACAGAAAAAACACCTGCATGAATGGTGTTAATATTTTGCATATTTCTTAGTGTGGCTTTTTTGACAAAAAGTGTAGAAATTAAGCCTATAAGGAACAAGTTACATAAAATAACCTATTTTTATCAAGTAGAGAATTTTTTATCAGTTTAAAAGCATCACAATATCGTAGTCATAATTAAAATTAAATTGCATGGCTCCTTTTTGTACCCAAGCCACTAAGGGTTAAAGATTTTATAAATAAAAGTAAAGATAATTATAGTCTTAATAAATTTAACTGATATTTTTAAGAAAATTATGCAAACTTTAATGAATGCAGTCAAATTGTTAAATTTTTGACAAAATAAGCTATTTTCATAAAATGTCGCTCCAAATACAAACTCGAATTATTATTTTTGCAATTTATTTTCTTTCTTTAATAACAACTATTATATTAAAAAAATTGCAATCGACATAATTAGGCAATAAATTAGGCATTTTGAAAAATCTTTAAAATTAATTTTAAAAAATGCGTTTTTGCAGTTTTAATAAATTCGAGGGTCATTTTGGTTTCCTGGCTGAAGTGGGTTAATAATATCCGCTGCAGTCAGAATTACATATCTCAATAATTTTGAGTATATTAAATGAATAAATGAAACAAAAAGTAAAAAGTAAAATTACATTTTTTGGGATTTTTTCCAAAATGCGTAATTTTCGGCCGTCTTGCGACGAGGGTTAACGTTTTCAAAAAAAAAAGAGAAAAAAAGCGATCTTTTCCTCTGGAGCCATTTGCAATAAAACTGGGGGTGTAATGAACGAAAACCGACAAATCTTAATTTTTAGGGGCATCCTATAGTACACATATTCTCCTTTGCACAGTGGGATGGCGAGTCTAAAAAACAAAAAAAATGTTTCGCTGAAAAATTTTTTTCGCAAATTTTCTTAGTAAGTTTTTAATCGAATTGTTTTAAATTGATTTTAAAAAAAATGTTTATGATAGAACTTTTCATCGTACTATTAATGAATGTCTAACATTAAGTTGGATTCATTGGTTTAATGAAAAATTTTCATAAAATATGTTTGGTTGATCTTTAAAATATGCAATAATTTTTATATAAATTTGTTTTGAACACCAAACATTTAGTTCAATCAGATTTCCACAGGAGACGCTTCAACTATTGGAAAAACTTATTTTAATACAAAAGTCTAAATAAGCGCGTCGCTTTGTTTTTGGCGTTTAGGTCAATCGGTTACGGGGTCCTGTCTACTATTGGGTGCGTTGTGGGCCCAAGTAGTGTTAAGGCATATGTAAAAATAAACGGAAAAATCTACATATATGAACATTTCTCAACATTTTTTCATATTCATGAAACTGACTAAATTTGGCAATAACTTCTTTGTTGAAGCCAGAGCACAGCGGCTTATAGACTTATGTTACAATTAAAATAACATTCTTTTTGCAAAATTTCAGGATAAGTGAAACAAAAGCCTCGTTATTTACGCTTAAAATTAAAAATTCTTAAAAAGTCGTTTGAGTCATGTTTGATGTTTTGCATGGGATTGTCACTTCTTTTCAAACGTGTTCTGATGATGGGAACCTAGAAAACTCCCGAAATAGATATATCAACACATTCCTGAAAGTGGTCAATTAATAAACTTGAAAAAACTCTATAAATTACTTGTTAGGACAATATCCTAATAAAGAAATATAGAGTATGGCCTAGAACTTGAATTATTTTCATTTTCATTTCATAAGCAACAAGAATTATAATGACCATATCATGACTCCTGTGAACTTTTTTTCACACAAAAATTATGAAATCCCTTCTAATACAAAATATCCTTCATATAGATAGTGAAGCTTTTCATAAATATGGTGAAATTTTAAGTTGGGATTAATCGTTCATTTTGGTGACTCCGTCAGTATCGTTCCATTCGAGTATGTGAACTAGTTCGTTCAAATCGTTCAATTGATCTTTTTTGTTATGACCTGTGATTGAGTTTTTGTTTTACGAGTTTTTCACAAATTTTAGTGTACATAGACAAAAAGTGTTATAAAATTAAAACTTTTCTAACAATTGATTTATTTTGTGTAACAAACATTTTCTTTTTATAACTTTAATTGTTTTTCCTAATTTGGAACAATATTGTTACAGTTTTCTATATAAAAAAAAAATAATTGCTCTTGCAAGCAATTTGATTGAATTGAGATTCAATTGTTCTATAAATAAAAATAACGAAATGAACGATTGTACGAAAAGATCCAATATTGGTGAACGATTCAAATCGTTCAATTGAGCGAGTCGTTCAATTGAACTAGTTCGTTCATGAACGACACAACTCTAGTGAAATTGATTTTGTTTTTTTATGAAATATTTCATAAATACTATAAAACGTTACATTGGATGAAAAGCTATGAAACATTTCATTAATATGATGAAGCTTTTCCTTTGAGTGTATGAAGAATAAGACATTTAATCCAAGTTCTGAAGTGTAATTTTCACATTTTAAAAAACATTTTGTATATTTTGTAGTTGGAGGAATTCTGATTAAATAATGTCACATAGGCAATTAACCGGTTTTTTCAAAGTCGATTAACCGAAAACCCGGATTCGCAAAATGGTCGGTTTTTTGTAAAACCTAAATCTAATTTATAGTAAATGTGGTTAATTCCTCTTTTATATATTATTAAAAAAAAATTCTAATACATTCAAAAAATTGTACATAATATTTCTATTCTAGACGCCACTGTGCATTAATTATGACGATGTTAATATTGATGTTTGTTGTTAACATTTACATGACTTTGTTGCCTTTATGGTATTGTCGTCGACATTTTGCTCAGTTAACTTGTATTGTTGGCTGAATGGGATGGATGACTGGTTTAGTTTTTGTTTTCTTACAATCTGTGTAAAATTTACACTGTAAATCCATGACACTAATACGTGTAAAATTATTGACAATGTGTGCATATACTACCCCTACAATGTTAACTAGCGTAACACTTTAGACAGTCTCATTGTTAACGGTTTGTTAAAATATAACTTGATGTTATTGTACATTAGGGTTATAAATTTTGATTTTTTTGTGAAATGATCAAATTTTACCTATCCATAAAAATATAAACGCATTTTTATTAATTAGCGGCTTTCAAAAAAGTTCCATCTTAAAACTTTTTGAAGTTTGACGTAAATCAAACTGAACATTAATATTTCGCTAAAACGTCGTAGTAATAAGATTATAAGAATGGCTATAGATCTTAAAGGTAGCAAAACGTTTTCAAGTTTGATGTGTTTCGCGGATTTTGATAAAGAAAAAAGATTATATCGTTGTTTCACGATAGGGTAATTTATTGCAACAATTCTAGTCACCAATGCAACTTTATTGGTAAAAGAGTGATATATATGAATTTCTAGAAAATGCACTTTGTGCGAAATGTTTTTGTTTCAAAATGATGCGAAAACCCGATTCTTACTATTAATACAATAGTGCTTATCACATGGTTACAGGTAAACATTTTGCAGAAAAAAAGTTATAACCCTATTGCACATATTTATAACACTGTGCAACAAATTGTGGTTATTCGAATGTTTATCGAATGAGACTAACGGAAAATGAAAATAGATTATCAGTAGACCAAAACTCCCAAAGGGTTTCAAAAAGTTATCTCGTATTGTTAATTTATAGCCTTTTGACGTTGGGCCCTTTTGTACCAAATTTTCCGGTTATTTTTTATATGTAATCCAATGAAGTAAATTAATATCTGAATTAAACAATTTAAAATTAAATATTTTAAGTCTATAATATTTAAGTTTATTAATTATACTTTGTGCGGTTAAATTTCACTTTTGTCTAATTTTTTGGTACATTTTCTGTGCGTTTCGCGTACTTTGGTATAATTTTCACAACACAATTTGCGTGTTTCGATTAATTTTTTTGTTTTATTAAATTAAATACAAGGAAATAAAAAACTTCGTAAAGAATTTCATGGAGAATAACAAGCTTTTTATTTTTTCAATTCAGATTAAATTACTAGCTCCATCCTGAGCAAGGTGGTGCAATTTAAAAAAAAAAATGCAATTAAAATTTGTGCAAAAGTACAACAAATCTCGGGTTCTATAATCTTTAATTTTCGAACCAAAATTTAAAATGATATTTTCATGGACTACACTCAAAAAAAAAAAAAATTAGCAGAAAAGTGTGTATAACGTCTTATAAATCAAGTATACTATTTGACAGCAAATTGTTTGCTAAAACTAAGCTTTCAGCTAAAATTTTAGTTGTACTGTATATTTTATTTATGTTTTACTTATTTATTTTTCTATAAAAATTTAGCTGATAAGTACATTAATAGTGTGGACGACAACCACATTTAAAATATAAGTAGATGTCGCAGCATGTCAAGATGTAGTAGAGAAGAGGAAAATAAAACCAAAAAGTTCAACTCTTAGAAGATATATAAGAAAATCAACCATGGACAGTTTTTGTATCTGCTGTTCATACATAAAACAAAATTGTGGATTAAAACCACTTTAATTTTGTGTTGTTACCGGCTTGTGAAAGTAATTGTCTATTAATTAAATAAAAGACAAAATAAAGTATTTTAATTTAATTAAGAATAAATGTGTATTTGTAAACTAAATCTTTAAAATGATTATTAATGTAGTGTGGTCGAACTGGCAATTTTAAATTGCAAAGAAATATACGTACAGGTGGACAGACTAAATCGAAAGACAAAGACACATATCTTAGATAATTTTTATGTTTCCTCTTTCTTAGTGCAAACAAATTTTTGTTTATGTCATATTTTGTAATTCTTCGTTTCTGGAGCTATCTAAGGCCTCCTTTAAAAGTTGCCATCATTTAGGCAACCGTTGATGTAGGTAGTTGAATGATAATTTTGTTTATGATATATAATTACTTCTATATATTTTCAGATATTACATTAATTCATGTCGTCAATGTAGAAGTATGAACATTTTTATATTTTGTAACTAATAACTTATTGTAAATAATTTTTAAAAAAGTCACAAAAGAATGTTTAGGATTTCAGCAAATAAATTAACTGAGGGATAATTTGTCTACAAATTTTTTGAGTTTTTTTCAGTCTACTAATATTTGGCAAAACTTTGTTAACTTTTAGCAAGGATTTTTTTTATTTTTAAACAACTAAGTGTTAGTAAACGAGGGTGTATCTGAGTTTTTTATCTGATATTTTGAAACGTTTGGTTTTTATGGGACTTTTCCCGAATATCTTTTTTCCTCTACATAGGCAATATGGGTATCAAAATTTTTGTTTTCTTAAGTGCTTCAACCATGTGTGTAAATAAATCTGCTTTTCGTAACTTAAAAACAAGTTTTCATATTAAAACAAATTAATTTAAAACCCCACTTTTTAACCCTTAAACATGAGATTGGCTAGCTAAAAAAAACATGTCTCTTTTCTTTGCACCTTAACACAACGTATCCAAAGATCATTAAAATCTGCGAGTTCGTGTCGATATACCTCCGTTGTAAGCGTAAAGTTTATGTAAGTGATCCATGTGATCAAATTTCATTACAACAACGTTCCAGTCATAAAGTCACCGAGTCCGGACGTGACATCAAAGATAGCCATATGACTGATTGAAGGATACTTTATTTTTATTTTGCGTTTGAAATAATAGTCTCAATAATTATATTTTTAATACACAAAATTAGCTAGACTCCATTCACAACCCAAATCTGAAAAATTCGCTGAATTTTTGAATTCAAATAATCACTTGGCCCCTGGGACCAAAAATGTATGCATATAGGAATCTCCAAGCATCTCTGCACGAATGTTTTGTGGTAAATAACGAGCAAATATCTTTCTTCAAGGACATTGACACGCTAATAAGCGAAAAGGATATTCGTTACATTGCGGATGAGTAAATGCACTTCATGAATTATTAAAAACTATTCTCCAAAAATAGTTTATGACTTGAAGGGTTTTAGCAATTCTGCTGGATACATTTAATACATGCGTTTTTTTATGTGATTGTAATTTCGGATGTAAGGACGTCGTTGCCTATGATTTCCTACAGCATTCAGAGGAGAAATGATCCTAGTTTTTTCTTATATGAAATATGTATATATATAAACTTCAGTCTGAATTGTGATATTTTCGTTTTCAATTAAATTTTGCATTTAGAAACTTCTTGGAGTCACTTAAAGACTTGCTTTTTTAGTTTTTCAAATTTCGCAAAATACACAGTTTTTGCGCGATTTAGTTTTTTTAAAAAATTGGAAAATTCAAAAAGTGTAAAAATTTGAATATTCGTATTTTATTTAATGTTAATCGGATTATCACCATTTGAATTGCACTGGAATGGTATACTTCCCTATTTTTTTTTTTTTTTTTTCTAAAGCGGAATAAAGTTTTTTCAGTGTTGGAAAGAAATGCATTTTTTATGCAATTTATTTTTTAAATGCAATTTTTTAAATTTTCCCACATCGAAAAAGATGCATATTTGTACAATATGGAATTTTTCCAAAAAAAAACTAACGCTTTTTGTGTCCGGGGATTTATCTATTATTTACGATTTATTGAAAAAAAGCTTGCATAAATAAATCTGAAAAATAAAAAAAAAATAACAAATTGCTGTTTTTTCTATGTAAAAGTGATATAGGCATTTTTTCCAAAAAAAATCATAAAAAATAGGTAAACTCCGGTACCCAAATGCAATGAATAATTTGTATTTGGAAATATGCATTCTCTTTTTAAATCGAGAGTCGCCAAATGTTAGAAAACTGCATTTTAAAACTAAATAAAAAAAATGCATTTATTTTTGACGCTCCAAAAAAATTCTAATTCGCAATATAAAAGTACAGTACCGTACCATTCCAATGCAATTTAAATAGTGATGATCCTATCAACACTAAAGCAAATCCGAATGGAGAGACTTACACACTTTTTAAATATTTCACATTTTTCAAAAAAACAAATCGTGCAATTTTTCGGAATTTGAAAAACTAAAAATACCAATCTTTAAGTAGTTCCATAAAGTTTATAAATGTAAAGTATAGTTGAAATCGGAAAGATTAAGGTCAGATTTTGGCAGATTTTGCAATTTTTCGGAATTTGAAAAACTAAAAATACCAATCTTTAAGTAGGTCCATAAAGTTTATAAATGTAAAGTATAGTTGAAATCGGAAAGCCTAAGGTCAGATTTTGGCAGATTTTGTAAAAAAAAAAAACCCCAAAATGACACATTCTAAATTTTGACTACTTCTGTCCTTAACAAAATAAAAGATTTTTTGTTTTAATATCAAATTTAGTAGGTAATTACTACAACATAACTTTTTGTACAGACAAATTAAATAGTCTTTTAACATATTATTTTCACCCTAATGATAATAATGCTCAGAAGTAAACCAACTTCTAGAGGCCATAAAAAATCAATAATATATTTAATATACTAATGGTATATTTTCTCTAACCGTTAGACTCATTCGAAAAATTGTTTCTTGTTACCCAGTGTAATGAATAATTTGTATTTCGATTTTACACGTAGGCGTTTGGACTACGGTCGGTAGCAACTATATATACTTTTTTTTCACTATTTTATCATGCTTTTCACTCATTTCCATTTCCATTTCCATTTAAATTTCTGTTATTTCTATTTTGAGTTCATTTTATTATAATTTTACTGCTTTAGTTTTGTTGTTTTGTTGATTTTTGCCTTAATTCCGGTATACATATTTATGGTCCTTAGGCAAATGAGTATTTATTTTTAGATCATCAACATATGGTTGGTTAATCTGTAAAGAAAATATACAAACAAACAAATGATAATAAATTAAAATATATTCATACCATATCTAGTTAATAATACATTTGTAAAGGATTATGGAAAAGTTTTTGCAATTTATTATTAATAGAGACCTTAAGTATCACTGAAAACGCAAAACTTATATCAAGAGATAGATAAATAAAACAAATATTTGAATTTTAAATCTATTTCTTTTTTTCAACAGTCTGCCTATTTCATGACATTAAAATTATTTTCAATTTCGTTTCCAATAGGGTTTTATTTAGTAATCAATTTTATTTACGTATCATTAATATTGTTATTTAAAAATTAAACATCACTCATATGTATAAACACTTCGAACCCTATTTTGAAATACAAGTTAATGTGAAAAGCTGATACTGAATACCCTCTATGAACCAAACACATTTTCTTCATGAGATGGAAAAAACTGATTTATGACCAAATTCTTAAAGCATGAATGAATCATTCCTCTAAAATATTTGTTAGATATGACTATTGAATCGTAGATATAAAACTAATTTAAAATCTTACGTTATTTGCGGCGCTATGGTTGATAGAGGGTATTGCAATTTAAAAATTCAAATTTTGTTTAGCTAGTAGAAGCTAGTTTGTTTAGCACAGTAAAAAAAACAATATAATTTAATATTTTATTAAAGTTTAAACAGTTTCTGTAATGTTTTTCTAATTCTAATTGGACATTGCAACAAATCTTACTATTACTTTGCTTGAACTAAATTATTATCAGTGTAGTGATCTTTAAGTACACTCAAAAAAATTAGATAGTAGAAAAATTAGTAAAACGTCTTGTAAATCATGTATACTATATCTCAGCAAATTTTTTTTGCTGATATTGTGGTTTCAGCTAAAATTTTAGTTATACTTATTGAGCACTTAACTGTTTTGAGCTAATGTTTTACTAATAGTTTACTAATGTTTTACTAATTTATTTTGCTAAAAAAAACTGTGCTGATAAGTACAATAATAGTGTGTACGACAACCATATCGAAAGATATGCGCAGAATCAAGTAGATGTCGCGGCATGTCAAGATGCAGTAGAGACGAAGAAAATGACACTAAATAGTACAACTCTTGTAAGACATATAAAAAATCAACCATGGAAGATTTTGTAACTTTTTTAATGTTAGGTTTTTATTTAAATTTAAAAAAATTTAAGTGCATATTTTTAATTTTTAGTGCATGTTTGATGATTTTATATTCATATTATATGCGCCTTAAACACATTTTTTTAGTGCATGAAGTTCGTGTCCCTGAGCATTACATATGATTAGGGAGACAATATCTTGGATAGCTATTTTTAAAAGTTCTAAAATTTGAAAGTTGTTCCGAGTACTATTTTTTAAGCAATTTTTTTTTGTCCAATACAAGTTGTAGTAAAATTAATTAATTTTCAAAAGATATAAATTAAAAAGATTTTATTTTTATTGTTCATTTTATGTATGTGATGTATCGTCAAAAATTTTTAATATTGTGCGTTATTCAAAAATCATGATTTTTTTTAAATTGTTCGTTAGAATTTGATTTTTGTTTGGTCGGATTATTTTTATTCGATTATAAAGTAATTGCTTTAAGACTCCTCTTTCTGATAATTATTCATTAGGCGGTAAGTCATTAGACAAGCAAGAACTACGGTACGTATGAGTAATATTTAAGTAATTAATAACAATCATACGTTATGAAAAACTTTATAATATCGCATCAGAAACTTTATAATATCGTATCAAAAATGTATGTAAAGCAGTGTCTTTTAAAATTATTATTGAGTAAAACCAATTAATAATTTTCTATTAAAGTGTTTCATTTAAGTTCAAGAATTCAATTATAAATATTTACAAAAGACAAAAAAAAAATAAAATAAAGAAAAGTCATGAAACAATGAAAACATTTGTAATTAAAATGGCAATAATACAACATGTATAAAATTTAAAAAACGAAAAAACAATTAATTGTTAACCCTTTACTGCATGAAACTGCAGATCATAATGAAAGTTGTATATTTTGATAGTAAATGCACTCACATAAATTAATTCTGCCAATCCAATTATATATTGCAAGTCTTGTTTTACAAAAAATTACAGTGCCAAGTAAAATTGTGTCTTATTATACATGATGTCATACTTAACTATATTAAATTTACAGAACTGGAACACATTATATAAGATTATATAATATTATTTTCACTCGGGATGTGAAAATATCGAAAAACTCCGAAATAGGTGTTCACTTATGTTCCACAATCTCATAAAAATCAAAAGATTTCATCAACCGAATTGATACGGTTGCTGCTACCTCGTAAATTCGGCTGTAACAACTGTACATTAAATTTAAGTTGGGCTCTTAAATTTCAACTTAACACATTTATTTTCACTGGATTGAATTGTTTCTTATATATCAAGCTCAATGCAATATAATCCATTTTTCGGATAAAATTGTATTTCAATTATATATAAGGCTATATCAAATTTGATCCACTTCTTCGTTACACTCAAAAAAAAAGTTTGTAAAGTCAGCAAAAAATTTTGCTGAGTCAGCAAAATTTTAGTCAGGAGGGTGCTTGCAAAAAAATTGCTAATGTCAGCAAAATCTTTTGCTGAAATTCAGCGAGCTGATTTTTAGCAACAAATTAGTAGATTCAGCAAAAAGTTTTGCTAACACTTAGTGGATACGAAATAAAAAAGCCTTGAATTTTAGTGACGCAAAAAAATTTTGTAGCAAAATTGTAATTTGGTTAATTTATTTGCTGAAAAACATAAAACATATTTTTGTGATTCTTTCAAAAATAATTTACAATAATTACGAAATATAAAAATTTTCATTTTCGCAGATTGACGACATGAATCAATGTAATATCTGAAAATATATAGAAATAAATATATATAACATAACAAAAATTTTCTTTCAACTACTTACATCAATGGTTGTCTAATGATGCTATCTTTTAAAGGACGCAACTGCCGAATATAATTATAGAAACAAAACAAAAAAATAAACAAAAACAAATGAAACGAAAAAACAACCCTTTTTAGCAATAAGAAAAAGGAACCATAAAAATCTACCTAAGATGTGTGTCTTTGTCTTTCGCTTTACTCTGTCTGTATATGTTTATTTGCAATTTGACCACACTAGATTATTCATCTATAAACATTTAGTTTAGAAATACATATTAAATTTAAATATTTTATTTTGTCTTTTATTTAATTAATGGACAATTATATTCACAAGCCGGTGACAACACAAAATTTAAGTTGTTTTAATCCTCAATTTTGTTTTATGTATGAAAAACAGATACAAAAATCTTCCATGGTTGATTTTTTTATATGTCTTTTTAGAGTTGTACTTTTTAGTATCATTTTCCTCTTCTCTACTAAATCTTGACATGGCGCGACATCTACTTCATTCTGCGTATATCTTTCAATCTGGCTATCGTCCCCACTATTAATGTGCTTATCAGCACAATTTTTTTAGAAAAACTAATTAGTAAAACATTAGTATAATATTAGTAAAGCATTAGTATAAAACAGTCAAGTGCTGCATAAGTATAACAAAAATTTTAGCTGAAAACACGATTTTAGCAAAAAATTTGCTAAAAAATAGTATACCTGATTTACAAGACGTTTTACTAACGTTCTACTAACTTATTTGTTTGAGTGTACATCATATTAATTTATTTTAATATTACGATTTATTGGCAAAAAAAACCTAGAAGAGTCAACATTTCGGATCACCCAACAACTAAAATATAGCGAATATATAAAAACCAAAATATGTATGTTGAATAGCTTTATCATTATTACTTCATATGAACTATTTATTTTGAAAGTGGTATGAGTCCCTTTGTTTTCTAAATGATATATAGTGGATTTTTCAATTTGAATGGTTTTGAAACTGTAAATGGCAACTTTTGTACAATGGTTTTATACACATCCCATCAGAAGACCTACAATTTATTTATACTTAAACTTTGTTTTGTACAGGGTTCGCCATCTAACGTTTTTTTTTTCAACTAGTGCTTATTTCGTGAATGGTAACACTTAGCTCATGTCTGATTTGACAGATAATTAGTTTTATCCTTCCGCTGAACGAATATGGTCCGTATGTTCGTTATCTTGTGAAAAAAGTGAAAGAAACTGGCATCCTTGTCGATAAACATAAGCGTGAAAAGCCAAAAACAGTGCGTACACCCGAGAATATTGCTGCTGTGGCAGAAAGTGTGCGTGAAGCGCCATCAACATCAATTCACCGTCATTCTCAACAATTGAACATTTCGGAGACATCATTGAGACGAATTTTGCATAAAGACCTTAGTACGACGCCATTTGAATGAAATTATTTTCCATTATTAACCGGAAGGAATGTACTTTCAAATAAAAAAAGAAATTTGAGAAAATATTCAGTAGTTTTTTTTTATAGCATTATTGCGAAATTTGATGTTTTTTCAGTATTGAATGGACACATACCACTTTTAAAATAAATTTTTTTTCTTAAACCAATTTTCTAAGAAATTGGAAATTTAGCGGGTTCTGTCTCATGATTAGTTCATTACATAGAACATCTTAGCATAGCCTCGGTAATTCCTTACCATTGCGCTGACTAAACATTAGTAATGCAAAATTCACATGTTGAAATGTTTTTATAATATATATAATTAGTTAATTTCTATACAAAATTAAATGTAACTAAATTTTTACTACATATTTGACAAATTTAAATTAATATTAGACTTAAAAATTAAAGATTTAAATAAGAAAATATTGACAAACTCTTTACCTAGATGGATAATAATAGGGTTTGCAATAGAAAAGTAAAACGTTACCTCCTTACAGTGTTGCCTAAGCTGTCCAAAAACCCCTAGATTTATTCTACTACAAAAAAAAATCCCTCTAAAAATATATTTTTTTTTTAAATCTGCCTTTTTTTAGTTTCTATCAAATTCCTTTGATTAAAAATGTTGAAATACACTTTTTTGTTAGAATTTTGCTGTTTTCATAGTCAAACCTAAAATTCTTGCAACAGCGCAGTAAATTCACCTAAATTTTACAAGCAATCTAAAAAAAATTTTAAATTATGCCAAGAATTTGACAAAAATAATAATCCAACATAAATTTTATTTTTATAAAGTCAAAATTATCTCTTTTGGTCAGATTATTATTCCCCAAAATTGCGTCTAACAAATTATTATCCGCTAAAACGACTAAAACCCCCCGAAATCTAATTACAAAAAGTGTAATTTGCCACCCAAAGCTTATAAAAAAATTCATGTCCAAAATTTTTAGTTAAAATTTTTAAATTTTTATTTAATATCCAATATAAAAAAATTGTATTTTCCAAAGAAAAATAAATGTTACACTTATACTGGAGGTAGTAAGCGTTTTGAAAGGTGTTACGTGATTGGACATACACAAATAATAGGGTTTGTAATAGAAAAGTAACTAGTTGCCGACCTCAATTTGTTATTCCCAAACATATACCGGGTAATAAAAAGTTTTGCTGGGATAATCTATAAATTAACAAATTTGCTTGAAAACTGCATTTTTAAAAAAGTACGAAATTGCAACATTTCGAGAATATGGCAAATGCTGAAAAAAATATTTTCATTTGGAGGATATCCCAGTTATTTAGATAACTTACAACAAATGAATTTCAGCGAATTTTAAAGTTTGACT